>CM054938.1:16201163-16255042 GCA_029168755.2 Tillandsia fasciculata
CCAATCTTGCCTTGAACCTCTCCACATTCCCATCTGTAGCCTTCTTCATCTTAAACACCCACCGACATCCAATCACGTTCCTTCCCTTCGGCAAATCAACAAGTTCCCCATCCTGCTCTTCCTAATTGACTCCATCTCCTCCTCCATAGCGCATTGCCACTTCCAGCATCGGCTAACTCACAGCCTCCATTCACATATTTTTTTATACGAAGTCACCTCATCTTCTTTCCGCCAAAGCAATATATGCACTAACATGGTTTGAAGAAGGAATAAATGAAGTAATATGTCATTATACCTCGCAGGAGGTCTAATAACCCTCCTAGGACGCTCGGAATCTGCTGGCGACTCTACCGTAAATTTGTATCTTCGGATGATGTGGAGATTCCAAGTCTGGTTCATCATGAATTTGTATCTTCTGATGATTGCGGAGATTCCAAGTCTGGTTCATCATCACCACTTCATCGTCCTGCTGTGTATGCTCAACTTCCACCTCATCGCGTGCTTCAAAGAGCTCAATTGAATCATAACCATCATCCTCTTGACTTTTCCTTGGTGCCTTGAAAGGACCCTTCATTGAAGACAACGTCACGACTTACGACTATTTTGTGGTAGTAGGGTCCCACAATTAATACCCCTTAACACCTTTCGCATAGCCAAGAAATATACACCTTCGGAGTTCTTATCCAATTTTGACCTTTTCTCTTCGGTATCCACGCATAAGCAATCACATCCAAAGACACAAAGATAGGACTAATCAACGGACTTGGCCGCTACATACTTCTTCAGGAATTTCCAAACCAAGTGATTTTGTCGGCGCTCGATTAATCAATAACAAGCCGTGCTCACGGCTTCCGCCCAAAATCTCTTGTTGAGTTTTGAGGTACTCACATGCTACGGGCCCTCTCCATGAGTGTTCTATTTAGCCTCTTCCGCTACACCATTTTGTCGCGGTATACCGAGTACCGTGAGATGCCGCTTAATTCCATGCTCAATACAAAACTCATCAAATTCTCTTGAACAATACTCCCCTCCGTTATCAGAATGTAGTCACTTAATTTTTAAATCCTTTTCATTCTCCGCAAGAGTTTTGAACTTTGTAAAGTTTCAAAACATCGGACTTTCCGCTTTAGAATATACACCCAGTCTTCCGAGAGTAATCATCAATGAATGAAATGAGTAAGAACATCCGCCCAACGAAGTATCGGGCGACTCCCAAGTATTCGAATGAATCAACTCTAGATGCTTCTTACTTCTTTGATGTGATAGAGAAAAAGACAACCTTCGTTGCTTTCCTTAGATGCAATCTTCACAAAAATCTAATGGCGCGGACTTGTAACCTGAAAGAAGTTCACGGTTGGATAATACCTGCAATCCGCGCTCGCTCATGTGTCCTAAATGGCGATGCCACACCGTTGAAGACTCCAGCTTTGCGCTTGCAACAATCGCTTCTCCCACTTGAGTCTCGCCCACTAATCTATAAAGACCACCTACTGCTCTCCTTTCATCAACACCAAACAACCTTGACATTCCTTTAAGTGATCTTTTCGCTGATGATTTAAACCCTTGTTTGCAACATTTTTCCAAGTGATAGAAGACTTTTTCGAAGTGCAGGAACATGTCGAACATTAGATACCGTCCGAATAACACCATCAAACATCTTGATCCGAATGTTTCCCACTCCAACCACCGGACATGCCGTGTTGTCACCTAAATAGATAACTCCACCATCCCATGACTTATAAGAATGAAACCACTCCCTATAGGGAGTCATGTGGAACGACGCCCCCGAATCCAAGATCCAATGATAAATAAGCTCGGATATCCAATGCGACTAACACATCTCCGTCCTCCGAACTAGTCGACTTAGCATCCGTTTTGGCTATATTACCTTGAAAATTATTTGAATCGAATTTACCATAAACTCCTTTAATCCGACAATCTTTCTTCACATGCCCCAACTTTCCATAATTCCAGCACTTTACTTTCTTTTTGCCCTTGGATTTTGATCTCGACTTTCCTCGATCACCATTCTCTCTCTCGAAAGGTCTTTCACGTGCTATCATAGCCTCCCCCGAAGAACTTCTTTGGCTAGACTTCTGCCTCATCTCCTCGATAAGTAATGATACAACAACCGACTCCATCTTAAGGGTTTTATGACGCCCCCAATAGTCCCACATCGGATGTGGATGGAATTGTGATTGGGTTTATATGAGATATGGACACTAGTAATAATAACTGGGCTAAGCATTTTGGGCTGTGGTTTGGGCCCACGAGTTATTATTGCTAGTGGTGTAGAGTTATTTAGGATCCACAAGGATCTAAATAGGTACTATCAAACACCTAGAGGGGGGTGAATAGGTGTAATATTATAAAACCAATCTCAGTGCAAAATAAAAACCAATGCGGAAAATAAAAATCAACACACCGAGATTTACGTGGAAACTCCAATCCAGGAGAAAAACCATGGGACCAACACGCAATAACAATCCACTAAGAAAAAGAAGAATAACAAGGTGATTACCGACTCCACGGACTCAAACCCCTCCTTCAACTTCTTCGGACCTTGCGCTCCACCGATTGCACGTCCACTGCACACGTTCGAATCCACGAACGCCACTCGAATCCACGAGCACACGTTTCGAATCCACGAAACGCCTTCAACACACCGAATCCACGATGCCACGTCGAATCCACGACGCAAACTCAGCCGATACAAAATAATGGCTTCGATGGTGATCCTTTGCTTAGATTATCATTGAAGAACCGTAGAAAGAATTTCTAAGCAAAGTTTAGATCAATTCGACAAAAGATGGATCTTGGAAGAACCGTCGAATTGACCTAAAAGAGGCTATAAAGAAGAACGATAAAACCTAGCCTCTAGGGTTGCTCTTAAGTGTTTTCGGTATTGGTCCCACGTTCTTGAGAAACCCTAAGTGTCTATTTATAGTTTAGAAACCTTTGGAAAGAGATAAGAATCAAAAACATACCTTATCTGGAAATTTTCAGGACGGCGATCCGGATCGGATTACTGCGATCCGGATCGTCGTAACGAGATAGACGTTTCCAGAAAACCAAGGGTTCGGGATCCGGATTGCAAGGCCCGATCCGGATCGTTCATGCAATTCAGCAAAATCCCATGTTCGGGATCCGGATCGGAATGGCCTGGATCCGGATTGGATTTGCCAATGAACAATACCCTTCGGGATCCGGATTGGATTGTCTGATCCGGATCCTGAACATGTCCCATGTCCAGTTTTTGATTTTTATGCAATTAGAAATTCATCCAAGTGTTTCTACACTATAAGAAAGTATTCGGATCACCAAAATTATTTAGTTAAACATACCTGATCCTTTTGAATACTTTCTTCTTGAGATTGATGTAACTGATCCACAATTCTTCATCTTCAATCTTCAAGACTCAAGACACTGAGTGTCAACTTGAGCTCTTGTTGAATCTTCTCTAAGTCTTTGATTGCTGATTGACAATTTGATCCCTTTAAGACTCCGACTCAACTTACTGACTTGACTCACGAAATATGCCAACACCAAAAGCCGTAACAATCTCCCCCTTTGGCAATTTCGTGACAAAACCCAAAAATACATAAAAACGCTCAAGTCACTCATCTTAAACCAAAAAATCGAAATTCAATGTTATCACCAAAACATTGATTTTCTTTGCGTGAAAGATCCAATAAATACAAAATTACATTTGAACCAAACAATCCTAGAACATACTCTATGACTTAGGACTTGGAGTCTTAAAGTGATGTAATTCCTGCAATACAAAACTCCAAACAAAATCAAACGTTAGTCGTTAGAAATTAAAATCCTACATTTGATTCGTCCTCCTTTTGGTTCTTTTGTTTTTCGGCTCTTTCAATTTTTTCTTTGTCTTCCCCTATCTTGAGCATTTCACATCTCTAACATGTTCTCCATATTCTTGAGCATCTATGTTCTCCCCCTTTGTGATACGATCATCATTTTCCGTTCTCCCTCATTTTTCCATTTTCGTTTGTCCTCTCTTGATGATCTCATCTCCGTCATTTCTCTTCTCCCCCTTTTTGTCACAAATTGTCAAACAGTAAACATACTAGACAAAAGAGAATCACTAACAACATTAGTTCATAGAGAAAGAGAGATAAAAGCTCAGTTCCGGTATATAACAAAAATGCAGATTGCGTACCGGTACCAGAGGCAAAAATCAAAAATTCTTGAAACAAATCCAGATTTTAAATCTTTTCAAATACCGATTTGTATTCCATCAAGAAATCAATTTAAGTGCTTTAAACAATGAATTCACACAGATGTCATTCAATCCAATTAATTTCACAAAATTAAAAAGATTTACTCCTAAATCATGAAAAACAAAGATAAAACATTATAAACAGTTTTTCATGTTATATTCATCAAACACAAGTCATCAAAAATAATCTTGAGATCCAAACTCTATCAAGATGTAACGGATTTACAAAGATGACTTACGGAGATTTCCAAATGACATCAATCTTGAATTCTACCCTTTCTTGAGATTGAGGTTTATGATCCAAATTTCTTTCATCAGAATAATTTAGAAAAATTCCATAAAAATCAGAAAGAGTATGTAAGCACTTTAGCGCATCAACTTTAAACCAAAGTCATCGTTTCATGCAACAAGAAATAGATTATACCAAATCTATCAAAAATACTCAAAAATGAAACGAAAATTTATGAAAATTAAAACCCTTAAAGTTGAACAACTTCAATCACATCTAACATGATCTTATGCGTAATGCCTTTATCAAATCATCAATTTGGTAAAGAAAATGAAATACCAAGATCAATAGATGTTTGAAATCCCAGATAAGTTAGATAATATATCTAGACAATCTGTTGAAGAGAGTGGCTCTTTGAGCATCTTTCGTTAAAAATCCCACCTTATACCAACCTTGAAATTTGACAGAGTCAAGTATTTCAACATGCATTTTATTATCAAAATTGACAAACCATGCTTGGTAGCATGTGGTAGCTGCACATACTCGGACGACCGAGGTCTTTTCCTCCATGTGGTGGTAGTTTTCACACTCCTCATTGGGATGTAACTCTTTCCACATCTTTTGAGCATTTTACTTTTCTTTGACTCCCCCTCAATTGGCTATCAATTATTTAATATATAAGGTATTCAACCAAAAATTGATCTCGCATTCATACTCGACTAAATAGTCAAATAAGATAATGACTATACCAAGAGATCATTGAGAGAGAAATTGACTTTGATCACTTAAAAGATGAATTAATTAACATAAATGATCATTGCAACATCGAAATATTATGATGTCAAAAGCATAATAGATTTCTAAATGCGTGAAAAGATGCAATTAAAGTCAATATTACCAATGCTCAATTAAAAAACTCCTATAATGAAGTATCTTCAAGATTATGATATGGAGTCAAGTTGATAATCCATATAAAATTAATTTGGAGTGAATGAACGTGAAGCCCTTTTTATTCAATGCACTTGTTCAATAAAAACCCTTTTGTTCAAAAACAAAGTATAAAAACAAAGAGCATTGAAAAACATGTAATGCAAAGATTAAGAAAAATATGAAGGGAAAACCAATCAAAGCATTACATACAGTCATAAGCTATTTAGAACTTAAGACAAGGAAAGATATCACCTTTCCGAATCCAAAATCGCTGGATTTTGGGTTGTCTTGATTCGTTGTGGCCGGGGGTTGTCCGCTTTGACTGTTGATCCACCTTAGGTCTTTGCCTCGCAATGATCCACTTGTATGATTGATGTTGTGGCTCGGACCTTTGGTGGGTTGAGTGAACTCCTTTGACTTGATGTGTCTTTTGATTCCGTTGAGTTCGCTCCGTAGATGAAGTTGCCGAAGGATTCTTCTTTCTCTTTTTCGGGCAATTCTTCACCAAGTCCTTCAAGTCCACATAGGTGACAAGTTCTTCCTTTCAATTTATTGTGGAACTTGAAGCATGCACAGTTTGGTCTTTTTAAATCCCAAACCAACCTTGCTTGTTTGACCTAATCCGGACATACTTCTAGTTTCTTGGAACCGGTTGAAAGCCTTTGTATGTCGGATTTAAGTTCATGAACTTGCTTGGTCAAAGCTTGGTTGGTGACATGAATCTCCTCAAACTGCTTTTCAAGAAAACCAATCTTGTCCATATATGATTTTGCGTTTGTCTCCGATTGGTTTAACTTTTCTTGGAGGATTTTATTGTTATCCAATAACCGTCCTTGTTCCTCCTCGAGATCATGAAGTTTGATCTTTAAAGCTTGATTCTCGTCTTGAACTTCAAGTCGTTGCTTCCTCAACTTCTTGATATGCTTGGCCATCTTCTTTGATTCCGCAAGAAGTTGTTGGTATGCCTCAACGAGTTCTTCTTCGTCCGACTCCCCCTCACTTGATGACTCTCCTCGGATGTTGATGTTTCATGCAAAATCAAAGGAATAGAGTCAGTGACTAAAGATGATAAACACAATTAGAAGAGGGAATTTGAGAGGCATGAAAAGCAACAATTTTTTCTTTTTCCTCTTCACTTGAGGTCGATTCATCGAAACTAGAATCGTCCCAAGTTTTTGCTTGCAAAGCCTTCTTTTTGTATGATTTCTTAGAAGGACAATCCGTTGAAATATGGCCGTAGCCTTTGCATCGATAACATCGGATTTCCCCTTCGAAATCATCTTTTTCTTTTTCTTTAGAAGGTTTTGCAACGCCTTTGAGTTTAGAGGATTTAGAACCCGATGATCCTTTAGATGGTTTCGTGGATGAAGATCCATCGGTTCGATTCTTCCAAAATTTCCGACGAAATTTCTTTGTGATCCGCGCCAATTGTTCTTCAAAATCGGCAAAAGAGATTTCATCGTCGGAACTTGATTCGTCATCTTCTTCCTTTGTTGATTTGAATGCAATACCTGTAAGCTTAGAAGAAGACTTGGAAGAAATTTGATTAGTAGGAAAAGTCATCTCATAAGTTTGTAAAGCACCTACTAATTCCTCTACACTCATCTCATCCGGATGACTAACGGTTTCAATGGCGGTAACCTTTGCCCTAAACCGTTCCGGAAGAGTCCGAAGTATCTTTCTTACAATTTTCGACTCCGGGATCTTTTCTCCTAAATTAGCACATGTATTAATTACATCTTGAAGTCTAGTGTAATAATCTGTAAACAATTCATGCTCTTCCATATGAATAGAGTCAAATTGACTTGTAAGCATCTGGAGCTTTTGAATTTTTACAAGATTAGTACCCTCATGTGTAATTTTGAGAATATCCCAAATTTCCTTCGCGGTTTCACACGCGGAAATTCGTGTAAACTCAGTCGAGGAAAGAGAATTAAATAAAGCGTTCATACCTTTCCCATTGTAAGAAGATCTTTCGATTTCCTCTTTAGACCATCTAGAGCGAGGTTTTGGGGTAGTAGAATTTCCTACTTCCTCAACAGGATGCACCCAACCGTATTCCACGGTTTGCCATACCCGCTCATCAATAGAGATGAGAAAAGCTCTCATCCGCACTTTCCAATATGCATAATTGGTCCCATCAAAAAGAGGAGGTCTAAAAATATTACCACTTTCACCCAACATGATAGATAAACCTAAAACCCGCTCTGATACCAATTGTAGAGTTATTTAGGATCCACAAGGATCTAAATAGGTACTATCAAACACCTAGAGGGGGGTGAATAGGTGTAATATTATAAAAACCAATCTCAGTGCAAAAATAAAAACCAATGCGGAAAATAAAAATCAACACACCGAGATTTACGTGGAAACTCCAATCCAGGAGAAAAACCACGGGACCAACACGCAATAACAATCCACTAAGAAAAGAAGAATAACAAGGTGATTACCGACTCCACGGACTCAACCCCTCCTTCAACTTCTTCGGACCTTGCGCTCCACCGATTGCACGTCCACTGCACACGTTCGAATCCACGAACGCCACTCGAATCCACGAGCACACGTTTCGAATCCACGAAACGCCTTCAACACACCGAATCCACGGTGCCACGTCGAATCCACGACGCAAACTCAGCCGATAAAAATATTGGCTTCGATGGTGATCCTTTGCTTAGATTATCATTGAAGAACCGTAGAAAGAATCTCTAAGCAAAGATTAGATCAATTCGACAAAAGATAGATCTTGGAAGAACCGTCGAATTGACCTAAAAGAGGCTATAAAGAAGAACGATAAAAACCTAGCCTCTAGGGTTGCTCTCAAGTGTTTTCGGTATTGGTCCCACGTTCTTGAGAAACCCTAAGTGTCTATTTATAGTTTAGAAACCTTTGGAAAGAGATAAGAATCAAAAACATACCTTATCTGGAAATTTTCAGGACGGCGATCCGGATCGGGATTACTGCGATCCGGATCGTCGTAACGAGATTGACAGATTCCAGAAAACCAAGGGTTCGGGATCCGGATTGCAAGGCCCGATCCGGATCGTTCATGCAATTCAGCAAAATCCCATGTTCGGGATCCGGATCGGAATGGCCTGGATCCGGATTGGATTTGCCAATGAACAATCACCCTTCGGGATCCGGATTGGATTGTCTGATCCGGATCCTAAACATGTCCCATGTCCAGTTTTTGATTTTTATGCAATTAAAAATTCATCCAAGTGTTTCTACACTATAAGAAAGTATTCGGATCACCAAAATTATTTAGTTAAACATACCTGATCCTTTTGAATACTTTCTTCTTGAGATTGATGTAACTGATCCACAATTCTTCATCTTCAATCTTCAAGACTCAAGACACTGAGTGTCAACTTGAGCTCTTGTTGAATCTTCTCTAAGTCTTTGATTGCTGATTGACAATTTGATCCTTTTAAGACTCCGACTCAACTTACTGACTTGACTCACGAAATATGCCAACACCAAAAAGCCGTAACAAGTGGGCCAGGTCGTTACATTTGGTATCGGAGCCAAGAACCAGCCGAAAGTGTGTGGCGAGTCTCGGCTGAGTCTGGATCTAGATGACAGGGCTAGCGAGACGAGTCTCACATCGCCTGGTGATCTTGGGCTACTCTGTGTGTGTTTGGGCTGACGAGGACGTCAGGCCTAAACGGGAGGAGTCTGTGACGCCCCCAATAGTCCCACATCGGATGTGGATGGAATTGTGATTGGGTTTATATGAGACATGGACACTAGTAATAATAACTGGGCTTAAGCATTTTGGGCTGTGGTTTGGGCCCAATGAGTTATTATTGCTAGTGGGCCAGGTCGTTACAGGTTTCAACATGGCTCAAGTTCATAATCAAATTATCCCAAGTTTCCGGCATCGAGCAAAGTAAAATACTTACCTTTTCTTCTTCATCAATTCTCACGTCTAGGGCAGCGAGTTTGCTCACGATATAGTTGAATGTAATTAGATGTTCTTGTACCGGTGCCCCGTCCTTCATCTTTAGAATGTACAATTGTCGCTTTAAGAAAATTTTGTTCACTAATGACTTTCCTTTATAGAGATTTTTTAATTTATTCCAAATTCTTTTTGCGGTAGTCTCGGTCTCCATATTAAATAGCACCGAATTATCCATTGCCAAATATAGGTTTGCCAAAGCCATCTTGTCCTTCTCTTCAAATTGTTTATCTGTCATCCCTTCCGGCTTATTCTCTATTCCTTGCAGGGCGATCTCACAAGCATCTTTAATCAAAACTGTTTGCATCTTCAGTTTCCACAACGCAAAGTTCGCTCTATAAAATAGAGAAATCTCATACTTTGTCACTGAAACTTTCCCCGCCATCGTTTCACCGTCAATGAACTACGAATAACCAAACGCTCCAATACCAATTGAAGGGGTGAACCGGCCATGTGGTTACCGAGCACACCTCATGTCACGCCCCGCGATGGAAACTATGACCCGATCTCGCCAACAGATCCGCCATCTGTATGGGAATCCCCGCACAGACGAAGCGTCTACCATGCAAGTCAGATCTATAGCTAAACATATATCAGAGCTGAAATAAAGCTAATAGCTACAGAAATCATAAACTCAACATCTGAATATACATAAGTCCACAGTACATAGTCTCTCCTGCTATGCAAATAAAAAGGTACAAATTTTCCAGACCGTCCAGTACAAAAGTTGTGAGGACCCAGATCCCCGCTTAAGGGTTTACTGATGGATTAGTGGCTTCTGGGAGTGTTTGTGCGCGTGTCGGGCCCAAGGAATGGATTCAGGGTGAAAAATGGGAGCAAGTTTGCTTAACCGGAGGCCTTTGAAAATTTTTAGAAGTGGAATTGGGCAAAACGGACATCGGATTTGGATTCAGCGCGCGAAAACGATGAAAATGGGCTATTTGTATTTTTTGGAGCCCGGATGCAAAAATACGGATTTCGAGGTGTGGGTGTACTGTTCCAGCGGCCGGAGTGGCGGCGGCGGCGGGCGGAGGCGCAGCCGCTCGGTCCACCGCGGAAGCATGCACCCAGGTGCGGGACACGTGGCGGCTCCCGGTTGGCCGGCGCAGCAGGCGCGGTCCACGAGAGAAGCGCTGGTGTACGGTGGACCGGAGGGTGGACACGTGGCAACGTCTGATTGGCTGGCTCTTGTGTGCTCGGTCCACGCGGTGATGGCTGGCAGGTAGCCATACGGCGGGCAGGTGGCCGTACGCCCGGGTCAGCCGGGGCGACGTGCGCGTGGCAGGCGCGGTCGGCGCCACGTGGCGCTACCGCAGCGGCTGGCGTCGCTGTGCGCTGTGCGGCGTGCCACGTGGCACGCAGGGATTGGCGGATTATGCTGTTTGCTGTTCGGGGACACGTGGCGCTCCAAGGTTGATTCGGGCTTAGACGGTTTGGGGTATGTTTTCGGTGTACTATAGCAGCCTGAATCTTTCGGGCGCCTGAATGTGGGGACACAGATGGTATTTTGTCAATTGTTTGGTTTGGTCTATATATAGCTCTTCTTGGGCTGCGGATTCGAGCCTCTTCCCGAGCCCATCTTTGACTGAGGCCTGAAGAGAAAATGTTCTTCATCTTGTGCTCTATCTACTGAGGGATTTTCAGATTTTTTGGAGGCCTTGATATCCACGCTTTCTGCGACGCGGCACACTGCGACGTTTCTTGGATTTTGGCTTCCACCATCACTTTTCGGTCAGAGAGGCACCCTAGATTACTCCAATGGTATTTCGAGCCGATTTTTGTGGCAGCGTGATCATGAGAGGTACGTCTTCAATTTTTGTACTGATTGCTTCATCTCATCTTGAGTTTTGGGCATGGTTTACAAGGCATCTTTGAACCCCTTTCTTGCTGGTGGTATTTCTAGACAGCGGAGGCTTGTCGGATTTTTATCTCTGCACTCGAGCATCAGAATTCGACGTTTAAGGACTCGATTGATATCTACGCTTCGCAAGGATCGCCATTGTATTTTTATCAAAATTTTTGGAATTTATATCGCAGGTGATAATTAAGCTTTTTGGGGACTGTTTTGCTGCAGGCTTGTGATTATGAGGGAGTTAACATACCGCGATGTTCTAATTTTATCTTGGCCTACAGGTGTCGGATTGAGGTGTGTAAATACTCGATTTGGGGCTACTCGTCGCGAGGATCGCAACGGTGATTTTTCTGGATTTTTCTGAGGACTGGACAGAGGTGAAATTCCTCGATTTCTGTGCTGGTTGTAGCAAACAGCATTACTATTTTTGGAACTACTATCTTGATGCTGTATGTGGTACTTTTTGCTGTAATTCGCAGATTTTGGGTGTCTTGCGGAGTGTTGGACTGTGAGGAAGTTATTTATGTTGTGGAGCGCGCATTTTTCCAGGTGGGTTGCTTTGCCTCCAAAAATAATGGACTATCTTCTAATTCTATTATATAGTGAACATACATGCCATGATATAGATTAGATTGCATGTTAGAGAGAGAGATGCCATCTTTCCTGTGTTATTGTTGATATCCTGTTGATTCATGTTCCCTGATCCTGCTTTAGTTAAATTAATTGCTATTATTGGACCTTGACCTAGCACCCGGTCATATGTTGCATGTGTAACCAGACCAGTAGAAAACCCTCACTTGGGCTAGGTTTATTTATGCTTTAGACATCCACACTTCTTATTCTATTTCTAGACATAGTGTTATCCTCACCCGGATAGTGGGCCGAGTGGTCGGATTTCTTTTTAGTGTGGGATGCATGTTACACTCGTACTTGGGAGCAGAGTGGAGTCTGATAGTTGTAGCTAGTCTTTTGTCTTTGGTGGGAGCCGTTTGGGTGAACGGTGGTCCCGGGATGTTTCGTTTCCTTATTTCATTTGTTGCCACTGTGTTAGTGGCAGTAGTACACCAGTGTTAGCAGGACCTTGAACCCAGAATATTTTTGGACACACACATAATTTTAGTCAACTAATGTTTTCTTCCAAGCATCGAAGGGTCGCCGGAGTCTGTTCTTGCTTGATTGGACAAAGGCATTAGCCCTTCGAGGTTTGGATATAAAACTTGTTTTCAAACTGTTTTTTTTCTAAAAAGAACTAAAAATCATTAAAAAAGGGTTTTTTCTCAAATCAAGATGGTTTTCAAAAAGGAACTATTTTTAGTCCTCACCCCGTGTGGGTTGGAGTGAAAAATGGCTATCAGTAATAAATGTCACCTTTTTCCATAAACTTTTCCACTCGAGATGATTCGAGTGGTCTGGGTTCTAAGGGCTGCCTTTTTCTCTGGGTCGAGAACAACGAGGGGCTATGCCTAGAGCCTGTTCTTGTTTGATTTGGGTTGTAGGTTCTAGTCTTTCGGGGTTCTCGGACCCTTCTTTGTTGCCGGTTGTGGAGTATACCCGGCTAGTGAGTTGCATGTCGAGTTGATATTCTTTCTGGGAGCCGTTGGGTTGACAGCGGTCCTAGCTATTCGAGTGTTTCTTGTTAGTGAGTTAGAGAGGTGATTCGGTTACTGTCGATCTTGTTGATCGTGGATTTGGACTATAGCCTGCATGAGCCATATTGAGCTCGACAGAGATGCGCGGATACTTTCCTCGGTGGGGTCGCGCCCCTTGAGTGCCACTCCGGAGTTGGGCTTGTTACTTGCTATCGCGACTTGTTGGCGCAGTCCCTCTGGCTGGGCCAGTTTTGGCAGTCACGGACACCCTACGGTAGACCTGTCCTCTTGTGGATGTGCGGCAATTGGTGGGCGCAGGTTTGACTGGACCCTATGTGGCAGTCACTGTGATTGGGTTGATTGAGTATACTGGGTTTGAGTCGATGCATCATTTTCATCTGTATCACCCTTTGAGCATAGTAGATAGAGGCATGATAGCTGTAGAGTTATTTCCAGCTTTCCTTTCTTCAGTTTTCTGTTATCTTATGCCTCTAGTAGACTTAGTGGGCAGACCGTCGGGTTTGGTTGCGGTACCCACTGAGAACTACTGTGGGATGTAGTTCTCACACTCGCCGTGGTGTATTTTTCCCCAGGGACCTACTTTCCAGTTGCTGATCCTTTCATTGTTGATCGAGGCGAGGGAGTCGCGAGCTAGATTCCTACCTGTCTTTGGAGAGTAGCAGTAGCGGTACCCCTTCATTGGAGATCTATTAGTACAGTCAGCAGCTGGTTTATTTGTTCTTACTTTGAGAGACATTTGTATTATGAGGATCTGACTTGTACTGAGAGCATGTACACTGATGTATTATTGGGTTTACCTCCCTGTTTAGTTTCGGTTATTGTATTCTGAGGATATTTTATTTGATCGTATTTGGTAGATGGATATTGTATCTTTATTTTCAGTTGTACAGTGATTGGATTTTAGTTTTTCAGTAGTTTACTTTTCAGCTCTGATATCTGTATAGCTATAGTATCATTCTTTTTGCAGGTTAGACGCTTCGTCTATACGGGGTTCACCGTATGAGCGGCGGATCTGTTGGCGGGCCTGGGTCACAGTTTCGACCCCGGGGCGTGATAAAAGTGGAATCTCAAAATACAGGGTACCTCTATCTCTGACTCTCAAAATAAAAAGGGAAGGGAGCTACTCGGCCACGCCCTTACCTCGATCAGCTTTCTCTGCATGAACCGAATCCGGAACAGCAACCTTTGGAAAACCTGTCATCGCAGCGGGTGTGAGAACTACACCAACTCGTAGTTCTCAGTGGGTACCATCGCCAATATCCACGTTATGCCCACTAAGTCTACTGGAGGCAAAACAATATGTGTATGCAGATAATAATAAAGCTGAAATGAAACTACAGCTAATATGCCTCAAGTATCATGCTCAAAGGAAAAACTCAACTAAGAACATGCTATGCATCCACTCGCTCACGAAGTGCTCACATCAACCCAATCTCTCTGACTGTCAAATTTGGTCCAGTCAAGCCTGCGCCCCCTAGTGTATCAACTAGGGTCCCTTGTGTATTAACGAAGGGTGTCCAATCGGACAATCAAGTACAACGCACAGCTACCTCATCAGGCGCATCACCATCGCATCCGGAGCGGCAACTCAAGGGGAGCGACCCCACCGAGGAACAAGCGTGTCGTATTTGGCATAATAAGCGGCATCTGCATGCTATAATCCATGATCAACTAGATCGGAAACTCGAATGCCAAAAACCTCCCAATCATGTCTAGGTCGGAGAATCCTCCACGACTCAATCTGATAAAGCCTATAAAACCCCCTAGACACTAGAAAACCCATCCACTGAGTTAATAAAAATCCACTCGCCCTTAGGCACGAGAATACATGCATCCTGAACCTATCCGACCCCTCTGGGCGATCTCAATGTTTAAAAACTATTTTTAAAGCTAGTTTTTCTTTAAAACGGGTTCAGCGATTTTGAAAATAGTCCAAATGCAATTTCGAGGTCAACTAACCATACAATCTAGTGTCATATGATGTCACAAGTATACTAAAAATAATCTGGGGTTCCGGTTATCAATCTGTAATTTTCTAGGCAACTATCAGATTTACCAGCTATAATAATAGACATTCTAGACATGCTAGAAATGCATATAGAATCATTAGAGGGCATTCCACAAAGTTTGGAAGAATTTTCAACCCACCTGGATCTCTTTCCATAGGCTAAGCCGAAGTCGGTGAAGTGCGGGCTCACTCAGTGTCAAAATCTGCCAAAATAGCCTCTCGGCACCTCGGCGCGCGCAACTCGGCCGAGCATCCCGAAAATCTCCCAGGAGCTCACAGCAAGCTCCAATGCCTCTAGCAAGGCTCTCTCTTCAAATTCAGTCACTCCACTGCCAATCTACACCATGCCAACACAGCATGCACGCAGCCCACGCTCCCTGCGGCTCCACACAGTGCACAGGGCAGCTCCAAAGCTCCAACAGCCCACGCAGCACCAAGCTGCTCCTCTCATCACAGGGAAGAAGAAAAGAGGAAGAAACCATAACCCAAGCTCAAAAATCCAGTCTCAACCAAAATCTGAAAATCTGAGGAAAAATCTAAAAATCTCGGAAACGCACAGTACTCACCTCTGGTGTTGTGCCCACGCGCGCAAGCTCCTATCGAGATTTCCTCAACAGGACAAGCTCTCTCCCAAGTTCACGATCGAAATCCGAAGCTTCGGCGCGAAGAGAATCCACCAAGAACTCACAGCTAACTCCCCCTCTCGCTCACTCTTGTTCTTTTACTCATTCTTTCCCTTGGTTCCGACTGAGAAGAGGAGGAGGAGGGTGTGGTCTATATAGAAGGTGGAGAAGAATAAATGCTATGCAGAGGGTTGTGGTCTATATAGAAGGTGGAGAAGAATAAATGCTGTGCAGAGGGGTGGTTGGGATGGCAGGGGTGTGAAGTTACTAATTTGCCCCCACTTAAAATGGAAAATTACCTCACTGCCCCTAAGTTATGGAGACTGAGTACCGGTACTCGGGTTCCCAGTACCGGTACCCAAGCACAAATTTCCCATCCGAGGGCCAACTCTGCCCAGTCCAACACAGGGTATCGGTACTCTCCACGGCGTTCCGGTACTCAAGTCAATTGGGGTTTGGTGTACCGGTACTCATAGCTCACTACCGGTACCCAAGGGCTTAGAAAAATTCCGCAGCATCTCCAAACCAAAAACTCTCTGTCGGATCCCAAGGAAATTCGTTCCGACACCCATTCTCGCGTACCGGTACGCAATGCCCCTCAAAACTGCGAAATGGTTGGGACTCCCAATTTTGACACCGTCAACTCACTTTTCAATCCGAAGGCTTCCGCGTCGATCCGAAATGTCTCAAACTCATCTGCATACATAAAATGAGCACGCCACAGGCGATTTCCCCGCACCACGCTACTCTGCGGAGTCGGTGCACTACACACAGTCCCGG
This sequence comes from Tillandsia fasciculata, assembly GCA_029168755.2. NCBI lineage: Eukaryota > Viridiplantae > Streptophyta > Magnoliopsida > Poales > Bromeliaceae > Tillandsia > Tillandsia fasciculata. The sequence continues at coordinate 16,217,397 of CM054938.1, forward strand.
TACTCTACATCCTCCCCTCCTTAAAAAGATTTCGTCCTCGAAACAAAGGAAAATCCATACCTCAGGAGGGTGTCTCAAACAAATGGGGATAGAAGATCCTCAACTCATCCTCAGGCTCCCAAGTGGCCTCTCTCTCATCATGATTACTCCACTGGACCTTCACAAAAGTTATGACCCGATTGCGCAATTCTTTAGCCTCACGGGCAAGAATTCTCATCGGTCCCTCCTGATAGCTCAAATTCTCGTCCAATTCCAAGGAAATGAAGTCCAAAACATGCGAGGGATCAAACACATACCTCCTCAGGACGGATACATGGAAAACATCATGGGTGCCTGCTAATCGTGGCGGTAGCGCAACTCGGTAAGCAACTGGCCCAATGCTCTCTAACACTTCAAATGGGCCAATGAACCACGGACTGAGCTTTCCGCGCACTCCAAACCGGCATATCCCTCGGGATGGCGATACTTTCAGCAAAACATGATGTCACACCCTGGGATCGAAACTGCGACCTGGGCTCGCCAACAGATCCGCCGCCTATGCAAAACCCCGCATAGGCGAAGCGTCCTACCTGCAAGAAAGGGGCTACAGCTAAACAGATATCAGATCTATAAAATAAAAGTGCTGTAAAACTAAAACCAACCATCTGTACAACTAGAATAATGATACAATATCCATCTCCCGTAAATGATAATCATACAATATTCTCAAATACAATAACCCAGAACTCAACAGGGAGATAACCTGAAAATAATACATCAGTGTACAGGCTTTCAGTACAAGTCAAGTCCTCACAATACAATAATCTCTCAAAAGCGAAAAAATAAATAATCTACTGACTGTACTCAAAATCTCCACTATAGGGTACCGCCACTCTCCACAAACGGGTAGGGATCTAGCTCGCGACTCCCTCGCCTCGCACAGCAACCGCAGAATCAGCAACACTCGCTAAGACTCTGCAAAACAAAGGAGAGAAAAGAAAGAAGGGGGGGAAAAACCCCCAATGGGTGTCAGAACTACACCAAAAGGGAGTTCTCAGTGGGTACCACCGCCAAGTCCGACGATCTGCCCACGAAGTCTACTAGAGGCATAAGATAACAATGCAGTAAAAAACTGAACTAGAAAGCTGGAGGTACTCAACAGCTACCATGCCTCTATTTAAATGCTCAAAAGGGAAAAACCAATGAAAGGTATGCAACCACTCGCACATGAAGTGCACAATCGACCCAATCGAGCTGACTACCACATCTGGTCCAGTCAAGCCTACGCCCACCTACAACCACATCCCGCTACCGGGCAGGAATTACGTAGGGTGTCCATACGGACTAACTCGCTATCGAATAGTGGCACATGCAGGCTATAGTCGAAATCCATGCTCTCTCTCAGAACGGAAAGACTAAAGATCCTCAACATCTCGCACAATGGTCGAAGTACTCTCAACGACACGGGATCATCGTCAACCCAAACGGCTCCCAACAACACTAGCAATGGTCTAATCACAGCTACTAGACTCCACTCGGCCCCGAGGCACGAGTGCAACAATAAAAGTATCTGCCTGAATAAACCCAATCAATGGATCAGTAAAAACTGGCACTGCCTTCTCAAACTGTCTCAAGTATCTGCTAACAAATCGATACTCACTGACCGATATTCAAGGTCTGGCTCTCACTGGCCATACTCAATGTCTGGCACTCACTGGCCGATGTGTAAATCGCCTACTCCGGAGTGGCACTCGAGGGGAGCGACCCGCATGAGTAAAATATCGCTGTAATAAGTATCACTGCAACAAGTATCACTGTAACAAGTATCACCATATAGAAGGATTAGATCACGACTCTGATCAAAGTTGGAAAACCCATCCACTAAAGGGAAACCCGATCCCCAAATTGAAACAACAGTAAACAATAAGCGGGAAACTCTATCCACTAGAAAAAATCTGATACCCAATCTGATGCACAAGTACATATCCGGTCAACCGCCCAATATCCGCGGTCGCCGCAAAACCCCACAAGTCCACAATCAAGACCAACCTGTCCCAGACTCGAAGTCTCAACTACACTATCCCAAACCCCTGCTCGAACTCGAGCAACATGAACCACAAGACTAACCAATAAGGAGAAAAGAAGCAAAACATAGTTTCTCCTAAGTCAAGTTCCAATAAGATAGTGTAGCAGTAAAAGATGGCCTATCTAGATGTCCATACAGCATGAAATTGTCCTCAAGAAAGATAGAAGTAAGAACATGTCAAATGGTAGCTCTACAAGATATAAACAATATGCCAAAATCACTAATGAACTACACCTGTTCATAATGCATGATCTATAATCCATAATAACTCCTCAGAGTAATACCCGCACATAGATGTAACATCCTGTCCCCTCGAATGATCAATCCTCATGAAAGACTATGTGCTAACATTGCATGCTAATAATTCGCTACTATAAATGTCAATCCCACATAAATAGGCCAATGATTAATTAAGCATGATCTCTATATCATCTGGTATGAAATGAACATAGTCATCCACAATATGCTAGATCTCAATCCACTAGAAGCATGTATAATAGTCAAGTAAGCATCAATCACATAATCAAGGCCATTTCCATGCTTACATCTCAATTCTAATGGTTATACCTTAATCATGCATGCTATAAGTCACAAAGGGTAACATTCCCTTAGGTAAGCTTTCCTTAATCCCCAACATGGATATCTGAATCATGCAAGTCCTCATAATATAACATGAATATTAATCTTGCAATTCTCTTAGACAATCAACATTACTAAGCTTACCTCTCAATCGCAATAATGTACCCTAAACATGCAAGCATTCTATCAAATAGAATTAGAGAACCGTCCACCGGTTCTAGGGACAAGGCAACCCACCTGAAACGCTTTCCGCAGGCAAAGCCGAAGTCGGTGAAGTGCGTAGTCACACGCTAACCAAAATCCGCTGAAACTGCACCCTCGGTACTCCGTCGCACAATTCTCTGCTCCAACCAACCTCGCAATCACAACACAATAATCAATACCCCACAACAACCAAACAGCATATGCTGTTTTCACAAACCAGCAGAGAAGAGGGGGAATTTCACCTCTGTACAATCCTCCAAAAATTCCAAAAAAATCACGGTTGCGATCCTCGCGACGAGTAGATCGAAAACGAGTATTTATACACTTTATTCCGACACCTATAGGCCAAGATATAAATACAACAACACGGTATGGCGAAATATCCATAAATAAATTCCTATAGTAAATCAGTCCAAAAGAAGCATAATTATCACCTTCAAAGAGTCCTCCAAAAATTCCAATAAAAATACGGGCGCATTTCTCTCGAAGCGTAGATATCAATCAAATCTTTAAATGCCTCATTTCGATGCTCGTAGACCAAGAAATTCCAACATTACTTCACCGCTGTCCCAAACCTCGCAGCAGTACAAGGGTCACAAAAACACCTCGGGAACCATGCCAAAAACCCAAAATAAGGTGAAATAATCACACAAAAATTGAAGACGTACCTCTTATGAATGCGCTACCGTGAAAATCGGCTCAAAAGTCTATTGGGGTGATCCAGGGGGTCTCGCGCACTAAAATGCGGCGGTAGAAGCCAAAAATCGAAGAAGCGTCGAAGTGCGCCGCATCGCAGAAAATGCCGATGTCGCGGCCTCCAAAAAATCTGAAAACTCCTCACAAGATGGAGCACAGGGAGAGGAACAATGTTGCTTCAAGGCTCTGTCAAAGGAGAACTCGGGAAAGGGCTCAAAAATGCATCCAAAGGGGGGTTTATATAGCCTCAACCAAACAAATCAAAAAATTCCCTCTGTGTCCCCACATTCGGGCGCCCGAATCTTTCGGGCTGCTACAGTACCACCAAAATGTACCCAAAACTATCAGTGCCCGAATCAACCAGGTTGCGACACGTGGCCCCAAACAGCAAACAACGAGCCTGGCCATCCCGCTTGTGACACGTGGCCGAGCCCCCGCGCCAGTTCTCAATAACCATAAGCCTAGGGTCCAACCACAAGCCTAGGGTTTCTAAGTCATCAATAACCTACATCCTAGGCTCTGATACCACTCTAATCTGTCACGCCCCGGGGTCGAAACTGCGATCCGGGCTCGCCAACAGATCCGCCGCCCATACGGGAAGCCCCGTATAGACGTAGCGACTAACCTGCAAAAGAATCATCTATACTATACAGATATCAGAGCTGAAATGTCACGCCCCGGGGGTTTTATTCAGCGGAAACAGTCAACGAAAAGAGGATTTGGAAAAACCACAAGCCGGCGCAACTGTTTGCTGTGTTAACAGCCGTACCAAGTGCATGAACACCGTCAGCAGGCCCACCGTGTCCCGTGCTGGTTGCTTAATCCATTGATTCCCAACAACCATCAAGACCCCGGTGGCAGCCGGCCTCGCCCCCCGCCTCCAAAACAACACGACTACACAAGCACGACAACCGAGCTAAACCGAGAAACAAAACTCAACTCGTACACACACACACAACACAAGTCAGCGCTTGACTCCGCTAGCTAGCACTCAACCAACTATTGAGAAAAGGGACCTATACCCCCCCCCCCCCCCCCCCCCCCCCCCCCCCCCCCCCCCCCCACCCCCCACTCACTCGCATTCTACACTTCTATGCCCTACTCATTTCATTCATTAGTAGCTAAGTGAGGTATCTCTGTGGATGTCGGGCACTAACTGTTGTGATTAAAGAAAGTCTCTGATACCATCTTAATCTGTCATGCCCCGGGAGTTTCATTCAGCGAAAACAGTCAACGAAAAGAGGATTTGTTTTGCGTGTAAATTTTTTTTTGAAATTTCCTTTCTCCCCGGCGCGTGCCCAGACCCGCCGCATACACAGATTCGCTCTGCAAACGGACAGAGTCTCCTCTGTATATGCATGGCGTCGCGGCCAATACAACATCCAATCACAGTCGTTTATTCAATCACAACAGTTTCTAAACATACATACACATACAGAACTGAATAACTCTCAAGGCCGATTAATTTGAAAGGATAAACCCACGGTTTTGAAAGCGGTGCCCACCCGGCACCCAGTTTTCTAAACCAGTTCCGAAAGTTATAATTCCACAGAGTTTTTAAAACAGTGCCCACACGACACTCAGGTTTTGAAAACGATTTTCGCAATTCTTTTTCTTTGTTTTTCTTTTTCTTTTTGAAAACGGCCGACCAGAGATAGAAATCAAAACTCAACATCCTCATATCTAGAAAGTAAAGCACCGACATCCACACCGACCCCACGAGGGTATCGAGAACCACACAACAGTCTACAAATAGCAAATGAAATGCGAAGTAAAGGAGTAAATACAGTCTGGGGCCTCCATGGACCCAAAGCTCCCGTCTCGGCCTCACCGTCGCCTAGCCCTCACCCCTGAAGGAACCTGTCATGGAGTGGGAAGTCAGCGACACGATAATAATAAAGAAAGCAGGAAAAGTAATAAAGTCCAACCGTAAAACTATCCGGAGCAACCACCCTCCTAAGAGGGAACAATAAAACACGGACCCCTGCATAACCAAATCCGGGCACCTGCCCCGGCACCCCAACCGAGCACCTACCTCGGTAACCTGCATAACCAAATCCGGGCACCTGCCCCGGCACACCAATCGAGCACCTACCTCGGTAACCTGCATAACCAAATCCGGGCACCTGCCCCGGCACACCAACCGAGCACCTACCTCGGTAAACCACGTCGAGCACCTACCCCGACGGGTCGCACCGCTCGCACCTTGGCGCCTCAAATCCCCCACCTACGGAGGCCCCCACTACATCACCTCGTGGGTTTACACGGGTCATAGACCACTTTTCCGAAAAAGCGCACCCTTTGCGGTGGCCAAACCGCGAGTGCGCGTGCTGTAGCCTCGAGCATAGTAACCAAGTACACAAGATAAAACCGATAGTAATGAACCATAAAGATCACCAAATATACAACATATAACTCAATAGCAAGAATCATAAAGACTATCCACGTTAGCACAATTAAACGTATAATCAAAAGTAGTTGCAACCGTCGGAAGCCCGACACTAAGTCTCAAAATAAAAACCCACCTCGAAGTCAGTCAAACGAACCCCCTGAATGTAGGCCGATCCCGAACTCCCGCTAGACTAGACTGGTGCTGAACTGCTGGGCCCTGAACAGAAACTGTAATCAGTAATAGACTCACACATACCCATCCCGACGACACTATAGCAATACAATGTTAACACGGGGTAACTTAGCCGATTTACGGAACAAGATTCAATTCCCGCTCAACGAGAGCCCACGGAACTCTAATAAAATGACTAGACGGTGCGTAAATACTGTCTAAAGACAGTCAAGGTGTTACATTTGCAACTTGACCCCTAAACTTTTCCAAACTTGCATAATTATTCTATCTTGAACACTAAAACGACTCGATCTTCCAAACCAGGAAGTCCAAAGACAGCGCCGTAAGTTTTAGCGTGTCCAAAACGATGAGACGAAGCTCGTGCTCATGGGCTTGGGCTTACACGAGACCCGTGGGCAAAGTTGGCCCATAAACTTCTAAGTCCAAAATAGCCATTATGCTACAACAACACACACACTTGATCAAATTGGAAATAAACTTGAGCACCATGTCTACTGAGGTCTACAGAATCTAGGGCTCACCTTAGAGCTGCCGGAGAGTGGCCGGGAAGATCGCCGGAGCAACCCCACTTCAAGGCAAAAGCTCGGTTTGGACAAACTTGGATCAAACCTGAAGCAGAGTGCCAACAAAGGTGAGCATTAGTATAAGGGTGCTTCCAGAAGTGGTCTGGACCAAGCCAGGCTCGGCGGCGGCGGCGGCGGCGGCCGGAGCCGAGAACCCTCTAAGATATCCATGTTCATGAGAAGTTTGAACCAACTTTGATTAAAAGGGTTACTTGTCTAAAACAACTTGATGGAAACCTTCCGTAAGGTGCAAACAACTCACCTGGGTAGGTGGCCGGAGTCCAAGTGCGGCGGCGGCGGCCGGAGCCCGAGCTCGGCTGCAACAATGGGTGCAACAACAGTGAGAAGAAACCCTACGTTCAAACTTCCATGCAACATGATAGGAAGCTCCATTGGTGTCCAAAGAACTCACCTGGGTCACTTACCCACTGCGCGGAACCCCGGCGATCGCCGGAGCTCAAGCTCGGCAAAACCAGGTCCTCTAATGGCGGATTCCGGCCGGCGGCACAAGAGGCCCTCCAACTTGGACAAAAGTGTCCCTCTCGATGCTGCGGTGCTTGCTGAGGTGGTGGCCGGCGGCGCGGGTGCGCGGCGGCGCTGGACGGCGAGGCTCGGCCGAGATTCTCTTTTGCTCGGTTCTAGGGCTCATTCGCGCGGACCGGATTCTTGTCCGATGATCACCAGACCTCATGGAGGTCCTGCAGTCGTCGAGAGGAAGAGGTTGAACGGTCTTGATCTTCATCTCGACGGTTGGAATCAACCTGAGCACGAGATCGGCCAAATAATAGACTTCCGGCGAAGAGTCGCTCCCGCCGGCGACCGGGACGACGGCGGCGGCTAAAACTTCACAGGCACGATCCACTCGATGTCAGGAACACACTTCTAGGGTCCATGGGCCAATTAAAAATAAAAAGTTCCAACATCTCACCTCGTCGGAGAGAGGAGGAAGAAGAAGAATCTTCCGGCGACGGTGCACGGCGGAGCTGGGCACCGGGGTTCCTCGGCTGGGTCACAACTTCACAGAGGACTCCACAGGAAATGTTTTGATCAACTTGGGTCCTTCCCAAGCCCTTCCTCCCCACAAACCGAGAAGAAGACCCAACTTCTTGTCTTCTTGGGCTTCTCCGGCGACGGGGACGGCGGCGCTTGGTGGTGTGACGCCTAGAGGAGGTGGTGAGGCATCGGTTGCAAGAGGAGGAGGCAGAGGGGCACGGCTAGGGTTTCCAAAAACCCAACGCTCAAATGCAAGTAGATACACAAAGCACAAAATGCCATAAACCCCTTCAACTCTTAATATTTAGGGCTGAGTCCCCCACAGAGTTTGAGTTTCGCAATCAGGTCTCTATCCAAGAATTTTCACGAATTTCGGAGCATAAAATATAGGGGTCTTTGTGCAAAAATACGACATTTTTGACTGTTTTTCACGCTTTTCGAGGCGTTCGTGTCAACAAATCGAAAAATGGACTTCGCCACGATGTCCGGCTCGACGAAACCTATCAGGTAGCTATTTTTGTTTTTCGACGAAATGCCCGGATAAATTCTCGGTCCACAATTATTGTACAATTATATAGTATGGCACGTTTCATGAGACTCTAGGATCGTCAAACGAAAATTTCGTCAGCGCCATTGCGCTCAGAATGTCAAAATTAGCTAGAAACGTCTACTCATACCTCTAGGTTTGGAGTTTGGACAGTGGAATGGCCCACGACCGATCGAGAGGGGACCAAAATCAGGGGTTACTATTCATTTTCTATTCACTTAAGTCGTGGGTCCCATTAGTTTTCTTGCTGATTTCCGGACGATCCGACCGTCGGATCAGCAAACGGTCTATACCATTTCCACTCGATTCGATGAGACGGTCGCACTGGCGACCTCAGATTTTCGAGATCAGACTCGGATCGGACAGGCGAAATTTGTGCTTCGGCAACTGTGCCATCCGTACACCGGTACACACCACAAAGGTTAATTTTGTTTCCTCGCACACATTCGCACCTGAAAAACACTCTTACACTAACACAATTTTCCCGAGTATTACATGAAAGGTAAATGCAGAATAAAATAAATACAACTCTAGAAATATACAACCCAAGTCCTCACCAAAATACATATATCTCTCAAAACAAAGAAGAGTACAACTCAATCCTCACTACATGATCACTCAACATGAACTCTCAAAATGTAAGGAGGTACATCTACTCTTAGGACGACAACTGGTAGGGATCTATCTCGCGACTCCCTTACCTCGATCAGTCGGATCAGCAACAGGTGCAGCAGGAACAGGAGTAGAAGTCCCTAGGGGAAAGACACCACGACGGGTGTGAGAACTACATCCCACAGTAGTTCTCAGTGGGTGCCGCCAACAAGCCCGACGGTCTGCCCACTAAGTCTACTAGAGGCATAAAGTACCAAATGCAGTGCTGTAAGGAAAAGCTGGAAAAGTAAACTCTACAGCTACTATGCCTCTAACTAGATGCTCGAAGAGTGGAACAGAAAGAACATGATGCTACAACTAGCCCTCGACTCAAATCACCCAATCTAAACTGACTGCCTCATCGGGTCCAGTCAAATCTGCGCCTACCTACTGCCGTTACATCCCGGAGGACCGGACTTACGTAGGGCGTCCGTGACTGCCAAAACTAGCCCAGCCAGAGGGACGGTGTCCGTGATTGCCAAAACTGGCCCAGCCAGAGGGACAAGTGCGTCGACAAGTCGCGATAGAAGTATCAGGCCCAACTCCGAAGTGGCACTCGAGGGGAGCGACCCCAACGAGTAAAGTATCCGCGCATCTCTGTCGAGCTCAAATGTGGCTCATGCAGGCTATAATCCAAATTCTCGATCAACAAGATCGGTAGTAACCAAATAGAACACTGTCTCACACACAGGCTGGAAAACTACACAACCGAGACCCACTGTCACTCTGACGGCTCCCAAGAACCCTGATCTACAGACTGCTATCAGACTCCACTCGGTCCCCAGACACGAGTGTAAAAGCATCCCACAACAATCAAACCTCTTGGCCCACTACTCGGGCGAGGAAAACTCTAAGTCTAGAGTGATATAAAGAATAGTGATGTGGGAATGTTTAGAGCAATAAAAACCTAGCCCAAGTTGGAGTTTTCTACAGTCTGGCTGAACATGCAGCATATGGCGGTGGTGCTAGGTCAAGTTCAAAGATAACAATAATTAACAGGATATAGGAAAGATAACATAACACATGATCATCTGAATACAACAGGAACATCAATTTTTCATGACTGACTCACTATCAATATACTATTCTAATCATGCAAATTCCTACACATATATAGAATTAATAAGCAATCCGTAGATCTTGAAGATATGGCCACCCCCCTGAAGCGCTGAACTGTCCAAGTCCTACAGCTGAAAATACCAGGAAAACAGTAACTCAAAGTCCAAAGGGTCCAGCACGATCTGCAATCCCTCCAGGGTACAACACAAGGCTAAAATTACGCTTAAATCCCAAAATTTAACCAAGTATAACCATTTGAAATTTCAGCCGCATAGATGATGATTTTTCACCTGCAGACAGTGCCCAGAAAAATCCAATAAAAATATCACGGCGATTCTCGCGTCGATACCTTTGAAACAAGTACCTGCACGCCCAAAATGGAGCCCCGTAGGCCAAGTTACAAATTCCACAGTACAGGCGCGCGAAAACATACAACCACACAACTGTAAAATCTTGCACAGATAAAAAGGAAGATGTATACCTCCGGGAAGGTCTCGAAAAAATCCAAGAAAAATACAGTGATGATCCTCGCATCGAGTAGATGAAAAAAGTGTACAGGCTCGCTCTGATCCGACGCTCGAGCGCGGAGATCTCCTCGAAACAATCCGCTGCCCTCAAAAATCCATACAGAAAATAAGGTCCCAAGTGAGCAAGGAAAAACACCTCGAAAAGCGCAAAACGAGGAAAGGCTGAAAATACCAAAATTGTAGCCTTACCTGTCGCGGATCCAACGGCAAAGAAATCGCTTGAAAAAATGGTCGGAGTAGGCCGGGGGAGCTCGCGCACCGAAACGCGACGGAAGAAACACCGAAGAATGAACGTCGCAACGCACCAAGAAAATAGGAATCTCGAAAACCGTGCCACGTAAAATCTCCAAACTCTGCAGATGGATGCAGCACTACGCGGGGGTGAAGTCCTCTGAAGAAGCCCGAGAGAGAAAAGGCCGAAATCTGTGAAAAAAACCCACCTGAAGTGAGTTCGGGCTGTATATAAAGGCCCCAAAAACATTTCAAAAATACCGAAATTGTCCAACTTTCGGGCGCTGGACCAGGTTTCGGGCGCCCGAAACCTGCGGGACACTGCACAGTCCGGTTGCGCCCGAAACTCCCTGGAGCTGCCACGTCACCCGCACAGCAAACAGCTGTGCGGGGCGTGCCAGGAGCGGCCACGTGGCCCACCCGGGGGCCGACGCGTGTCCCGCACAGCGAACAGTTGTGCGGGGCGCACGTGCTGCCGCCGCGTGGCGCCTCCCCCGGTCAAACGCGTAGGTGGCGCCCGCCAATGGCGGGGCGCCACCTGGCTTGCACAGTGTCGCGGTCACACGTGCGGGCAGGCGGCGCCTGCCACACACACGCCCCGAGGCGGGGTCCCGCGCTCCCGTGCGCCGCGCCCGATGAGCCAACCAATCGCGTGCCGACACGTGTACCTTGCACCCGGTCCACGCACCCTACTGCGGGTTCTGTGGACCGCGCCGCGTGCACCGACCAACCGGGGGCTGCCACGTGTCCCCCCCCCCGGTCCATGCACCGCCGTGCCAAATCTGTAGACCGCGCATCAAAAGCCCGCCAATCAGGCGGCGCCACGTGTCCATGCGCCGGGTCCGTGCACCAAACCGCGCCTCTTCGTGGACCGAGCGCTGCGGACCGGCCAATCACGGGCCGCCATGTGGCAGCCGGCGGTCCACGGCCCCTCCCATGCACCGAAATCCAATAAAAACTTCCGGGAGTCCGTTTTTTGGCATCCGGACTAAGAATTTAACAAGCAAATTGTCACGCCCCGGGGGTGTGCTTTAGCGGAAACGGCACGTTTTTTTTTTTTTGAAAGACCTCCCCTCCCCGGCGCGTGCCCAGACCCGCCGCACATACAGGATCTCTCTGCAAACGGACAGAGTCTCCCCTGTACGTGCACGGCGTGTGGTTGAGTACACCTCCCAAACAAGCATAACCATTCAATCACAACATTCAACAACATACAACCAGTATTCTAAGTATTTAAACGTATGGCCGATTCAGTTTGGAAAGGATAAATCCACAAATTTGAAAGAGTGCCCACCCGACACTTATGTTTTGAAAACAAGTTTTCGAAACCAACATAAAACCACAGGGTTTTGAAAACGGTGCCCACACGACACCCAAGTTTTGAAATCCGTTTCGCAATCCATAAATCCGCAGGGTTTTGAAACCAGTGCCCACACGACACTTAGATTTTAAAAACAATTTTTGAAAATCTTTCTTTGGGTTTGTCTTTCTTTTTTTTTCAAATGGCCAACAGAAATGAAAGGAAAAGTAAGGCATCACAGTATCACCAAATACCGACATCCACGTCGACCCCACAAGGGTATCGAGAACCTCACACATAACTACAATGTAAATGAAATGCTGGAAAGAAAAGATAAAATACAGTCCGGGGTCCCCAACAACCCAGCTGCGTCCGTCCCGTCCTCACCGTCGCCTACCTCTCTCCCCGTCTGGTCCCTGTCACGAAGTGGGGAGTCAGTGACGAACAATAATAAAGCAGGAAAAGTACAGCAAAACAAACCGTGAAGATAACCGGAGCAACAACTCTCTCAGGAGGGAAACGATCACCTGTACACCTGTATCCTGCTAATACCCGGCCACGTCGGACAACTAAACCGACGGGTCGCACCGCTCGCACCTCGGCGCCTCAAACCCCACAACTAATAAGGGGCCCCACTACGTCACCTCGTGGGTATACACGGGTCATAGACCACTTTTCCGGAAAAGCGCACCCTTGCGGTGGCCAAACCGCGGGTGCGCGTGTCGCAGCCTCGAGCACAGTAACCGTGAAGCAATATATATATATATGTGAAACAACATGTAAAACATCCACGTGCAAGAACCATATGAAATGCCATATATATAATAAAGCGAAAGAACAGCAAAACTATAAATGATTAGTTGATGTTTTTCCTGAATGTCCCAACCCAAGCCTGAGATTCGTATGATATTTAGAAACATTCCACCCTTTCTTTTTCTACGTTCCTTTTCTTTCTTTATTATAACAGTCGGCACAGTCAAACGAGTAATGTCTACTACCCTTCGATCTCTAACCCAAGTACGCACAAGGTGGACCCCACCCCACAAGATACAATTTAATATTAGAACTTAAAACATGAACCCACCTCAAATACGAAGAAGGAGACGTGAGGAAGTTCCGACAGAAAAACCCTCACCGCGCGCCCGAACAGCTGTAACACAAATTCATTCGTCAAAAACATCGTCGCGGTTTAAAACACTCAAAAACGGGGCGAACCGGGCTAAAAACGGAGCTCCTGGGCCCTTTTTCTGGAAGTGGGTGTACGGGCCCATGCGTGGACCGGGTTCACGACGGCGGCAGCAACGGCGTGGGCCGGGAGCACGCGGCGCGGTGGACCAGCACCGTCTTGGGCCGGGCCGCGCACGGGTGCGGGCGCGCACCGGGTTCAGGGCCCCGCGGCTACTGTGGCGCACGCCGGGTGCACGCCCGGGCGTGCACCGCGCGAACTGGCGCACCGGCCCGTGCACCGGGTCCGCGTCCCCGGGCCGCGAGGGCGTGCGCCGGGCGCACGCCGGCCCGGTGGACCGCGCGGCCTGGCGCACAGATCTGTGCGCCGGGTCTGCGGTCCCGGGCCGGGACGGTGTGCGCCGGGTGCACGCCGGCCCGGTGGACCGCGCGGCCTGGCGCACAGCTCTGTGCGCCGGGTCTGCGGCCCCGGGCCGGGGCGGCGTGCACCGGGTGCACCTGGACGGGTGGACCGCGGCCAGCAAACCCCGATTTTGCGTCCGTTTTCGGCTCCGGTCGCGACTCCGCGCTCCCGGCGGCTTCGTCGATGACCCCGTGAACACGGTGACGGCGGCGGCGGCCTCCCGTTTAACCACGGCGGCGGCGGCCTCCCGTTTTGGTCCCCGAAATCGCCTCGCACGCGGCACAAGACCCCCGACGATTCAAGGGATTTCCCTCCCCTTGCCCGAAACAAGAATCGACACAAAAAAAACAAAACAAGAAACGAAACAAGAAAGCGAAAGCACGGCTCACCTTGTTTCCGTCGGCGCCGGGTGAGGGAGAGGGATCGTCCTTTTCGCGCTCGTCGGATCTTGCGGGGAGGCGATCAATCTCCTCCTTCTCCTCGTCAAGACTCCGGCTCTCGCGTCGCCTCGGTACGGGTGGGGGAAAGGGCTTGGGGTTTTCTCGCGTACGAAAGGGGAAAAAGGAAAGGAGCGGGGAACCCTAATCCCCCCTTGGAGTTTAAATCCGTTGTTTGGGTGTAGCCGACGGGGATTTGGTTCCCCAAACCCCCAAATTAAACTACATTAAATTAGATTAACATCGTTCAAATACGAAATTACATTGAGTCGAGTTAAACTGATTTAAATCCACCTAAATTAAATTAAATCGAATATAATTAAATCCGGGTCTGGTTTACCTCAGCGAAGGCGTGCTGACCCCGCGAACATCAACAACTTCAGGAATTTATTCCGGGAGCTTCCGGGGTCAGAAAACCGATCCGATCGCGCCGCCAGTCTTCGTTTCGCGGGCTTTATTCTCTAAAAATATCCGCGAGCCCCGACAGCCTGCCCAAAACGACGCGAGAAAAATCGTACCCCGGTCCCCTTAGCCGAAAAGGAGTTCGAAATAAATTCACAGGTAAGACAAAAAAAGGGAAGTAAACCCGCGGTTATTACACCACTCACCTCTAAAAACGAGTTTCGTCCTCGAAACTCAAACCCGGGTGGGAGTGAAAAGGTCGGGGTAGCACTCCCTCATTTTAGACTCCAGTTCCCAAGTCGCTTCCCGCTCCTCATGGTTGTTCCAAAGTACCTTTACGTAGGGGATAGTCCGGTTTCGCAGTGACTTGTTTTCCCTTGCCAAGATTCTCACCGGGGTTTCTTCAAACTTAGGTCCTCCTTAAGCTCGAGTGCTGAGGCGTCCAGAACGTGTGACGGGTCGGGGAGATATTTCCGTAGCATCGAGACGTGGAACACGTCGTGGACTCGGTCGAGGTTTGGTGGTAGGGCGAGGCGGTAAGCTACTGGGCCAATGCGCTCTAGGATCTCGAAAGGCCCCACAAATCGTGGGCTCAGTTTGCCCTTTAGCCCGAAACGTCTGATTCCTCTGGATGGCGAGACCCGCAAAAACACATGCTCCCCCACTTGAAATTCCAAGTCACGGCGCCTCTGGTCTGCGTAACTCTTCTGTCGACTCTGGGCGGTCAGCAGGCGCTGTCTGATAAGGCGCACTTTCTCTTCAGTTTCCTCCACTATGTCGGGTCCTAAAAGTTTCCGTTCTCCCAAGTCGTCCCAGCAAATCGGGGATCGGCAGCGCCTTCCGTATAAGGCTTCGTAGGGCGCCATCTGAATGCTGGCCTGGTAGCTGTTGTTGTAGGCGAATTCCACGAGGGGTAGGTAGCGTGACCAACCGATTCCCCAATCAAGCACACATGCGCGAAGCAGGTCTTCGAGGGTTTGTATCACCCGCTCCGACTGTCCGTCCGTCTGAGGGTGGAAGGCTGTGCTGAACTGTAGTCTGGTCCCCATAGCCCGCTGAAGGCTCTGCCAAAACTTCGAGACAAAGCGCGTGTCTCTGTCCGAGGTGATCGATGCCGGCACTCCATGCAGTCTCACGATCTCGCTGATGTAGACTTGAGCTAGCCGTTCGCGGGTCCAAGTTGTATGAATTGGTAAGAAGTGTGCTGACTTGGTTAACCGGTCGACTATGACCCAGATCGCGTCGTGGCCCTGTTGTGAACGTGGGAATCCAGTGACAAAATCCATGGTAATCTGGTCCCATTTCCACTCTGGTACCGGTAGGGGTTGTAGCTTCCCGGCTGGTCGCTGATGTTCGGCCTTTATCTGTTGGCATACTAAGCAGTGAGCCACGTGTCGGGTCACGTCTCCTTTCAGTTTAGGCCACCAGAAGGTCTGTTTAAGATCCCGGTACATCTTCGTGCCCCCCGGATGTGCCGCATAAGGGGCTCGGTGCGCCTCCGCTAAGATCTCTTCCTTCAACTCTGGTGAATCCGGCACGCAGATCCGTCCGCGGAACCGTAGGATGCCGTCGTCTTCCACCGCAAAGTCAATCTCTTGGCCCTGGGGAATCTTGTCTCGTACGCGCTGTAGGTGTGGGTCGGTCTGCTGCCCCTCCCGGATCCTCTCAAACAATGTCGGCCTGACCACCAAGGTTAGGAGTGGCATAACCGTGCCCGCTAGCACCACCTCTAACTGCATTCGGGCGAACTCCGCGATCAGGTGGTTCTGTTCCGTTATCGTGCTCTCCGACGCCCCTTCCTGATGCCCTTTCCTGCTCAAGGCGTCGGCCACCACGTTTGCCTTCCCGGGATGATATTGAATCGTCAGGTCGTAATCCTTCAATAGCTCTAGCCACCGTCTCTGCCGTAAGTTTAATTCTTTTTGGGTAAAAATGTACT
Source organism: Tillandsia fasciculata (assembly GCA_029168755.2). Taxonomy (NCBI): domain Eukaryota; kingdom Viridiplantae; phylum Streptophyta; class Magnoliopsida; order Poales; family Bromeliaceae; genus Tillandsia; species Tillandsia fasciculata. The sequence goes on from CM054938.1 coordinate 16,233,762, forward strand.
TAAGACTTTGATGATCTGAGAAGACGTTGCAGTGAACTCCAAAGAGGTAATGCCTCCACAGTTTTAAAACGAAGACTACCGCAGCCAACTCCAAGTCGTGTATCGGGTAGTTCTTTTCATAGTCCTTCAGCTGCCTGGATGCGTAGGCAATCACTTTCCCCTGTTGCATTAGGACGCCTCCAAGACCGATCCTTGATGCATCGCAGTACACCTCATAATCCTCTCCGGGTGCCGGCAGTACAAGTATGGGTGCCCTGGTTAACCTCCTCTTGAGTTCCTCAAAACTCTCCTGGCATTTGGCCGTCCATATGAACTTCTCCCCTTTTCTGGTCAACCGATTTAAAGGAGTAGCAATCTTTGCGAAACCCTCAACGAAGCGCCGGTAATATCCTGCCAGCCCTAGGAAACTTCGTACTTCTGTCACCGACGTCGGCGGCTGCCAGTCAACCACTGCTTCTACCTTCTTGGGATCCACGGCGATTCCCTGTGCCGAGATCACATGTCCCAGAAAACCGACTTCGCGCAGCCAGAACTCGCACTTCTTGAGTTTAGCGAACAGCTTCTGTTCTCTGAGGGTTTGCAGGATCGTTCGCAGATGGTCCTCGTGCTCCTCGTCGGTAGTGGAGTAGATCAAAATGTCGTCGATGAAGACTACCACGAACCGATCCAGGAAGGGTCTAAAGATCCGGTTCATCATGTCCATGAAGACTGCGGGGGCGTTCGTAAGCCCGAAAGGCATCACCGTGAACTCGTAGTGGCCGTACCGAGTCCGGAAGGCGGTCCTGGGAATATCTTCATTTCGAACTCGGAGTTGATGATAGCTCGACTGTAGGTCAATTTTGGAGAAGACTGTCGCTCCCCGTAACTGATCGAATAGGTCGTCGATTCTGGGCAGGGGGTATTTATTCTTCACCGTAACCTTGTTTATCCCTCTGTAGTCGATGCAGAGACGCAGGCTTCCGTCTTTCTTCCGCACGAAGAGTACCGGTGCGCCCCAGGGTGACACACTCGGTCTGATGAACCCTTTATCCAAGAGGTCTTCCAGCTGTGCTTTAAGCTCCTTTAGCTCCGCGAAGGCCATTCGGTAAGGCGCCTTCGTAATTGGCTGCGTGCCTGGTACTAGCTCGATAGGGAACTCCACCTCCCGCTCCGGAGGCATCCCGGGCAGTTCTGCGGGGAAAATGTCGGGAAAGTCCCTCACCACCGGGATGTCTGAAGGTGTCGACGAGGGTCGGGTGGCCAGATCCACCGATGCTAAATAGGCCACGCATCCACCCTCTACCAACCTTCTGGCTCGCGCCGCTGAAATGACCCCCGGGAAGGTGATGCTCTTGCCCGCCATATACACATGTTCAGGAAAACCCGGTTCTTGCAATCGAACTTGTCGCTTGTCACAGTCAATGAGCGCCTGGTACCTCGTGAGCCAATCCATGCCCAACACCGCGTCGTACTCCTTCAAGGGGATTACCACCAAATCCCATGGGCAAGCCAGTCGCCCAAGCTTAATCGAGCAGGCGGCCACGAAGCTGACCGCCTCCAAAGTCCCCCCCGCCGTTTGCACCGTCAAGAGACTTTGAAGTGGGGTCTCCTCGAGATCATGCATAAAAACGAAATCACGAGAAATGAACGAATGTGTTGCTCCGGTATCGAAAAGAGTTCTAGCACGGGAATTCGAAACGGAAGTAGTACCTGCAAGAGCGTCCTCCGGTGGATTAGTCCCTTGGCTGGTCATTGAGAAAACCCTCCCGCCTGGTTGTGGCTGCCGATCCTCCTCACGCCGTGGTGCGGGGGGTCTGGAAGTTGACGCCATAGGAGCTTTCCCCCCGCCCTGAGGGCTGTGGCGCGGGCGTATAAGCTCCCGAGGGTGCAAGTCCCCCGCCCAAGGGGCAGTTGCGGCGGAAGTGCCCCCGCTTGCCGCACCTGAAACAGTGGTCGCTCCGTTGGGGGCACTCTCCCGCAATGTGCCCTCCCCCGCAAATAACGCAAGGCCTATTTCCCGGCCTCGGCCCTCCTGCTGGCACGCCCCGGGGTCCCGCCTGCGGTCTCCACCGTTTGGAGGCTCCGCCCCCACTCCAAGAGCCTCCTCCCGAGTTCTGCTGTTGCCGCTTTCTGTCCTCCAGTCGCGCCGAGTTCTCCCTTCTGGCGCGGGTGATCGCAAAGCCCCGCTCTACCGTAGTGGCCCTGTCGACCACTTTCTGGAATGTATGCAGGTCAGCTGCTTGCACCACCTCAAAGATATTGCTCCGCAAGCCGTCCACAAAAAGTTGCGCCTTGTGAGCCTCGTCCCTTATGACGAACGGGACGCAGTTCGCTAGGCGGACGAACTCTCGTTGGTACTCCATAACCGTCCGGTTTTCCTGCTGGATATGGTTCAGATCATCTTCCAACTTCTTCTTGACGCTGCTGGTGAAGAAGGCCTCGAACAGCTCTTTCTTGAAAGTTTCCCAGGACGGGAAAGCGGTACCCTTAGCAGGATCTGGGCGTACCGTCTTCCACCATAAACGGGCATTCCCCTCCAGGCAATGGACTGCCAGGGGAACCCGCTCATCATCCTCCATGAGTAGGTCTTCAAAAAGTTTCTCCATCGACCCCACCCAGTTCTCAACGACCCACGGATCTGTCGTGTCCCCTTCGAACGTGGGCGGGTCGTGCTTCTTAAAGTCCTTCAAGTTGGCCCGCACTCGATCCCGTTCGGTCATCACAACCCCCCCCCCACTCGCGGCGGCGGCAGCCGCGATAGGGGTAGGCGTGACCACTGTTTCCTCCAGAATAACCCGGCTAGTTGTCCCTGGCGCCGGCCCGCCGCGGCCGGTGCTGTCGGCCCCGGCGGAGGGACCGGGGCGGCCGTCACTGGCGCGGCCTGCTGCTGATGCGTCAACTGACGCACATGATCGGTGAGGGTGGCCAATTGCCCCGCCATTTCCCGCAATTGCTGCCGCAGGAGCTGGTTCTCCGCGGCCGTCGATGTTGTCGCGTCTGCCTCGGCGTCTCCTGCCGACGACCTGGTACGAACCATGGCTGTCACACACAACATGGGTCTACGTCAGACTTTACCTACAACCACAAACCACTTAGCTCAAGAAAAGACTCCAATGTTCCCCCCCCCCGATCACTCACGTTCTAAAGTCCTATATCCTACCCATTTCATTCACTTATAGATATGTGAGGCATTCCCACGGATGTCAGTATTAACTGTTGTGATTGAATGAATCTCTCTGATACCATCTTAATCTGTCACGCCCCGGGGGTGTGCTTTAGCGGAAACGGCACGTTTTTTTTTTTTTTTTTTTTGAAAGACCTCCCCTCCCCGGCGCGTGCCCAGACCCGCCGCACATACAGGATCTCTCTGCAAACGGACAGAGTCTCCCCTGTACGTGCACGGCGTGTGGTTGAGTACACCTCCCAAACAAGCATAACCATTCAATCACAACATTCAACAACATACAACCAGTATTCTAAGTATTTAAACGTATGGCCGATTCAGTTTGGAAAGGATAAATCCACAAATTTGAAAGAGTGCCCACCCGACACTTATGTTTTGAAAACAAGTTTTCGAAACCAACATAAAACCACAGGGTTTTGAAAACGGTGCCCACACGACACCCAAGTTTTGAAATCCGTTTCGCAATCCATAAATCCGCAGGGTTTTGAAACCAGTGCCCACACGACACTTAGATTTTAAAAACGATTTTTGAAAATCTTTCTTTGGGTTTGTCTTTCTTTTTTTTTCAAATGGCCAACAGAAATGAAAGGAAAAGTAAGGCATCACAGTATCACCAAATACCGACATCCACGTCGACCCCACAAGGGTATCGAGAACCTCACACATAACTACAATGTAAATGAAATGCTGGAAAGAAAAGATAAAATACAGTCCGGGGTCCCCAACAACCCAGCTGCGTCCGTCCCGTCCTCACCGTCGCCTACCTCTCTCCCCGTCTGGTCCCTGTCACGAAGTGGGGAGTCAGTGACGAACAATAATAAAGCAGGGAAAGTACAGCAAAACAAACCGTGAAGATAACCGGAGCAACAACCCTCTCAGGAGGGAAATGATCACCTGTACACCTGTATCCTGCTAATACCCGGCCACGTCGGACAACTAAACCGACGGGTCGCACCGCTCGCACCTCGGCGCCTCAAACCCCACAACTAATAAGGGGCCCCACTACGTCACCTCGTGGGTATACACGGGTCATAGACCACTTTTCCGGAAAAGCGCACCCTTGCGGTGGCCAAACCGCGGGTGCGCGTGTCGCAGCCTCGAGCACAGTAACCGTGAAGCAATATATATATATATATGTGAAACAACATGTAAAACATCCACGTGCAAGAACCATATGAAATGCCATATATATAATAAAGCGAAAGAACAGCAAAACTATAAATGATTAGTTGATGTTTTTCCTGAATGTCCCAACCCAAGCCTGAGATTCGTATGATATTTAGAAACATTCCACCCTTTCTTTTTCTACGTTACTTTTCTTTCTTTATTATAACAGTCGGCACAGTCAAACGAGTAATGTCTACTACCCTTCGATCTCTAACCCAAGTACGCACAAGGTGGACCCCACCCCACAAGATACAATTTAATATTAGAACTTAAAACATGAACCCACCTCAAATACGAAGAAGGAGACGTGAGGAAGTTCCGACAGAAAAACCCTCACCGCGCGCCCGAACAGCTGTAACACAAATTCATTCGTCAAAAACATCGTCGCGGTTTAAAACACTCAAAAACGGGGCGAACCGGGCTAAAAACGGAGCTCCTGGGCCCTTTTTCTGGAAGTGGGTGTACGGGCCCATGCGTGGACCGGGTTCACGACGGCGGCAGCAACGGCGTGGGCCGGGAGCACGCGGCGCGGTGGACCAGCACCGTCTTGGGCCGGGCCGCGCACGGGTGCGGGCGCACACCGGGTTCAGGGCCCCGCGGCTACTGTGGCGCACGCCGGGTGCACGCCCGGGCGTGCACCGCGCGAACTGGCGCACCGGCCCGTGCACCGGGTCCGCATCCCCGGGCCGCGAGGGCGTGCGCCGGCGCACGCCGGCCCGGTGGACCGCGCGGCCTGGCGCACAGATCTGTGCGCCGGGTCTGCGGTTGTCACGCCCCCGGGGGTTTTTGAGTCATGTGAAGCGGAAAAACGTGTCTATTTTTTTTTTTTTTCTTTTTAATAAGGAAACATAATCTCCAACCCCGGTGCGTGCCAGACCGCCACATACGCAAATTCACTCTGTCCACGGACAGAGTCTCCTTTGCATATGCACGGCGTCTTATTTACAACATGTCATTCAATCACAAATATTATGCATCAATTCCCAACCAACAACCATACCGTAGACGTTCACCATCAATTATAGCAAGTTAATTAAGCGGCATCACTGTTTGGAAAGGATAAAGCCCAGAGTTGAAAACCCGTGCCCACACGGCACTTCATTTTGAGAAAACATTTTCGCAATCCTTTAACTCATCATGAAAACATGCCGCACATAAGAACACTACTAAAAGTATCATACTATAACCTACACCTCATCCACAGAGCTAATACAAGTTCACAACTAAGCCATCCACAAGCAAAATAAAGATTCATGCATAAGGAAATGAGTTGGAGTCAAAAGAATCAAGATAACCAAGTGTCCGACTACGGTCCTCACAACGCAGTCCCATCGTCACCCCGGCTGACGCACCTAATAGCAGTACCTGTCACGGAGTGGGTAACGTCAGTGACAAACAAAGTAGATGTCTAATAGTAACAAGAAGGGAAAACAAACCGAATACACCGAGTACCCCGTAACCTTTCGTTAAACCCCCTGTGCATATTTTAAGCTGGGCACCAGTCCCAGAGTACCTGTCGGGGTGACTAAAGTCCCCCCTCGTGCACAAACACCTTTTTGATGCTTTAACCACTTCACGGGGCTAGTGCGGCCCCTATAGCAGCCGTGAAGAGGTCCTCACGGCTCCCACTCCTTTGTGAGGCACACGGGTCAAAAAGACCACTTTTCCGGAAAAGTACACCATGCGGTGGCCCGGTCCGCCAGTGTACGTGCAGCATCCGTCACCGGATTGCCAAAATTGGCGTGTAGTGAGCACCGCGACCGCAGCCGCTTAAATTGTCAGATAAAATATCTTTAATCGAAAGGTTAGCTTACCATCTACTTTGTTAGGTAAATTAAAGAATACTTTAATGGCGATAAATGCACTTACTGCACTTGTTGCACCTATGGCAACTCTACCCACCTGGTTGGAGAGAAGACGGGTCACCCGAGCCCTTTGCACTCTCCCGCTGCGCACCCGGACCTATATAAAGTCCGCACGGACACTAAGGTCAGAAAATATACTAACATATCGCAATAGAAAAATACCCCACATTATTATTTACAAAAGTCCGGCACCGTCCCGCTGTCCGGCGGGGCACCCATGCCTTGAACGGCCGTCACCGTCCGTCGGAGCCGCGCATGGCGGGGCTCCGCGGACGGCGTCCTCACAGCACCCAGCGCGGCGTTCGCGCGGTGCTCGTGCGGACACGGGTCCGCGCGGCGCCCGCGCGAACGCCCGCGCGGCGCCCGTGCGGCACCCCGCGCGGGTGCCCGGGCGGCACCCCGCGTGGCTCCCCGCGCGGGGCCGCCCGCGCGGCACCCCGCGCGGGTGCCCGCGCGGCACTCTGCGCGGGGCCGCCCGCGCAGGGCCGCCCGCGCGGGGCCGCCCGCGCGGCACCCCGCGCGGGTGCCCGCGCGGCACCCCGCGCGGGGCCGCCCGCGCGCACCCCGCGCGGGGCCGCCCGCGCAGGGCCGCCCGCGCGGGGCCGCCCGCGCGGCACCCCGCGCGGGTGCCCGCGCGGCACCCCGCGCGGGGCCGCCCGCGCGGCACCCCGCGCGGGTGCCCGCGCGCACCCGCGCGGGGCCCCGCCCGCGCAGGCCGCCCCGCGCGCGCCCGCGCGGCACCCCGCGCGGCACCCGCGCGCGGGCCGCCCGCGCCGCGCGCCGTGCGGTGCCGCGCGGCGCCCGCGCGGGTGTGACCCGCGCGGCGCCGCCGCCGCTTGCGGTGGCGCCCGGTCGTCCGTGTGTTTCTCCCCTTCACCCCGCGCGATGCCCTAGTGGCACCGCGCGCCTCCTTTGTCCGTTCCGTTCGTCTAACATAACTACGATGACGACGACGGTAACGGGGACGGGGGAGAAATTCAAGAAACCTAAAACGGGCGACTAGGAAAATTCGGAAAAATTATTAAAAATATAAAACTAACCGGAGATCTTCGGGAAAGTGTCCGGTCACGTTTCTTGCCCTCGGGTCGGCGTTTGGGACGATTGGTTCCTTCTCCTTTCTCCGGTTATGGATCCGTTCTCTCTTTTCTCTTACTTTTCCTCACCGGTTGGGGGTTTCGGTAGCACGAAAGAGGAGGGTTTGAGGAGGCGGTAAAATAAGAATAGGGTTTCGCTCGGCGCTCGTAAACAGGAGAATAAATAGTTCTCCCATTTACTTATCCAAAATCACGCCAAAAATCCCTTCGGATATTTTCGGTTCGATTAATTAATTTATTAATTAATTAATCCCTACCGATAACCCTATCTTTAACCTCCTTAATTTTACGTACGTAGGAAAACCCGAATCTCCCCGTTTCTATTCTCACATAAATATCGGCTGACGGGATATTAAATCTTAAAATCTGACCACCGGTTATTTAATCACCTTAAATTCTGACCACCCGATTATTTAACCACCCTTATTAAATTTTAGTCACCGATTATTTAATCACCTTTATTAAATAATCTTGTGGGAAACAAATCCCCGATTTAAATATCCCGATTTTATCTCTTATCTAATGCACGAGATAAAATCCCACAATTTAAATCCTAAATTAATTCGTACGTAGGAGGATTTAAATTTCCCTCACCGGATAATTAGTTAATTAATTAATTAATTACCCCTACGAGATAACCCATCTTATCTCTAACGGGTGCAAGATATTTTGCACGGTCCCCGATGCGTGACTAATTACCGCAACGCTAAGGATCCCGTTCCGGGAGATCCCGATATCGGATTTCGAATCCGATCGCACCGTCGGTCATCGTTTTTCGCGCTCTATCGCAGAAAAATACACACACCTAGTCCCGGCCGACTTAAGAAAATTAAATAAATTTTATTTCGCTTAAGGCCTAAGCGATTACATGTGAGTTCAAAAATACCCGAAGGGTCGGATCACTACAGCGGTCCCGGGCCGGGACGGTGTGCGCCGGGTGGCACGCCGGCCCGGTGGACCGCGCGGCCTGGCGCACAGCTCTGTGTGCCGGGTCTGCGGCCCCGGGCCGGGGCGGCGTGCACCGGGTGCACCCGGACGGGTGGACCGCGGCCAGCAAACCCCGATTTTGCGTCCGTTTTCGGCTCCGGTCGCGGCTCCGCGCTCCCGGCGGCTTCGGCGATGACCCCGTTGACACGGTGACAGCGGCGGCGGCCTCCGTTTAACCCACTGCATCGGCGGCCTCCCCGTTTTGGTCCACGAAATCGCCTCGCACGCGGCACAGACCCCCGACGATTCAAGGGATTTCCATCCCCTTGCCCGAAACAAGAATCGACACAAAAAAAACAAAACAAGAAATGAAACAAGAAAGCGAAAGCACGGCTCACCTTGTTTCCGTCGGCGCCGGTGAGGGAGAGGGATCGTCCTTTTCTCGCGCTCGTCGGATCCTTGCGGGGAGGCGATCAATCTCCCTTCTCCTCGTCAAGACTCCGGCTCCGCGTCGCCTAGGTACGGGTGGGGAAGGGGCTTGGGGTTTTCTCGCGTACGAAAGGGGAAAAAGGAAAGGAGCGGGGAACCCTAATCCCCCTTGGAGTTTAAATCCGTTGTTTGGGTGTAGCCGACGGGGATTTGGTTCCCCAAACCCCCAAATTAAACTACATTAAATTAGATTAACATCGTTCAAATACGAAATTACACTGAGTCGAGTTAAACTGATTTAAATCCACCTAAATTAAATTAAATCGAATATAATTAAATCGGGTCTGGTTTACCTCAGCGAGGCGTGCTGACCCCGCGAACATCAACAACTTCAGTAATTTATTCCGGGAGCTTCCGGGGTCATAAAACCGATCCGATCGCGCCGCCAGTCTTCGTTTCGCGGGCTTTATTCTCTAAAATATCCGCGAGCCCCGACAGCCTGCCAAAACGACGCGAGAAAAATCGTACCCCGGTCCCCTTAGCCGAAAAGGAGTTCGAAATAAATTCACAGGTAAGACAAAAAAAGGGAAGTAAACCCGCGGTTATTACACAAATAGCCGTTTTGTAGTGATTCGGCTTTTACGTGTATTTGCGACTCACATGTTAATTAATTACGCCCTTTAAGTAGAATAAAATTTGTCTAATGTTTGAAAGTCGGTCGGTGGGTGGTGCGGGTATTTTTCTGTCGAAGGGCTCGGAAAATGAAGACCGACGGTGCGATCGGATCGGGAATCCGATGTACGGATCTCCCGGAATGGGGTTTCTAAGATCGCGGTGACTTAAGGCGCGCATCGAAATTCGTGTAAAATATCCGGCACGCTTTTTGAGGAAGTTAGGATATTCCGTGTGATTAATTAATTAAGGAATTAATTAATCGGTGACGAGAAACTTAATTTGGGAATTTATTTTCTATGATTAATTAATTAGAAAATTAATTAATCGGTGACTAGGATTTAAAAAGGTGGGGTTTATCTCGTGGGATTAGATATTTATTGTTAGAAGATAAATATCCGAATATTCGTGGGTTTTTCCTTTTTACGTACGTATAATAAAAAGGAAAATAAAAGAATAAAATAAAAGAAAAGAAAATAAATTAATAATAAGAGGATAATTAAACCCCGTTACCGGAAGGAAAGCCCTAATCTAAAATACCGCCTCCTCAAACCCTCCTCTTTTGTGCGTACCGCAAACCAAAAGAAAACCCTAACTGGAGGAGAAAAGAAGGAAAGAAGGAGAAAGCGGAGGAACCCAATCGCCCCGTTTGGCGTGCCGGAGACCGGGGAACGAGACGCCATCATCTACGGGGAGCGGATCCGGGTCTCCAACGCCGCAAGGAAACAAGATCGGTTCTTTAATTCTGATAAATTAAGGTTAGTGATCATCGTCTCGGTTGTCAAATTAATCGGGGGTTTTCCGTGTTCTTGTAAGGTCGTTTTAATTGGTACATCGATCGCGGATTTTCGTTGGGTTTTGATCCATGTTTTATCCTCGTTCTTGATCGGGGGTGATCGATGGGTTTTATCTAGTTTAATCGATGGTTTTTTTTAATCGGTCCTTCGATCGAGTTTCCGATCGGTGTTTTGATGGTTCGTCGATCGTCGGTTTAGTCGGTAGGATTACCGCGGATTTATTCGGAGATTTTTGTGGGTGTTCGATAGATCATAGTGTGTTAACGGGAGGCTGCCGCCGCCGTTTTTAAACGGGAGGCCGCCGCCGCCGTTACCATGGTCGCGGGGTCTTCGCCGGAGTCCCACGGGAGCGAAAACGGAGAAGAAATCGCGAAACGGGAGCGAAAACGGAAAGAAACCGCGAAATTAGGGTTTACTGTGCTTGTCCGTACAGCGCGGTCCACGGGCCCAGGCGTGCACCCGGTGCACCCGGTGCACGCCCGCAGCGTCGGAAGCACAAGACCCGGCGCACGGTTCCGTGCGCCGGCCCGGCCCGCTTAAGCGCGGTGCATGCCCCCGCGTGCACCCGGTGCGCGACGCTGACGCCGGAAAGCGTAGACCCGGTGCGCGCTTCGTCGTGCACCGGCCCGGCCCGTAATGTGCGGTGCACGCTTCCTGCGTGCACCCGGCGCATGCCGCGCAGCCGCCGACGCTCTAAACCCGGTCCACGCTTGCTCCTGTGCACCACCCGACAACCCAAAGTTCGGTAGCTTCGTTTTTGTCCGTTTTTCCACCGTTTTGAGCGCCGTTTTCGCCGTTGGGATCACTATCTCCGTGATTTTCTTGGCATGGCCACTTGGGACCTTTTTGGTCACTGTTTTATTATGTCGGGTGCTAATTTTGCCGACGCTCCATGCCTCGATGAAATCGTCGGGGGCGCGCCGTCGGGTCTCTTTTCTCATCATTTTCGCCGTCGGGGTGTTCTTGGTTTAACCATTGACGTCCCGAGTTGGCTACCGGTTGAGGGTTGAGTTTTGCTGGATTTCCGTTAGCGGTTTTGGGTTCCGACGGAGTTCGCGACGAAATAGTCGCCGTCCGATTGTTGTTAGTCTTTGGCGTTACCGATTTGATTTGAGTTTTCAGTTTTACTCGATGGTTTTGACTTGTTGGGTTTTTGACCGACGTTGCGGTCCCCTAGGCACGATGATTTCGGTTTTGCGGGTTTAACGTAACAGTGGTTGGGACCACTGATTTTACCTGAATAGGGTAAGGTGCTAAATGGTGCTCTTGGATATTTTAGTAGGCCGCGAGGAGTCCTGATTTGCTTAGGAGGGTCGCGGGCGCGGTCGTTTGTCTTCATTCAGGTGGGTACCGTTGCTATAAGTGCAACAAGTGCAGTAAGTGCATCTATCATCATAAAAGGCTCTTAATTTGTCTAACAAAGTAGATGGACTGTTTAACCTTTCGCATAAGTGTTTCTTTTATCTAACATGATAATTGTTGCGGCTGAGGTCGCGGTGCTTAATACACGCCGACTTCGGCAAATCTGGTTTTGGATGCTGCACGTACACAGGCGGATAGGGCCACCGCATGGGTGTACTTTTCCGGAGAAGTGGTCTGAATGACCCGTGTGCCCCACGTGGGTAGGGTAGGGACCTCTTCACGACAGCTAAAGGAGCCGCACTAGCTCCGTGAAGAGGTTAAAAGCATCATGCAAGAAATGGGGTTGTGCACGAGGGGAGACTTCCGTCTCTCCGACAGGTACTCTGGGGTTGGTGCCCAGCTTAATTGGTTATTCTGAGGTTGGTGCCCAGCTTATTTATGCACAGGGTTTTAGCGAAAGGATCCGGTGTAAATTGGTTTGTTCTTAAATCCATGTTAATCTTAAGACATCTACTTTGTTTGTCACTGACTTTACCCACTCCGTGACAGGTTTGACTAGGTGTAGTAGTCGGGACGACGGTGAGGCAGCGGCTAAAGAACATTAGCTGGTTGAGGTGTATTCCATTATTCTTTGCTTGGGTTATCTCTCCCCATGTTATCTAAGTTTAAATTCTCAATTGCTTGACTGTGGAATGTTGTGGATGTTGGACTGAGAGACGGTTTTGTGATGTGATCTTTATAATGTTCCTTAATGACTTATATGCGGCATGTTTTATACCGAACAAAAAGGGGTTTCGAAAAATGTTTTCCAAAACCAAGTGTCGTGTGGGCACTGCTTTGAAAACCTGTGGATTTATCCCTTTCGAAACGATGTAGCCGCCTTACTGTGAATGTGTAGACGTTTTTAAAGGAATGGGTGTCGAGTGGACACCGTTTGCAAACTTTAGGTTCCTCTTAATGTGATTAAATGTCTTTACACTCTCGTACTTGTTGACTGTGACTGTGTGGTTAAAGATTGTATGTTGAATGTTGTAAGTATGACGCCGTGCATATACAAAGGAGACTCTGTCCGCTTGAAGAGTGAATTTGTATATGTGGCGGTCTGACACGCACCGGGGGCGAGGCTGATACTTATTTTTTAAGAAAAAAAAAATCATACGCATTTCCCTTATCTTTACCTAAAAACCCCCGGGGCGTGACAGATTAAATGGTATCAGAGAAAAACAACTTTAAACCACAGTAGTCGGTGATCTACATCCACAGTGTCTGATGCCACAAGCAAATTGAACAAGAGATAACCAGTGTAGGTGCAGTAGATCGTTGAGTGTGCGGGGGAAAAAAAAGGGAATTTAGTTTCGGTGTCTGTAGGTCATGTGCTAGACCAGTTAGGTCTAGGGGTGACTTGGTTTTCTTTGTATACCGAATATGGCCCGAAATGGGTTATCAGCGGAGAACGCAGGGGCAAAAAGTACGGTGCGAACAGCGGCGGAGTATCATGTAGGACCCCTGAACCCCATGCAGCTTTTTCCCGTGAATCCACTGTGCAAACACCTGTTGATGGTGCATCTGGCCCATAGTGCATCAAAGGGATGCCACAGATGGACCCTGTGAGCTTTGGTTAGCTGTATTGGCCTTCGGCTGCTTTTGCCGAATTTTAGAGAAGGATTTAGGCCAAACGGAGGGTGGATTTGGATTCAGCGCGGAAAAACGCTTGAAAATGGCTTTTTGTTTGCTAAATTCTGAGTCCGGATGCCCAAAAGGGACTCCCGAAAGTTTTACAGTTTTCTGGTGCATGGGGGAGCCGTGGACCGGCGGGGTTGCCACGTGGCAGCCCTGATTGGCCGGCGCACGCGGCCGGGTCCACGGAGCGCAGGGGAATGGACCGGGGTGCACCGCGGGGCGCGTGGACCGGGGGCGCGCCACGTGGCAGCGCCTGATTGGGCGGCTCAGGTGCGCTCGGTCTGCGGGAGTGCGCGGGGAGGCGTGGACCGGGGGCGCGCCACGGGCAGCTCCTCATTGGCGGGCTCACGAGCGCGCGGTCCACGCAACGCGCGGGGCAGGTGCGGGGCAGGTGCCGTTCGCGGGCGGTAGGGGCGTCGTGGGCAGCGCCACGTGGCGCCCGCGAGCGCGCGGTCCACGCAGGTGCGGGGCAGGCGCGGGGCAGGCCGTACGCGGGCAGGGAGGGGCGTCGTGGGCAGTGCCACGTGGCGCCCGCTGATTCGCGGGCGCCACCTACCGCGTTGACGCGGGCAGGGACACGTGGCGCTCTCCGCGTGGCTTGCACGGCTGCAGCGTGTTCGGGGGACACGTGGCGGGCGCTGGGGCGGGTCGGACGAAGCGCGGATCCCGTCCGACGGCGTGTAGCGGGCCGGGCCGCACTGTGCGCGCCCGAAACCTTGGGCCGGGCCGCACTGTGCGCGCCCGAAATTTTCGGGCGCCCGAAATTGGGACAAAATGGGAATTTTCCCATTTGTTCCTTCAGCCTATAAATACCAACCCGAGCCCTCTTCTTTGGCTTTTTTCTCTCAACCCCGCACCTTCTGCCCGAGCCCCCTTAAGCAATTTGTTCATCTCTTATGCTTGATCTTCCTGCCAAGTTTAGGATTTTAGGAGGCACGAATCCCGAGGTTCCCCATTTTACGGCGCGGCGCGACGTTGCATTCCTGTGTTCTTCTTCGGCGCAGCGGCAGTGTTTTAGCTCCCCTGGGCTACCCCGACATCCTTTTTCTGTGATTCTTGCGCCGACAGACTCCTAAGAGGTAGGGCTTCATCTTTCGTTTTGGTCGCGCTTTCCCGTTTCGAGGTTTTGGCACGGATCCCGAGGCAAACAGTGACCCCTTTTTCTGTGTGGATTTCCTTGACAGCAGCGGAGTATTTTGGCCATATCTTCGCGCACGAGCGTCAGACGGAAACGAGCTTATACAACTTTTTCATCTACGGATCGCAAGGAACGCGCTCGTATTTTTCTTGGATTTTCCAGAGATTATTTCGAGGTGAAAATCACTGTTTTCTCAGTGAACAGTGCACAGTTTTTAGCACAGATTTTTGTATGAGTGTACCCCCTTGCCGAATTTTTATCTTGACTTACCGAACTCAGATTTGGGCGTGCAAGGTACCGTTGCGAAGCTATCGACGCGAGGATCGCCGTGATATTTTTATTGGAATTTTCTGGGCACTTTCTGCAGGTGATAATTTAACAGTTTTGGACTGAGGTTGTATGTGATTATAAGTGCAATATTTGGGAGCCTAAGTGTAATTAGTGGACTTTGTATTGTACCAGGAGTATTTCGGGTGTGCTGAAATTGTGGAGCAAGGATTTGGAGTTTTGGTATTTTCAGCTGTACGGACTTGGACAGTTGCACTTCAGGTGGGTGGTTGTTGTACTCCTCTCCTTTGGTATGCCCACTAGGAATATCAGAGTACCCCTGATTTGATGATGCTAAATGTGTTGATTGGTAGACTTGCATGCTCTAGGAAATTAATTATTGGTTATTTGATCCATGATAAATTATTGTTAGAATGATCACTTTATTTAATCGCTTAATTATTCTGGACTGTATGTTTAGGGGCAAATAGAAATTGAGGACTGCAAAACTGATGATTGTTCATATGAGACTGTCACCTTAGCTTATGTCACTCTAAACTGATTATTCTTGGAAATTGGACAAAATATTGGAACAATGCATGATTAAATTGGTCACATAATTATGTCATCTTTTACTGCTACACTATTTTTGGGACTTGACTTAGGAGAAACCATGCATTTATTCTTTTCTTCTCCTATTATTGATAGACTTGCGGCTTAGTCGCTCGGGTTCGAGCGGGTGTTGGACAGTGTAGTCAGGTATTGGGGATTTGGGACAGGTTGGGCTTTTGACAGGGTGTTGCGGCGACCACGGATCTTGGGTGGTTGACCGGGTTGTACTATTGCATCAGATTGGGTGTTTTGGGGATCGGGCTTTCTTTAGTGGAGGGTTTTTCCCACTTCATTGAGTCTCGATCCAGTCCTGCTATATCAGGTTACTTGTGGTTACTTACTTTCCTCGTGTGGGTCGCTCCCCACGAGTGCCACTCCGGAGTGCGCGGCAGACAGACTTTGAGTCCTGGGGACTCCTTTGCTTCGGTGTTATGCGTAGGCTGGCATACCCGTCGCGGCAGAGCAGGCAGTGCCAGTGTTCACTGGCGGTCAGATTGGGTCATTTTGACAGGCTTCTTGATACTGATGCATCACTTTCTCCATCCTTGTTGGTTGGTCATGTAGAGGCATATTAGGGATAGCATTTTATCAGTTGCTTCATTTATCTGCACCCCCTTTCTTTTCCTTTCCCTTTTTGCCTCTGATCACCTGGTGGGCATATCTGAGCTGAGGCTTTACCCACTAGGGGAGGCTACTGTTTATAGTAGTACTTACCCCCATTGTCTTTTCTTGTTTCTTTCTTCCCCTTGTTTTGCAGAGTCCTCTGTGGGAGTTGCTGGGCCGTCAGCAACTGATCGAGGTAAGCGGATTGCGGACTAGATAGAGAGCCACCGAGGGTTGTAGCTGGAGATTTTGGGTACCAGGACTTCTCAGACAGTTTTTTTTTTCTTTTTGGGTCTGGCTTCTGCCAGCTGTTTGTATTTTAGTGGTGAGCTGGGAGAGACATCTGTATTTTATTTTACTGTTGTACCTTTTACTTCCAGCTTCTGTCTGAGATACAGTAGTTTTAGTTTAGCTCTGATTATTATGCTCTTTTATTATTATTTCTTATATCTGAGCAGGTTACCGACGCTTCGTGTATGTGGGAAATACCGCATGCACGGCGGATCTGTAGACGGGCCCGGGTTCTGGTTTACACCCGGGGCGTGACAGATTAAGTTGGTATCAGAGCTTAGGGATAGGTCAGTTGGGACTTAGGAAACCCTAGGCTTTTGGACAGACCCTAGGATGATAGGGCGTGAGTGGCGTGACATTTTGCGAAAGTCGGTGATTTTTATAGTTAACTCTTCCTGTGAGTGAAGAGGGATCGACATAGTCTATTTCTGTTGAACCATTATGTTGGCTGCAGACAACATAAGGTTACAGAAATAGGGGGATGTCTTTTGACTTTCGCCAGATTGGGTCGTGTGGGGTTTTGTTGCTGATGTTTGGTTTCTTGTGGCAGGATGCCTCCTCGACGTCGGATTCCCACTCGGGGTGTCCTTCACCCCCTGTTGAGCCAGAGCAGCCTACACCCCCCGAGCTTACTGAGTTGAGGGCCTTGGTGGCCCAGTTGGCGGAGGGTCAGCGCCGCCAGGAGCAGAGGATTGAGCAGCTGCTTGCTCAGAGGGAGGCACCACCCCCAGCTGTTCCTGAGGCCCCTGTGCCTCCTGTTGCACCTTTTGTGCCGTCAGCGCCATCTTCGAGTAGCGGGGCTCCTGGAGCTATTCAGCCTTTGACTGCGGAGGAGGAGCAGGATTTTGCTGACAAACTCTCCAAGTTTGTTCAGCGGGGACCACCTAGATTCTCGGGGCGGGATGCTCAGCCCCGGGCTGTTGGGAGATGGCTTTCTGCGATGGAGAAGCTTTTTCGGGACTTCTTCATCGACCCGAGGTATCGAGTGCACATGGCGGTGCACTGTTTGGACGGAGATGCTGATTTTTGGTGGCAGCGGGTAGAGCCACTGGAGTTCCGGATCACTCGGCAGTTGCCTTGGGAGGAGTTCAGACGGATGGTGTTGGACACCTATTTTTCTACCAGTGTGAAGAAGAAGTTGGAGGACGACTTGAAGAATCTGCAGCAGGGCGATCGATCGGCCCATGCCTATTTCCAGGAGTTCATGGAGTTGCTGAACTGTGTGCCCTTCGTCGCTCGTGACGGTCCGCACCAGGTTGAGTTGTTCGAGGGAGGCCTTCGTCCAGAGATTTACACACTTGTGCATGCTCAGAGATTTCAGACCCTGGAGGCAGCCGCAGAGCATGCACAGTGGGTGGAGAGAGGTGATCAGGAGGTGGCCAGACGGAGGGCCGCGGTCGCGCAGAGTTCCGACAGGAAGCGACCAGCCCCAGAGGACGGGGGACAGGCCAGCTCATGGAGACCGCCACGGCCGCCGCAGTCCCAGTCTTATGGCCGTGGGCGATCTGAGAGGAGAGGGCCTGGTGGACCCCAGAGACCGCAGCAGCATCAGCAGCAGCACCAGCAGCAGAGATCGCAGCAGAGGCAGCAGAGATCTCAGCAGCAGTCCTCGAGACAGCAGCAGCAGCAGCCGAGACAGCCCCGATCTTCTGACCGATGTATTTTCTGTGGGGGTCAGCATGCCGCCATCACTTGTGACCAGAGATGGGGTCGATGCTTCCGTTGTGGACAGCCAGGGCATGTGCGAGCTACTTGCCCCCTTACTACTTCCTCGGCACCTTCTTCGGCATCGGCTCCATATCCCCCTCAGCAGCAGCGGCCACCAGCTCAGCGGCCTTATGCTCCAGCGAGCAGGCCGTCCACCTCTTATCCTACAGATTCTCGACCTCCAGCACCGAGCGGGCGGGTGTATGCCGCCCAGTTAGCAGATTCTTCAGCGGCAGACCAGGTGGTGGCAGGTATTACTCTACTCTTTGGTATTCGGACTCGCACTTTATTCGACACTGGAGCATCTCATTCTTTCATTAGTCGAGCATTTGCATCCCTTCATGGTCTAGAGATAGAGTCCTTGTCACATGCATTAGAGGTGCGGATTCCTGATCATATTTTGCATGTCGAGGAGCGTTGTGTGGCTTGCCCAGTGCAGTTGGGGCCTTGGATTTTGCCTGCAGACTTGCTTGTCTTGCAGCAGCTCCAGGATTTTGACTTGGTGCTAGGGATGGATTGGCTGTCACGGTATTCCGCCACTATCGACTGCAGAGAGAGGACGGTGACTCTTCGCGAGCCAGGACAGGAGGAGTTCATCTTCAGAGGCTGCCAGAGCACGCTGTTCGCAGCGACCATTTCCTCGGCGAGAGCTAGGAGGATGATGAGCAGAGGTTGCACTGCCTTTTTGGCCACTGTGGTGGAGGTGCCTACGGCGGCACTGGGACTCGAGGATATCCCTATTGTCCGAGAGTTCCCAGATGTGTTTCCCCCTGAGTTGACGACGATGCCGCCGGAGAGGGAGATTGAGTTTGTGATTGATGTAGTCCCTGGGACTGCACCAATCTCAAAGGCACCCTATAGGATGGCGCCAGCTGAGTTGAGGGAGTTGAAAGCCCAGCTTCAGGATCTTTTGGATAGGGGCTTCATCAGACCCAGTGTTTCTCCGTGGGGAGCGCCTGTGTTGTTTGTGAAGAAGAAGGATGGGTCACTGCGGTTGTGTGTGGATTATAGGGAATTGAACAAAGTGACCATCCGGAACAAGTATCCCCTCCCCCGGATTGATGATTTGTTTGATCAGTTGCAGGGAGCATCGGTGTTCTCGAAGATTGATCTGCAGTCCGGTTACCACCAGCTGAGGGTGAGGGCCGAGGACATCTCCAAGACGGCTTTCAGATCGCGGTACGGGCATTATGAGTTTACTGTGATGCCTTTTGGGTTGACAAATGCCCCTGCCGCATTCATGGACTTGATGAACAGGATATTTCAGCCGTTTTTGGACCGGTTTGTGGTGGTGTTTATAGATGATATTCTGATCTACTCCCGGAGTGATCTGGAGCACGAGGAGCACTTGAGGACCGTGCTACAGCTTCTGCGAGAGAAGAAGCTGTATGCTAAGTTCAAAAAGTGCGAGTTTTGGCTCCGGGAGGTCGCCTTTCTGGGTCATGTTGTTTCAGCTGCTGGAGTGGCGGTGGATCCGGCCAAGGTGGATGCTATTCGAGATTGGCCGAGGCCGACGACTATCACCGAGGTGCGGAGCTTTCTTGGTTTGGCGGGCTACTATCGGCGTTTTGTGGAAGGCTTTGCGAAGCTTTCCTCTCCCCTCACTCGTCTGACCAGGAAAGGGGTTAAGTTTGTTTGGAGCGAGACTTGCCAGAGCTGTTTTGAGGAGCTGAAGCAGAGATTGATGACCGCTCCAATCCTTGCCCTCCCAGTTATGGGGGAAGGATTTGTGATTTACAGTGATGCCTCACATAGTGGTCTGGGGTGTGTGTTGATGCAGCAGGGTAGGGTGATTGCCTATGCTTCGCGGCAATTGAAGGACTATGAGAAAAATTACCCTACTCATGATCTGGAGCTGGCAGCGGTGGTGTTTGCTCTGAAGCTGTGGCGGCATTACTTGTATGGAGAGCATTGCGAGATATATACTGATCACAAGCTTGAAGTATCTGTTCACCCAAAGGAGCTGAATTTGAGGCAACGCCGGTGGTTGGAGCTGTTAAAGGATTATGATCTGAGTATCCTTTATCATCCCGGCAAGGCCAATGTTGTGGCAGATGCTTTGAGTAGGAGGACGAGTCTGAGCTTATTGATCTCGCAGCAGGCGCCGTTGGTCGAGCAGATGAGGCGGTTACAGCTGGAGGTAGTATCCCCTGGGGTCTCTGCTAGACTCATGTCTATGGTCTTGCAGCCCACTCTGTTGGAGAGGATCAGGGACACTCAGAGTGAGGACCCCCACTTGACGAGGATCAGGACGCAGCTTCAGGCGGATCAGACAGGGGATTTTTCTGTGGATAGCTCGGGAGTACTACGGTACAGGGACCGAGTGTGTGTGCCTATGGATCAGGAGATTAGAGATCAGATTTTGAGGGAGGCCCATTATACACCTTATACCATCCATCCTGGAGGTACTAAGATGTATAAGGACCTCAAGGCACAGTTTTGGTGGCCCGGAATGAAGCGGGACATTGGGAGATTTGTAGCTCATTGTTTAACTTGCCAGCAAGTGAAGGCAGAGCATCGCGTTCCTGCTGGCAAGTTGCAGAGTCTTCCAATTCCCGAGTGGAAATGGGACCACGTCACTATGGATTTCGTCACTGGATTGCCGAGGGCGCAGAGCGGGGCAGATGCGATTTGGGTTATTGTGGATAGACTCACCAAGTCGGCACACTTTCTACCGGTTCAGATGACTTGGCCACTGGAGCGTCTAGCGCAGTTATATTTGGATGAGGTAGTGAGGCTTCACGGTGTACCTGCTTCGATTGTTTCAGACAGGGACCCGAGATTCGTGTCGCGCTTTTGGGGGAGTTTACAGTCTGCATTGGGGACTCAGCTCAGGTTTAGCACCGCTTTCCACCCACAGACCGATGGACAGTCAGAGCGCACCATACAGACCCTTGAGGATATGTTGAGAGCGTGCGTTATGGATTTTGGAGGAGGGTGGTACCGACACTTATCTTTGGTTGAGTTCGCGTACAACAACAGCTATCAGGCGAGCATCCAGATGGCTCCGTTTGAGGCGTTGTATGGACGCAAGTGTCGGTCTCCCTTATATTGGAGTGACGTGGGTGAGAGGAGGACTTTGGGACCGGATTTACTTTTGGAGGCAGAGGAAAAAGTCAGAATTATTCGCCGACATCTTGAGACAGCCCAGAGTCGTCAGAGGAGCTACGCCGATACTCGACGGCGAGACCTAGAGTTTCAGGTTGGTGATCATGTCTTCTTGAAGGTCTCGCCCTCGAAAGGGGTCCGGAGATTTGGAGTGCGGGGGAAGCTCAGTCCCCGCTTTATTGGACCCTTTGAGGTACTTGGCAGAGTTGGTCCTGTGGCATACAGAGTTGCCTTACCCCACGCCTGGCCGGAGTTCATGATGTCTTCCACGTCTCAGCTCTGAGGAGATATGTTTTTGACCCGTCGCACGTGATTGACTTCACTTCGTTGGAGATCGGCGAGGACTTGGTCTACGAGGAGCGCCCGTTGCGGATTCTTGCTCGTGAGGTGAGGGAATTT
>CM054938.1:16255142-16301851 GCA_029168755.2 Tillandsia fasciculata
GGGTCTGGCACGCACCTGGGGAGATTGGTTTCAAAAAAGAAAAGGAAAATATATGTAAAACTTTGGGAGCATCGGTGGCTACCCTTCCGCGCGTAAAAACCACCGGGGCGTGACAGATACAGAATATAGACTTTGTTGGTGATCCTTTGCTTAGATTATCATTGAAGAACCATGGGTGGAATCTCTAAGCAAAGACTAGATCAATTCGACAAAAAGTATGTGTTGGAAGAACCGTCGAATTGACCTAAAAGAGGCTAAAAGAAGAACAATAAAAACCTAGCCTCTAGGGTTGCTCTCGAGTGTTTCTGAATTGATCGATCGTTCTTGAGGAACCCTAAGTGTCTATTTATAGGTTAGAAACCTTTGGAAAGAGATAAGCATCAAAAACTGACTTAACAGAATTTTTCCCGCACGACGGTCCGGACTGGATTTGGCTGATCCGGACTGTCGTCCTTTTTCAGCAATTTTCCTGAAAAAACAGTTCGGGATCCGGACTGGAATTTCCTGATCCGGACTGTTCATGCAATTTCAGCAAACACATAGTTCGGGGTCCAGACTGAAACAGGGGAGGTCCGGACTGGAATTCCGCATGAACTAAACTATGTTCGGGGTCCGGACTGGATTGGTCTGATCCGGATCCTGAACATCCAATTTGTCCAGTTTTTGATTTTTAAGCAATGAAAACTTATCCAAGTGTTTCTAAACTACACAAATGTATTCGGATCACCAAAATTATTTAATTGAACGTACCTGATCAATCCGAATCCATTTTCCTGAAGATTGATGTATATGATCCACAATTCTTCAACTTCAATCTTCAAGACTCAAAACACTGAGTGTCAACTTGAGCTCTTGTTGAATCTTCTCTGAGTTTTCGATTGCTGATTGACAATTTGATCACTTCAAGACTCCGACTCAACTCACGAAATATGCCAACACAAAAAGCCGTAACAATCTCCCCATTGGCAATTTCGTGACAAAACCAAAAAATACATAAAACGCTCAAGACACTCATCTTAAACCAAAAAATCGAAACTCAATGTCATCACCAAAACATTGACTTTCTTTGCTTGAAAGATCCAATAAACAAAAATACATTTGAAACAGTCTTAGAACAAACTCTATGACTTAGGACTTGGAGTCTTAAAGTGATGTAAATCCTGCAAAACAAAACTCCAAACAAAATCAAAAGTCAGTCGTTAGAAATTAAATGTAAATCCTACATTTGATTTGTCCTTTTGGTTCTTTTGGTTTTTCGGCTCCTTTTTCATCATCTCCCCCTATCTCGAATCATCTCCCCTCCGTCATTTCTCTTCTCCCCCTTTTTGTCACAAATTGTCAAACAGTGAACATACTAGACAAAAGGAAATCACTAACAGCATTAGTTCATAGAGAAAGAGAGATAAAAGCTCAGTTCCGGTATATAACAAAAACACAGATTGCGTACCGGTACTCGAAAGCAAAAATCAAATAATTTCTTGAAACAAATCCAGATTTTGAAATCTTTGAATTACCGATTTGCGTACAATCAAGAAAATCAATTTAAGTGCTTGAAAATTGTGAGATCACACAAATGCCATTCAATCCAATTAATTTTACAAAAATTAAAAAGATTTACTCCGAAATCATGAAAAACAAAGATAAAACATTATAAACCGTTTTTCATATTATATACGTCAAACACAAGTCATCAAAAGTAATCTAGAGATCCAAACTCTATCAAGATGTAATGGATTTACAAAGATGACTTACAGAGATTTCCAAATGACATCAATTTGAATTCTACCCTTTCAAATTTGAGATAAGCACTAAAATACCTAAGGGTGGCTCTTTGAGCATCTTTCAACTATCCCACCTTATACCAACCAGAAGATTGTTCAAAATATAAGAACCTTGAATATGAATCTCCGAATACTTCAACTAAAAATTTCAAAAATATTTTTCAAGTATCCAAAACATGTGGTAGCTTCACACACAAACCGGACGACCGGGGTGGCAGCTCTTTCCAACATGTGGTGGTAGTTTTCACACTCCTTTCGGATGTAACTCTTTCCACATCTTTTACAATTCATTTATTTACCCTTAAAAAAAATGCAATCTCTTATGTGAAAGAATTAAATCCCAAATTTTAGTCTATCGGTTGTCTCATGTTTATCACAATGAATTCACATAACCGAGATAGGTTAAGCATCTTAAGATAACACATGATTACTAAAATTTGATGAATATAACTATCAAAAACTCCTATAATGGAACATCTTCAAAGATTATGATTATGGAGTAAAGTTGATAATTAATATAAAATTAATTAGGAGTGAATGAAAATAAATCCTTTTCAAATTCAATGCACTCGTTCGTTAAAAACCTTTTGTTTGAAAACAAAACATAAAAACGAAAAGCATTGAAATCATGTAATGCAAAGATCAAGAAAAATATGAAAGGAAAACCAATCAAAGCATTACATACAGTCAAAAGCTATTTAGAACTTAAGACAAGGAAAGATATCACCTTTCCGAATCCAAAATCGTAGGATTTTGGGTTGTCTTGATTCATTGTGGTCGTGGGTTGTCCGCTTTGACTGTTGATCCACCTTAGGTCTTTGCGTTGCAATGATCCATTTGAATGATTGATGTTGTGGCTCAGACCTTTGGTGGATTGAGGGAACTCTATTAAATTGATGTTGCTTTTGATTCCGTTGAGTTCGCTCCGTAGATGAAGTTGCCGAAGAATTCTTCTTTCTCTTTTTCAGGCACGTCTTCATCAAGTGTCCTTCAAGTCCACATTGGTGACAAGTTCTTCCTTTCAATTTAGTTGTGGGACTTGAAGCCTTCACAGTTTTGTTCTTTTTGAATTACAAACCAGCTTTGCTTGTTTGACCTAATCCGGACATACGGTCAAGTTTCTTGGAACCGGTTGAAAGCCTTTGTATGTCGAATTTGAGTTGATGAACTTGCTTGTGTTAAGGAATTTGTTTTGGCATATTTCGTGAAAGTGGTTAAGTCTTGAAGATTGAAGATGAAGAAGCTTGGATCATATACCTCAATCTCAAGAAAGAAGAATTCAAAAGGATCAGGTACGTTTAACTAAATAAGTTTGGTGATCCGAATACTTCTTATAGTGTAGAAACACTTGGATGAATTTTTAATTGCATAAAAATCAAAAACTGGACATGGGACATGTTCAGGATCCGGATCAGGGCACTACAATCCGGATCCCGAACATAGGGTAGTTCATGCGCAAATCCAATCCGGAACACACCTGGTTCAATCCGGATCCCGAACGTGGATTTTGCTGAAACTGTATGAACGATCCGGATCGTGGACTTCGATCCGGATCCCGAACGTGTTTTTCTGGAAATCGTCTGTTTGCTACGACATCCGGATCGCCAATTCCAATCCGGATCGCCGTCCTGAAAAATTCCAGAAAGGTTAGTTTTTGATCCTTATCTTCTTCCAATGGTTTCTAACCTATAAATAGACCCTATGATTCATTTTTAGGGTAATCCAAAAATCCAAATAAAATAGCCGAAAAAGAAAAAATCCACATATAGAGAAGAAAGGAAATCAATAGATTTATTCTATGTTTCTTCATCTATATTGATTGATTTGATTCTAGGTTTTCAAACTCAGATTTTGAGTAGAATCAAATCAATGAATACTTAGATGGTATTTCCGATCTATCTTTAATCTAAGTATTCGGCGGATCATCACCACCCAAAAAAACGATTTACCCAAAATCGGCGCGTGGACTCGCGTGGCCTTGTGGATTCAAGGTGCAACCGCTCTCGTGGATTCGGAGCGAGGTACGTTCGTGGATTCGAAGCGTGCTACTGGGTGAAGACCGTGGATTCGGTCGGACGTCGTGGACTCGACGTTGGACGCTGAGGATTCAGCGTTGGACGCAGATCGTGGATTCGAGAAGCGTTGTGGAGCGAGCGGAGAAGATCTACTAGGAGCGTATGGTAAAAGGTTGAGTCGTCTGTGAGTACGTTATATCACCTTGTACGTGTGTTAATTCTAGTGGATTTCGCCGTGTTATCGGTCCCGTGGTTTTTTACTCCGGTTTGGAGTTTTTTCACGTAAAAATCTTGCGTGTTATTTATTTTTCCGCATTGGGTTTTATTGCGCAATGATTTTTTGAGTGTTTATTGTTTACACCTATTCATCCCCCTTTAGGTGTTTTTTCCCCTATTTAGATCCATAATTAATATAACCCAACAAGTGGTATCAGAGCGGGAATAGGGTTGTAAACAATGGTTGAAGGTGGAAACATCAATCGACCCCCTTTCTTTGATGGAACAAATTATGCGTACTGGAAAGTACGGATGAAAGCCTTTTTAATTTTCATCGACGAAAGGGTGTGGCAATCAATTGAATTAGGATGGTCTAATCCAACTGAAATTATTGATGATGTTCGCACCTTAAAACCTAGGTCGAAATGGACCAAGGAAGAGATAGACTCATCTTCTTACAATGGCAAAGGAATTAATGCTCTATTTAATGCTTTGTCACAAACTGAGTTCTCTCGCGTCTCGGCATGTGAGACTGCGAAAGAAATCTGGGATGTTCTTCAAGTTACGCATGAGGGAACTAACCTTGTGAAGATTCAGAAACTGCAAATGCTTACGAGCAAGTTTGACTCTATTTCTATGGCAGAAAATGAATCTTTCACTGACTATTACACACGATTGCAAGACATCGTGAACTCATGTGCTAACTTGGGAGAGAAGATTCCAGAATTTAAAGTTGTAAGAAAGATTTTAAGAACTCTTCCTGAACGATTTCGCCCGAAGGTCGCAGCCATTGAAACAATTAAACACCCGGACGAAATGCGTGTAGAAGAATTAGTTGGTGCTTTACAAACTTATGAAATGACATTTCCTACTAACTATTCTTCTGGAAAGGCATCCTCTTCTAAGTCTTCAGGTTATGCATTGAAATCAACTAAAGAAGAAGACGCGGATTCATCCTCCTCGGACGATGACGAGAACCTATCTATGGAGGACTTTGAGAAGCAGCTCGCTCTCTTGACAAGGAAGTTTCGCCGCAACTTTCGAAGGGGTAATTCAAGCAAAACTCCATCCTTCGGAAAGTCGAAGAAAGGCAAGGGTTCTTCAAGCTACAAGTCAAGAAAGCAAGAGAACTTCTCAAAGGATAAGAAAAGTTCAGAGGGACAAGTTCAGTGCTTCAAATGTCGAGGCTACGGCCACATTCAACGGAGTGTCCCAACAAGAATCCGGCAAAGAAGAAGGCGATGCAAGTCGTCACTTGGGATGACAACTCAACGTCAAATGAGTCATCCTCAAGTGATGAAGAAGACAACGCGACAGCATTCCACGCGTCCACAACTTCACCCTTCATGTGCTTAATGGCAAGTACATCCGATTCATTGTCCAACTCCTCCCTGTTGAAAAGATTGCAACGGACGATGAATCGAGTAATTCTGAAGGTGAAGATTTTGCTCTTGCCTACCATAAACTTTTGAGGGATTCAAAGAAACTGGCAAAGCAAAACAAGGGTTTGAGAGGGAGATTGCAGGATCTCGAAGAAGAAGTAAAAAGGGCAACTTCTCTCTCAAACGCTCTTGAAGTGGAAAGGGATAACTTGATCAAAGCAAATGTTTCCCTTCAAGAGTCCAATGAGCATTTCGAGAAGAACATGTAAAATGGTGGACAAAGCGAATTACTTCTTGAAGCTCTACGGCGAGGCTCGACAGGAAAAATGGAAATGACGAAGACCATACGCCAACTAAAGGATGACTTAAAGCGATTTTCTTCTGGAAGGAGTAAGTTGGACAAGCTTCTTGGTCTTGGTCAAACAAATCGTTCGGCCTCGGATACACTCAAACTGGAGACATTCCAAGTTCGAGTGGGACAGTTTTTGTGCCTCAGTCGGTATCTCCTCCTCCGACACCGGAATTCACGACAACAACGACAACAAGCCTACTCATCCTCTTCGGGATCGTCAAGAACTAAGGTATGTTTTCGTTGTGGCATTTCAGGGCACATAAGAAGAAATTGCAAGATGGGAGCCAAACGCACACCTCAAGCACCTCTTGCAATGACTACCAAAAAGGTGATTCCTCGGAAATCAAATGCAAATTTTTCAAAGGAAAAGAGCCTTGGTAGTTCACCGCTCAAGACGACATCATCAAGGAGCAGCAATTCTTCAAACAAGACGCTTTCACCTAGGAGAATAACTTCACGATCATTACCGACGCATTCCAAAAAGGTTTGGGTGCGCAAAGGTGAAATCTTCCCTTGTCTTGTTACCATATTTCCTTGCATGCATATGATAGTTCGTCTTGGTATCTGGATAGCGGGTGTTCCCGTCACATGACCGGTGACAAAAACTGTTTTCAAACTTTGAGAAAATCTCCGGAGGACTTGTTGTTTTCGGAGACGGTCGGTCTTCCAAAATTGTTGGAAAGGGAACGGTAGCTATTCCAGATGGCCCGGTTCTGAATAATGTGTTATTTGTTGATGGCCTTAAGACTAACCTCATAAGCATAAGTCAACTTTGTGATAATGGTTTTTCAGTTAATTTTTCATCTGATGAATGTACTGTAACTGATAAGAACCATGTTTCTTTTTAAAGGGGTTAGATCAGAAAACAATTGTTATGTAGTTCCTGAAAAATTGTAACCTAGCATCTTTGAAAAATGAAACACTTTGGCATGAAAGGCTAGGTCACATAAACTTTAAGGAACTTGCTAGAATTTCAAACAAAGATGTGGTCAAGGGGGTTCCTAAACTTTCTTTTGAACAAAACATTGTGTGTGGCGGTTGCCAAAAGGGAAAACAGTCTAGGACTGCACACAAGAACTTGAACCACATAGGTACAAAACGGCCTTTGGAACTTTTGCACATGGACTTAATGGGGCCAACTCGTCAACCATCTTTGGGAGGTAAATGGTATATTTTCTTATTGGTTGATGATTTCTCTAGATATTCTTGGGTAGCATTTTTAAAAGAGAAAGCTGATACTTTTGATTCTTTTCACGAGATTTGCCATCGTATTATGATTGAAAAGAATGAAAAGATTACTCGTGTTAGAAGTGATAGAGGTGGAGAATTCATAAATTCTAAATTCATTGATTTTTGCACTTCTAACGGCATTAAACATGAATTCTCTGCACCCTATACACCTCAACAGAATGGTGTAGTCGAGCGCAAAAACAGGGTCGTACAGGAGATGGCACGTGTTATGCTTCATAGCCGGAACTTACCGTTATATTTTTGGGCTGAAGCGGTGAACACTGCTGTCTATGTTATTAATCGAGTGTATTTGCGCCCGGGGACTTTAAATACACCATATGAACTATGGTTTTGTAGAAAACCTAATATCAAATATTTTCGTATCTTTGGGAGTCGGTGTTTTATTTTACGTGATCGCGAAAATCTTGGAAAATTTGACTCTCGAAGTGACGAAGGGATTTTCTTGGGTTATTCTACAAACAGTAGAGCATATCGAGTTTTTAACTTAGAATCTAAGACGATCGTAGAATCGATAAATGTTAAGGTAGATGAAGCTTTTCACTTTGAATCTGAAAAATCTACCCTCGATATCTCTCTTGATGATGATACACCTGCTAATGCATCTTCTCTAACAATTCTTTCGATAATAATGATGCATCTAACGGTTCTTCAAGTTTATCTGATGTGCAGGAATCATCTCGTGTACCTCCGAGTACTCCTTACCTCAAACGTTACGCATCTCCAAGGATCATCCTGAATCGAACATCATTGGAGACCCACAAGAAGGAGTTAGAACTCGGAGACAATTGGTTTGCGGATTCGCATGCTACGTATCCAAATCGAACCAAAGAATGTTGATGAAGCTCTTCAAGATGACTACTGGATTGAAGCAATGCAGGAAGAGCTCCATCAATTCGAGCGAAACAAAGTCTGGGAATTAACGAAGCCTCCGAAGCAACACAATGTGATAGGTACCAAATGGATTTTCAAGAACAAGAAAAATGAAGATGGTACTATCATCAGGAACAAAGCAAGGTTAGTTGCTCAAGGCTACTCTCAAGTAGAAGGTATAGACTTTGATGAAACTTTCGCCCCTGTAGCTAGACTCGAGTCCATTCGTATATTATTTGCGATTGCTTGTCATTTTAAAATCAAATTATTTCAAATGGACGTTAAGAGCGCCTTTTTAAATGGGTTTTTAAATGAGGAAGTTTATGTGGCTCAACCGAAAGGTTTTGTGGACCATAAACTACCTAACCATGTTTTTCGTTTGAAAAAGGCTCTTTACGGTCTGAAACAAGCACCGCGAGCATGGTACGAAAGGTTGACAAAGCACCTTTTGGAAAAGGGCTATACTCGAGGGGGAGCTGACAGGACTCTCTTTGTGAAGCATTATCAAAACAATTTCATTGTTGCACAAATCTATGTCGATGACATTGTATTTGGTGCAACAAGAGATAATGATGCTTCTAAATTCGCGGAGACCATGGAAAGCGAATTTGAGATGTCCATGATGGGCGAATTGACTTATTTTCTTGGATTACAAGTTAAACAAAACGATGAAGGCATTCACTTGTGTCAATCCAAGTATGCAATGGAGTTGGTCAAAAAGTTTGATCTAGAAAATTCTAAGGATTTTCCGACTCCAATGGGAACTAGCCATAAGGGACTTGGAAGTGAATCACATAGTGAGAATGTAGACGAGAAACTGTATCGCAGTATGATTGGAAGTCTACTATATCTCACGGCTAGTCGCCCGGATATATCCTTCAGTGTTGGGATTTGCGCGAGATATCAATCAGCACCGAAGGAGGTTCACCTGAAAGCGGTGAAACGGATCATCCGGTATATCAAAGGTACAATCAATTTCGGAATTTGGTATCCTATGGGAACAACTTTGGATATTGTTGGATACTCAGATGCCGATTGGGCTGGATCAGTGGATGATCGGAAAAGCACGAGTGGTGCATGCTTCTATCTTGGCCATTGCCTTGTTGCATGGCACAGTAAAAAGCAAAACTGCATAGCACTCTCGACTGCCGAAGCGGAGTATATTTCAGCAGGAAGTTGTTCAACCCAATTGATTTGGATGAAAAGCGTGTTGAGCGACTTCCGGATTTCAGCAACTTCGGTAACCATTCTTTGTGACAACACTAGTGCTATTAACATTTCTAAAAACCCTGTGTTGCACTCTAGAACAAAACATATTGAACTTAGATATCATTTTCTTAGAGAGCTAGTTGAATCAAATATTCTTCAACTTTCATATATTTCAACTGAGGATCAATTAGCTGACATTTTAACAAAACCTTTGGATCAAAAACGTTTTATTCACTTGCGTAAAGCAATTGGAATGCTTTCCTTGAAATAACTCTTTTTGAAACCTTTGCTTAGGTTAGGTTTTGTTTTGTGTTTTTGTTCTTTATCTATGTTTGTACATAGGACATTAATTGAGCATTAATCATAATTGACTTTAATTGCATCCTTTCATGCATTTAGAAATTTATTATGCTTTTGATATCATAATATTTCAATGTTGCAATGATCATTTATGTTAATTAAGTCATCTTTTAAGTGATCAAAGTCAATTTCTCTCTCAATGATCTCTTGGTATAGTCATTATCTTATTTGATTGCTTAGTCGAGTATGAATCGAGATCAATTTTTGGTTGAATACCTTATATATTAAATAATTGATAGCCAATTGAGGGGGAGTCAAAGAAATGTTATGCTCAAAAGATGTGGAAAGAGTTACATCCCAATGAGGAGTGTGAAAACTACCACCACATGGAGGAAAGAGCTACCACCTCGGTCGTCCGAGTACTGTGTGCAGCTACCACATGTATACCAAGCATGGTTTTTCAAATTGATTGATAAAATGCATATTGAAATACTTGACTCTGTCAAATTTCATGGTTGGTATAAGGTGGGATTTTATTGAAAGATGCTCAAAGAGCCACTCCCTTCAACAGATTGTCTAGATATATTATCTAACTTATCTGGGATTTCAAACATCTATTGATCTTGGTATTTCATTTTCTTTACCAAATTGATGATTTGATAAAGGCATTACTCATAAGATCATGATAGATGTAATGTGAACTTTTGGTATTTAAATAAATGTAAATAAAAAAGGTTTGAAATACTATTTTTATGAAAGTTAGAGAAGTAAAGAATAATTTGGAAGCAAATTGGGCCCAAATCGGGATAAAAAGGAGAGATCTAAAATTTTATTTAAGAGAGTGGGCCCAGATTTTTGGCAGAAAATTCACAGTGTCAGAAAATTCTGAGAAAATTACGGGAGCTCCGTAAATATGTTTTATGGCCACAGAAAAAGTTTCGCGTTGATCGGATGCCCGGATAGTGAGAACGAGGTCCGCTAGCAATTTTGGATACAGCGAGACTTTTGGTGACCCAGAAATGGCCCAAACTGAAAATTTAAAATATCCCGTGATAAATTAAGTTGAGATGAGCTTGCCTGTCAAATTTGAGCGCAAACGGACACTCAGAAGGGCTCCGCAGGCAAGTATCAGATCAAAATTGGACTAAATAGTGAATTACCATTATCGTGGGGGGGCCTTTTTGCATAAAAGGCTAACTTTACCTTTTTACCTTTCTCTTCTCCACCCGCACGCAGCATGGAGAACTCTCCACCCGCACGCAGCATAGAGGAGTTCTCCAAGGAGAGCTTTCTCTCTCCTCCTCCCATCACTTTCTCTCTCTAGATTTCTCACTCCAATGCGCACGAAATTGCGGGGGGATTTGCGAGGAGCCTACAACGAGCGAGGGCGAGCTTTTGAACCAAGAAAAGCTTAAAATCTTGACTCTTTGATGTGAGTTTTGCGAAAAATAAATTTAGTTTTTCTATAATTCCTTTAGATCTATAATCTATTTGATCTTAGAAGGATTCTTGTCGAAGAAATTGGCGAAAATCGCGGAGAAATCGCAATGAAATTAAAGAAGTTTGAACCTAGGGCTTAAAACTTAGAATCTTAGTTTTTTGGGGACTTGATCTAAATTGATCATGCAAATCCCTAATTAGAGGTTGGAGAAACACACTCAAAAGAGGTGAGTAAAACTTAGAGTTTCATTTTAATGATTACTTGTGGGATTCAAAGAGAATAAAAATTATTTTAAATAAAATGATCTCTACTTATAGAATATCTTGTGGACCTACAAAAGAGCATTTTGGGAGTATTCCAAGTGGACTCCAATTCCTTTCTACCATCTCTTTTGAACAAAAGTTCTAAAAGAAAAGGTAAGAGCAAAACTAAGGTTTCTCTTTTAAGAGTTTGCATGAAATTTAAAAGATCATAGAGATGATTTTCTTTATGTTTCATATCATGTGTAGGGTTCTCTTGAGGATCAAAGAGACCAAGAGAGCAATTTTTGCTCTCTTTTGAGAACAAAGAGAACACTCAAGTTCCTCACAAGAATCACGAGGTGGGGGATTCTGCCGAAATTGGGTGACCTCTCCTCTTGCTCCTTTGCTTTTCGATTTAGAAGCATGATAGTAGCATGTTAGAGGTGTTAGGGAATTATGATAAATATGCATGTGTAGAAGTAAATATTGTTATATGAATGAGAAGAAAATAATTGCATGCATGAAAGTGGTTAGCTATTCTTGATTGTGATCATGTAGGGTATAACCCTAGGAATCATGCATGACATAAGGGAAAAGAGCATGTTGGTAATAAAACTAGGAGAAAACCTAGTTTAGGGGTTTAATGAGTGACATCAACTTAGGAATTGATCCTAGGATTTAACGAGTGGTATTGTCTTAGGTGATAACCTAAGGACATTGGATAGAGTGATCAACATAGAGTCAAGGAACTCTAGGATGAGCATGACCTGGAACTTAGGTAAAGGAAACCTAAGGTTGAATATATAGTACTTAACATAGAGTTTATGAACTCTAGGACAAGTAAAGCATGGAAAAACATATGGTCAAAGTACTTTAGGTTAAGGTGAAAAAAGAGAAAATCATAGAGTTAATAAACTCTAGGGACATTGAAAAATGGAACTTAGAGTCAATGAACTCTAGGGTGAAAATGATGTGGAGTTAAAATAGAATTAATGAACTCTAGGAATAAGTTGAATGCAATTAGAGTTAATAAACTCTAGGCCAATGTGACGTGAACGTAGAGTTAATAACTCTATGCCAAGAAATCCGAAATGGTTAATGTACTTGTGACATAGTGAAATCCTAAGGTTAATTATGAACATAGGGTTGCAAAATGAAAACAAGCAAGTAGGAAAAATTAAAAAGGGGCTAAGGAGCTAAAGAAATCACCAAGTGGTAAGGCAAAGTGTAAATGTAAATGAACAAAGAGTTCAAATCTAAATTGGTGTTAGAGACACCCAAACTATCCTAGAGTAAAGAACTTAGGATAAAAAGAGAAAAGTAAAAGAAAAGCATTTAGGCACAAATGCTAACGGGAAGGTTGAGCATATGTCACTCCCGGGTAGATGAGTGCCAAGGTGCTTTAAACTCATCTAAAACCAAAAATGTAAAGATAATTGTCACGCCCCGAGTCCGCCAATTTGTACGGTTCGGGCACGCCAACAGACCCGCCAATCGGGTAAAACCTTTTTCTACCCGAAAGGAACGGTAACATCCATAATAACACAACAAGTGTATGCGGAAGCTCAATATCAGAGTACTAAAAATCACTATAAATTAAAACTTTCATTCAATAACCAACAGTTAATGCGGAAATGAAAGCATACAGGAGTGAACCATAAATTAAACTTATTACACTTTACATTTCTGAACTTGCAAATAAATTATTACATTTCCTTTACATAAATTCCTCACCATACAAGGTTCACTCAAGAAATACATAAATGGGATACCTCTGCTAGACCCTCTAGGTCACTATGCTGCTGGGCCCTTGCCCCTGTCGTATGCCTCGCTGTCGTCTGCATCTGATCTGTCTCGACCGCTGCATCCATTCCCGAACCTGTGGGGGGTCACCCAAGGGGTGTGAGAACTCCGACAGAGTTCCCAGTGGGTTCAACCACCGAGAAAAAGTGTCCTACACCACTTGGTCCAATGGAAGCAATAATAATAGTGCTAGGAAACTAAAATCCTCAATATCAAAATGCAGCTATGCAATATAATATATCACTGCACTATA
This sequence comes from Tillandsia fasciculata, assembly GCA_029168755.2. Taxonomy (NCBI): domain Eukaryota; kingdom Viridiplantae; phylum Streptophyta; class Magnoliopsida; order Poales; family Bromeliaceae; genus Tillandsia; species Tillandsia fasciculata. Next base: position 16,268,258 of record CM054938.1, read on the forward strand.
CTATCTGTGTCTAATCATCCCCAGCACTACTCTGTCTAGCCACACTAGGCTGCTAAGCACCAACTCGGCCACTATGCCGCTGTATACAGGGTCAACTAACCCGGCCACCTTGGCCACTCTAATTTCTCTTTATTCTTTAAATTCTGGTGCTTTAGTTCAAGTTAACCCTCAGAAATTCTTATCCAACGGGCCCGAGCCCGGTAGTCCTGCTACCATAAGATAAGATTTCTAAGGTTGCCGATAACACCCGCAAGTGTTACCCCGCCCAACGGGGAACTTGTCCTACGGGTCACTGCCCGGGAGAGGGACACTGCCCTTAGCTCCGACAAGGCTACTTTTTACCCCCGAAGGTACGCCCGTTTTATCTTTATATTTTCTTTCTTTTCTTTTCTTTTTCTTTCTCTTTTTGCTTTAGTTCTTAGCCTCTTTGCCTTTGAACACTTGCTTTTCTTTCTTATTCGAGCTTATAGCTCCCTTTTGCCACTGGCAAATCTCTTTCTTTTTCCTTTGAGCATTTAGCTCTTTGCTTTCACTTTAAGCCTTTCGAAAGTACCTCGTCCGACGGGTCACTGCCCAGGGAGCCCTGCTCCACTTGACGAGTCTCAAATTCGAAGGCGCCATTTATATTTTCTTTATACTTTTTAGCCACTTTTAGCTTGCTTTTAACTTTGCCTTTTTACAACTTTTTACCTCTTATCCTAGGTCTTGCCATAAGGATAACTAGAGAGTCTCCTGGACTCTTAAACATTTCTCTTTTATTTCTTTAACTCAAATTGAAGTTAAAGTTATTATCCATTTGCCCAGACACCCTATGACTTTCTAGGGTTGTATTTGTTTAATTCTTTAACCTTGGGATCTGATCCCCCTTTCATGATTCCTCACTGAATCCTAGAGTTAACTTGACTCTATGCTGACCTCTAATTCACCTTAGGTTCCTTTACCTAAGATCCATGTCATACTCATCTTAGAGTTCCTTGACTCTATGTTGAACACTAATTCTCCTTAGGTTCTCTTTACCTAAGTTCCATGCCATATACACCTAGAGTTCTCTGACTCTATGTTGATCACTCTATCCAGTGTCCTTAGGTTATCACCTAAGACCATGCCACTCGTCCTCCCTAGGATAACTCCTAAGTTTGATGTCACTCGTTAAACCCTGAATCTAGGTTTTCTCCTAGTCTTACTACCAACATGTCCTTTTCCTTAATGCCACATGATTCCTAGGGTTATACCCTAACATGATCACACTCATAATCAACAAATCTTTCTCATACATGCAATTATTTCATTTCATTCATCAAATAGTAATTACTTCTACGCATGCATATTCATCAAGTATCTTTGGCAACCAACAGTTGCACTTTATCTGTGTCAATTTGCAAACACACACCTCTATTCCTCTATCTCTGGCAACCAACAGTTGCCCTTATTCATCTGAATCCATCTACACAAACAATCATAATCATAATTACCTAACGCCTCTAACAGGCTACTATCATGCTTCAAATCGAAAAGCAAAGGAGCAAGGGGAGAGGTCACCCAATTTCGGCAGAATTCCCCACCTTGTAGTGTACCCAATTGCTTGTAGACACTTGCAATTGGTCTCCGCGCGATTCCACTTGTCTCCTCGAGCTTGCACGCAAAACGGCGCACTTCCCTCGAGTCCGCACGCAAAACGGTGCACGTCCACCAAACCTGCACGCAAAACGGTGCGCGTCAGAAAAACCCACACGCAAAACGATGCGCGCCACTTCAATCGGCACGCAAAACGATGCGCGTCAACTCAACCTGCACGCAAAACGGTGCACGTACCTCAAATCTGCACGCAAAACGGTGCACGTTCGACTGTAGGGTTGCACGCAAAACGGTGCACATTTTTCTAGTCCTGCATGAAAATGATGTGTAATATTAGAGACTGCACGCAAAACGATGCGCGACAAAACGATCTGCACGCAAAACGGTGCACGTTTAACTGTAAGGCTGCACGCAAAACGGTGCATATTTTTCTATCTCTGCACGAAAAACGATGTATAATATTATAAACTGCACACAAAACGGTGCGCGATAAAATGATCTGCACGCAAAACGGTGCAAGTTTAACTGTAAGGTTGCACGCAAAACGGTGCATATTTTTCTATCTCTGCACGAAAAATGATGTATAATATTATAAACTGCACACAAAATGGTGCGCGATAAAATAATCTGCACGCAAAACGGTGCAAGTTTAACTGTAAGGTTGCACGCAAAACGGTGCATATTTTTCTATCTCTGTACGAAAAATGATGTATAATATTATAAACTGCACACAAAACGGTGCGCGATAAAATGATCTGCACGCAAAACGGTGCAAGTTTAACTGTAAGGTTGCACGCAAAACGGTGCATATTTTTCTATCTCTGTACGAAAAACGATGTATAATATTATAAACTGCATGTAAAATCGTGCACAACAACTCAATCTGTGCGTAAAACGAGCACGTACCTCGGATTGGCACGCAAAACGAGGCGCACCAAAATTGTCTCCGACAGTCTGCGCAACAAAACGGCGCAGTATAACTCGGTTCCTAACACGCAACACGATAATGGGGTCAAATCCAAACCCAAAGGAGGCATAAATATTGTGCCAAAAATATCGTAAAAATAATGTACGGGGCTTACCTCGCACAGTCACGTCGCCCACGAGGTCCACGGCGCGCCGCATCATCTCCACGAAATCTCCCATTTTTTTTTTTTTTTTTCTCTCTCTCTCTCTCTCTCTCTCTCTCTCTCTCTCTCTCTCTCCGTGCTCTGTTGGAGAAGAAGACCAGAAGGGAGAAGAGGGTCTGCGGGGAAGAAGGAAGAAGAAGAAAAGAAAGAAGAAAAGAAGAAAAGAAAGGAAAGGAGAAGATGGTGGACCGGGTCTACGGGATTGCCCAATAGAGAACCGCCAAGTGGCGGTCCACCACTAAGGGAGCGCGCACCGGGTCTAGAGGGCGCCTCCCACGCCACGCGGCGCGCCCATCCCGCGCATCTGCGCGCCAGCTGTGCGCATTGCGCAGCGCGCCGCACGCCTTGTAAATTCGTTTTTGTCCGTTTTCTGTCTATTTTTCGTCCGTTTCCGTCCAAATTTGACAGGCGGGTTCGTTTCAGCTTAATTTACCACAGAAAAATTTAAATTTTCACTTTTGGCCATTTCTGGGCCACCAAAAGCCTCGCTGTATCCAGAATCATTGGCGGACCCCGTTCTCACAATCCGGGTATCCGATCAACCCGAAATTTTTACTGTGACCTTAAAACATAATTACGAAGCTCCCCAAATTTTCTCAGAATTTTTCGACACTGTTGGCGGAGCCCGTTTTCACTATCGGGTATCCGATCAACGCGAAACTTTTTCTGTGGCCTTAAAACATATTTACGGGGCTCCCGTAATTTTCTCGGAATTTTCCGACACTGTGAATTTTTCACTAAAAATCTGGGCCCCCTTTCTCAAATAAATTTTTAGATCTCTCCATTTTAACCCGATTTGGGCCCAACTCGCGTCCACATATTCTTTACTTCCCTAACTTTCATAACAATAGTATTTCATACCACCTTTATTTACATTTATTTATGTGCCGAAAATCCGGTACTTTACATTCTACCCCCCTTAAAATAAGTTTCGTCCTCGAAACTTGAATCACATCTCGACTCCTACTTGATCGAGAGGAGGGATTACGCCCCTAAACGCTGGGCTCACCAAACTACACGAGCAACTCATTCGTGGATCCCTATCTCAATCCAGGGGCAAACTCAGACCTGGTGTCTGGCCACTTTCACCAAGTAGGTGAAAGACACAGTTGAGCACTTGCTCTCTCAATTGCCACGAATGGCCCAGTCTTATCTTGCGAAATTTCACTTTAATTCCGCCATCATTTTTCCACAATGAGGTTGCATCTGCAACTAATTACATTTACCGCATTTTCGGTCGCTCCGCTGCCTAATGTGGAGGGCAAGGCCAATCCACAAGTCCTCAACTATCTCACACGCTACTAGCGCTCTAAGTCCACGGGTTATCAGCTAACCCGATATCTCGGACTACTAATAGGTCCACAGACCACGGTCCAATAGGGGCCTATAGCCCAACTAGTCCAACTCTGTATAATGGCTCTCACTAGCACACAGACCCAATCATCATACGGGTAGATCCTCACTTAGGATTACTACACCAACACTCCCACTAGGAGCTACAATACCTCAATCACCACTAGCTCTACGGCCTGGTCACATCACACTCTCAGTGTACTAACAGCCTCAATGCTCACACGTGGCATTCCACGTTCCCGGGTCATCGCTCGGACTACCGTCCCGACCAAATCTCTATCATGCCCCGCCATCAGGTCTCGGGCCGCTGTCTCTCACAGCTGACTGCGCCTGCCCACTGGGCTACAGGCCCACAGTCCACAAACATGGTCCAGGCACGGATCGTCCCAAGCGAACCCGCTAATCGTCGCCACGCGACCACTATGCTCACTGAGCAAAACCAACTAACAAGTCGTCAATCCACGACCCAAACTCTCTATCAACTCTGGCCACACTGGGCAAAGGCTAATACGCCACCTAATCAGCTCTCTCTGGCTAAACGATACTTGTGCTCCATGAGCACCCAAACAGTTGGGCGTCCTACGCCCCCACGCTAACTCGCAATAATCCAGTGTTAAGCAACTTGCTTAAACACGCGCATGACTCCTGTACACCTCTCCCAACTGGGTTGAGGCACCACAATAACTGTTCACCAACTCTGGTGATTAACACGCAAATCCTACGGTGGCAATCCTTGCCATTACACCGATCCATCAGACCGGCGCCACAAAACTCTCGCTCTTTCGAGAGGTTTCGAATCTGAAACCTACTCTAGGCCTCACCAACCCCACTATGCGGCAATTTAGCCACAATGATACGCCACACGGTCACTACCGTCATCAGGGCGAACTCACGCCGCCTGGCCCGTAAATCTTTCTTGCCCTAACCCTTAGGACACACTTACTTGGTTCTCGCAACATAGCGATCACCATTTACCTCTGTGAGTCGGTCTCTCACTGGACCTTACTAACCATACTTTGCCAGCAACTAGCTGACACAAGCTTAAAACACCCCCTGCTGAAGGTGCGGGGTGCGCCGACAAAAGTTCGGCGGCCACTGCCACCCTCTCTACTGTCGCCCCAACATGCGGCGACGCCGTATACTCATGCGTCATTTATGCAGCCTCAGCTTGCTGCGCTATCAGCCACTGGAGCCTATCTATCTGCTCCAACTGTCAGCTGACGCCACTCTTAGGCGTCGGAATCTGTCTTCCTGTCGGCGGGAAATTTCCGCCGACGGCAAGAAGCTGACCTGCTGTTGGACCACTCCAACAAGTGCGGTCACCTGCTATCGCAGCTCGTGTACCTCGTTTGACCCCGAGCCCTCTCGTGACTCGAGTCAAACAGGTGCGTCCCCTATGTGGTGTCATCGCTAATATGCACACCACAACGAAACAACCAGCCCAAACTTAGCCATTTGAGCAACGCGCAATCTATATACCGACAAAAAGGCTCGTCGACCCAATCATGCGAAAGTATAAGAGGGTACTCCTTTTCATCTCCAACATTACGTTGTCGGCCGCCAACGTAATATCCGAAGAATGAAAGCTCGTCGCCCTCGATCAGTCCCAACATCCTTTTTGGGAACAACAATAACCAATCAAATACTTTCGCCCAATAATCCACACACTCTCTCGTGCTAATCCCTAGGGTCTCCCTAAGGTTGCTAACCACCTAGGACTATTCCTAGGCTCTGATACCACTCTAATCTGTCACGCCCCGAGTCCGCCAATTTGTACGGTTCGGGCACGCCAACAGACCCGCCAATCGGGTAAAACCTTTTTCTACCCGAAAGGAACGGTAACATCCATAATAACACAACAAGTGTATGCGGAAGCTCAATATCAGAGTACTAAAAATCACTATAAATTTAAAACTTTCATTCAATAACTAATGCGGAAATGAAAGCATACAGGAGTGAACCATAAATTAAACTTATTACACTTTACATTTCTGAACTTGCAAATAAAATTATTACATTTCCTTTACATAATTCCTCACCATACAAGGTTCACTCAAGAAATATATAAAAGGGATACCTCTGCTAGACCCTCTAGGTCACTATGCTGCTGGGCCCTTGCCCCTGTCGTATGCCTCGCTGTCGTCTGCATCTGATCTGTCTCGACCGCTGCATCCATTCCCGAACCTGTGGGGGGTCACCCAAGGGGTGTGAGAACTACGACGAGTTCCCAGTGGGTTCAACCACCGAGAGAAAGTGTCCTACACCACTTGGTCCAATGGAAGCAATAATAATAGTGCTAGGAAACTAAAATCCTCAATATCAAAATGCAGCTATGCAATATAATATATCACTACACTATCTGTGTCTAACCATCGACCCAGCACTACTCTGTCTAGCCACACTAGGCTGCTAAGCACCAACTCGGCCACTATGCCGCTGTATACAGGGTCAACTAACCCGGCCACCTTGGCCACTCTATTTTTCTTTATTCTTTAGATTCTGGTGCTTTAGTTCAAGTTAACCCTCAGAAATTCTTATCCAACGGGCCCCAGCCCGGTAGTCCTGCTACCATAAGATAAGATTTCTAAGGTTGCCGATAACACCCGCAAGTGTTACCCCGTCCAACGGGGAACTTGTCCTACGGGTCACTGCCCGGGAGAGGGACACTGCCCTTAGCTCCGACAAGGCTACTTTTTACCCCCGAAGGTACGCCCGTTTTATCTTTATATTTTCTTTCTTTTCTTTTCTTTTTCTTTCTCTTTTACTTTAGTTCTTAGCCTCTTTGCCTTTGAACACTTGCTTTTCTTTCTTATTCGAGCTTATAGCTCCCTTTTGCCACTGGCAAATCTCTTTCTCTTTTCTTTGAGCATTTAGCTCCTTGCTTTCACTTTAAGCCTTTCGAAAGTACCTCGTCCGACGGGTCACTGCCCAGGGAGTCCTGCTCCACTTGACGAGTCTCAAATTCGAAGGCGCCATTTACATTCTCTTTATACTTTTTAGCCACTTTTAGCTTGCTTTTAACTTTGCCTTTTTACAACTTTTTACCTCTTATCCTAGGTCTCGCCATAAGGATAACTAGAGAGTCTCCTGAACTCTTAAAAATTTCTCTTTTATTTCTTTAACTCAAATTGAAGTTAAAGTTATTATCCATTTGCCCAGACACCCTATGACTTTCTAGGGTTGTATTTGTTTAATTCTTTAACCTTGGGATCTGATCCCCCTTTCATGATTCCTCACTGAATCCTAGAGTTAACTTGACTCTATGCTGACCTCTAATTCACCTTAGGTTCCTTTACCTAAGATCCATGTCATACTCATCTTAGAGTTCCTTGACTCTATGTTGAACACTAATTCTCCTTAGGTTCTCTTTACCTAAGTTCCATGCCATATACACCCTAGAGTTCTCTGACTCTATGTTGATCACTCTATCCAGTGTCCTTAGGTTATCACCTAAGACCATGCCACTCGTCCTCCCTAGGATAACTCCTAAGTTTGATGTCACTCGTTAAACCCTGAATCTAGGTTTTCTCCTAGTCTTACTACCAACATGTCCTTTTCCTTAATGCCACATGATTCCTAGGGTTATACCCTAACATGATCACACTCATAATCAACAAATCTTTCTCATACATGCAATTATTTCATTTCATTCATCAAATAGTAATTACTTCTACGCATGCATATTCATCAAGTATCTTTGGCAACCAACAGTTGCACTTTATCTCTGTGTCAATTTGCACACACACACCTCTATTCCTCTATCTCTGGCAACCAACAGTTGCCCTTATTCCATCTGAATCCATCTACACAAACAATCATAATCATGATCAACCTAACGCCTCTAACAGGCTACTATCATGCTTCAAATCGAAAAGCAAAGGAGCAAGGGGAGAGGTCACCCAATTTCGGCAGAATTCCCCACCTTGTAGTGTACCCAATTGCTTGTAGACACTTGCAATTGGTCTCCGCGCGATTCCACTTGTCTCCTCGAGCTTGCACGCAAAACGGCGCACTTCCCTCGGGTCCGCACGCAAAACGGTGCACGTCCACCAAACCTGCACGCAAAACGGTGCGCGTCAGAAAAACCCACACGCAAAACGATGCGCGCCACTTCAATCGGCACGCAAAACAATGCGCGTCAACTCAACCTGCACGCAATACGGTGCACGTACCTCAAATCTGCACGCAAAACGGTGCACGTTCGACTGTAGGATTGCACGCAAAACGGTGCACATTTTTCTAGTCCTGCATGAAATATGATGTGTAATATTAGAGACTGCACGCAAAACGATGCGCGACAAAACGATCTGCACGCAAAACGGTGCACGTTTAACTGTAAGGCTGCACGCAAAATGGTGCATATTTTTCTATCTCTGCACGAAAAACGATGTATAATATTATAAACTGCACACAAAACGGTGCGCGATAAAATGATCTGCACGCAAAACGGTGCAAGTTTAACTGTAAGGTTGCACGCAAAACGGTGCATATTTTTCTATCTCTGTACGAAAAATGATGTATAATATTATAAACTGCACACAAAATGGTGCGCGATAAAATAATCTGCACGCAAAACGGTGCAAGTTTAACTGTAAGGTTGCACGCAAAACGGTGCATATTTTTCTATCTCTGCACGAAAAATGATGTATAATATTATAAACTGCACACAAAACGGTGCGCGATAAAATGATCTGCACGCAAAACGGTGCAAGTTTAACTGTAAGGTTGCACGCAAAACGGTGCATATTTTTCTATCTCTGTACGAAAAACGATGTATAATATTATAAACTGCATGTAAAATCGTGCACAACAACTCAATCTGTGCGTAAAACGGAGCACGTACCTCGGATTGGCACGCAAAACGAGGCGCACCAAAATTGTCTCCGATAGTCTGCGCAACAAAACGGCGCAGTATAACTCGGTTCCTAACACGCAACACGATAATGGGGTCAAATCCAAACCCAAAGGAGGCATAAATATTGTGCCAAAAATATCGTAAAAATAATGTACGGGGCTTACCTCGCACAGTCACGTCGCCCACGAGGTCCACGGCGCGCCGCATCATCTCCCACGAAATCTCCCATTTTTTTTTTTTTTTTCTCTCTTTCTCTCTCTCTCTCTCTCTCTCTCTCTCTCTCTCTCTCTCTCCCCCGTAGCTCTGTTGGAGAAGAAGAACAGAAGGGAGAAGAGGGTCTGCGGGGAAGAAGGAAGAAGAAGAAAAGAAAAAGAAAAGAAGAAAAGAAAGGAAAGGAGAAGATGGTGGACCGGGTCTACGGGATTGCCCAATAGAGAACCGCCAAGTGGCGGTCCACCACTAAGGGAGCGCGCACCGGGTCTAGAGGGCGCCTCCCACGCCACGCGGCGCGCCCATCCCGCGCATCTGCGCGCCAGCTGTGCGCATTGCGCAGCGCGCCGCACGCCTTGTAAATTCGTTTTTGTCCGTTTTCTGTCTATTTTTCGTCCGTTTCCGTCCAAATTTGACAGGCGTGTTCGTTTCAGCTTAATTTACCACAGAAAAATTTAAATTTTCACTTTTGGCCATTTTTGGGCCACCAAAAGCCTCGCTGTATCTAGAATCATTGGCGGACCCCGTTCTCACAATCCGGGTATCCTATCAACCCGAAATTTTTACTGTGACCTTAAAACATAATTACGAAGCTCCCCAAATTTTCTCAGAATTTTTCGACACTGTTGGTGGAGCCCGTTTTCACTATCGGGTATCCGATCAACGCGAAACTTTTTCTGTGGTCTTAAAACATATTTACGGGGCTCCCGTAATTTTCTCGAAATTTTCCGACACTGTGAATTTTTCACTAAAAATCTGGGCCCCCTTTCTCAAATAAATTTTTAGATCTCTCAATTTTAACCCTTTGGGCCCAACTCGCGTCCACATATTCTTTACTTCCCTAACTTTCATAACACTAGTATTTCATACCACCTTTATTTACATTTATTTATGTGCCGAAAATCCGGTACTTTACAATAATGCTTAAAGTGCAAAGAAGCTAAAGGCTTAATTCAATAAAAGAAAGTAATGCTTAAAGAAAAGTAAACCACATTGGGCCGAGCACTACGGGAGGCGGTGCTACAACCTGTTCTTGTTTGATTGGGGTTGTAGGCATCCGTCTTTTGGAACCCTCGGACCCGGTAAAGAAAAGTCTAAATGGCTAATGGGAGGGTTGAGCATATGTCACTCCCAAGTGAATTAAAGAAAATGGGCAAGTTGCCAAAGGGGAGGGTTGAGCAGATTTCACTCCCTAGTGAATGAGTGCCAAGGTGCTTTAAACTCATTCGAGACGAGAGGGTTGAGCAGATTTCACTCTCGAGGAAAATGAGTGCCAAGGTGCCTTAAACTCATTTGAGGCAATGAGAAAAGAAAAGAGAAAAAGAAAAGCTATCGATAACCTTAGACTATCTCGCCTTATGGTAGCATGACTGCCGGGCGGGGGCCCGTTGGGCGAGGTATTCTAAGGGGCGAGTAGCTGAGATTTAAAATACAAGAATGTGAAAAGAATAAAGAGGTAATAGAGTGGCCTAGGTGGCTGGGTTAGTTTAACCCTATATACAGCAGCATAGTGGCCGAGTTTGTGGTTAGTGGCCTAGTTTGGCTGGACAGAGTAGTGTTGAGTCGAGAAGTATACACAGATAGTGTAGTGACATATTATATGCATATCAGAATTTTAATATTGATGTTATAGCTTTCCTAGCATTCTATTATTATTGCTTCCATTGGACCATGTGAAGACCGGGATCTTCATGGTCATTACAGCATGATCGACAGCTTGTGGAGGCCTATTTCTGTGGATAGTGTTGGTTGCGCGCAAATCGGACCCAAGAAACGGACTCAGTGCGAAAAATGGATCAAGATGGCCTAATGTGGAGTTTCGCCAAAAATTAGAAATGGATTCTTGCAAAACGGACTTCGTATTTGGATTCAGCGCGGAAAAACGTTGAAAATCGGCTATTTACATGTATTTTTCTGAGTCCGGACGCGCGAAAACGGGCAACCGGAAGTTTAGGGGATTATTTGGGCGCGGGGGAAGGCCGTGGACCGGGGGTGCCATGTGTCGGCACCCCATTGGGCCGGTGTTGGAGCGCGGTCCAGCGACCGTTGCGGGAGGACGCGTGGCGGGCCGTGGTTGGGCCCGCCGCCGCGCGCACGTGGGCGCGCTGCGCGGTCCCCGCGCGTGGGGACACGCGGCGCGAGCCCGTTGGTGGCGCTGCGGCCACCCGGATCAAGCCGCGTGGCTTGATCCGGGCGGCTCCTCCCGGGCGACGTGGCGGCCCGGATGGCCGCCACGTGTCCGGCCCGCCAGGCCGAGCGGGCCGGGCCCGTGCTGTAGCTACGGGAGAGGGGGAGGGGATTAAATGTGTGTTTTCTCCTTCTTCTTCTTCCTTTCTTCTTCTTCTTCTTCCTCCTTCTTCCTTCTTTGGACTGGGATTTTTGGAGGACCTTCTACAGAGCATCACCAACATCTCTTCTACAGATTCATCACCATGGATGGGCCATTGGAGCTCCATGATCATCATTTTCCTCATGTTGGAGCACAAGCACCATTGCTGGATTTTCGGAGCTCCGCCGTCGTGTTTCAGTGCAAAAATTCCCCAGGACTCATTTCTTGGAGTTTTGAGTTATTTTTGGTTCTACGTTTTCACAAGAGGTAAGGCTACAATTTTTGTATTCAACTTTTTCCCCAGATCTCATGTTTTTACAGAGTTTTAAGGCCATCTTTGGAACCCTTCATTTCAGTCTAGAATCCTGAACAGTTCTCAGTGTTTTGGCCTTTCTGGGCAGTAGGATGGGAATTTTTGGATGATTTTTGAGGAGAAATTTTCAGGACTCGAAGATCTACAATATTGGTATGTATCATATTCCCCAGATCTGACTTTTTAATAGGGTTTATGCCTGATCTTTAGAGCACCTTGCTGCAGTCAGGTACAGATGGAACTTGGTGGATAGTTCAAAGTGTTTATGTGTTTTCTCCTTCATCCGAGCATGAAAATTGGAGTTCTTTAGCTCAATTTGTATCTACTCTCGACAAGGAATCCAATGGTACCTCTCTTGCAGGATTTGGAGCACGTTTGGTTAGGTAACTTTAATGATCTTTCCAAGTGCGATTATTTGGTTTACTGTAGTCCCTGTTTTAGTTTCGATTTGAGCAATGCACCTTGGAATGCAGATAACTTTGTGGATATAAGGTCTTTTTCAGAAATTCAAGTTGGGACTTCTTCTTAACTTCAAGGTGAGCAAATTCTCTTTTGTGATCTGTGGATGAATCCCTTTGGAAAAGCCTCTAATTAAGCTTGGAAATGCTAGCAAGTTTATGTTAGCAATTTTGGACAGCATTGTGATTTTTGTTGTATTTGAATGACAAAGGAAAATTAATGGTGGATTTTGAGGACTTGAAGATGTTTGTATGAAAGAGGATATCTTTGCTTTACTGCTGGGAACTTTATTTTGAGGTATTTGAGGTTGCACATACTTTTTATTTAACCTTGTTGCACTTGCCGAAATTCTGGAATTTGAATGCGCAGTGTGCATTGTTTCAGTGATTGCGCCCAATCCGTGAGGCGGATTTGGATGATTTTCGCGGCATCGGACTCCTGGGAGGATAAGGTTTACTCACGCCAATTTCAGCTACAACGGGCAGCGGATCGTCAAGTTTCAGGTGGGTGGTTGTGCTTTGCCGAAAACGACGATTTACCCACTCGGGCTATTGGTTTCCCTCATGGCATAGTTGATTGTTGTTCTCTTCTCCTTGGTATAAAATGCTTGGATATCCATGTTTAGATAAAGTTATTTGATCCTTAGCTTATGCATGAGTTAATGATTAGTTGGTTGAAATTATATTATCTCATATGAAGTTGATATTAAGTGATCATCCTTAAACCTATTATATGTGAGGGTAATTAGGTAAGTAATCTTCAACCTACACCTTATGATAAATGGTTAACATAATTATGTGAGAATGGTGGTGATAGTTATATGTGAATGGTTGATTGATTTATGTGAGGACTTGATGGGGTTATGTGAGAAGTGCTTGGTTGCTTATGTGAGAAGGACTTGGTTGATTTATTGGAGAATGGCTTATATGAGAGTAGTTGGTTTTGTTGATCCTTAACCTACAATGTGTGATGTTGGGCATAGATGTTGATTCATAACCTATCTATGTGAGAATAATGAGTTGATTGATCTTTGATCTAGTTTATGTGAAAATGGGTGTTGATGTTGGTTATTGATCTAGTCGATGTGAAAATAACCTATGCTTTTGATTCCTAGTTCATTCATGAAAAGATGGTTATCATTGTGAGTTGAGGCCTATTCCTTATGAGACTAAGCTTTGTTCATGATTCCTAATTCCTCCAAATGAGATTGGATGTTGTTGGTTGATCCTATGTTCATCCTATGTGAGATCAATGAAAGTTGTTGAACCTTAGTCTATTCATTGGTGATACTTGATTGAATGTCCATGTTTAAGTGATGTTAAATGATCTTTAGCATATCCATGTGAGAATGTGAGATTTGATAAGTGTTGTACTCCTTTAGGTGATGTTAATGATTAATGATGTTCTTTAACCTTTATTCTGTGTGAGTTATTCCTTATGAGAGTATATACTATTCATGATCTAATCTGTGTAAGAACACTGTTAAATGCCTTTCTTTCATTCTACATGAGGACACTTGCATGCCTGTATGGACATCTAGATAGGCCACCTTTTTCTGCTACACTTTCATATTGGAATCTGACTTAGGAGAAACCATGTTTAGCTGTTCTCTTTTTTATTCAGATGCATGTTGCTCGAGTTAGAGCAGGGGTTCGGGATAGTGTAGTTGAGGCCATTGAGACTGGGACAGGTTAGACTCGATTATGAATTGTGGGGCATTGTGGTAACCGCGGACATTAGGCGGTTAGCCAGATGTTGATTACTTTATCAGATTTTGGACTTGTGGGGTGTTGCGGCGATCGCGGACATGGGGCGGTTGACCGGATGTTTACTTATGCATCAGATTGGGTATTAGATTTCTCTAGTGGATGGAGTTTCCCACTTATTGAGTATTATTGCACCAAATTGGGGATCGGGGTTTCATTAGTGGATGGATTTTTCCACTTTGATCATAGTTATGATTGAAGTCCTGCTATACTGAGATACTTGTTACAGAGATACTTTACTCGTGTGGGTCGCTCCCCTCGAGTGCCACTCCGGAGGTAGGCTTTTCGGACCCAGCCTTGTGTGCCGGTCTGATACTTATTTTGGGATGCGAGCCGTGCGGGCCGATCCCGCGGTTTCGAGCCTTGTGTGCAGATTCCGCTGAGCAGGCAATGCCAGTTTTACTGGTGGCACATGATTGGGTTATTTGGACAGATACTATTTTCTGATGCATTCATACAGTCATTTCTTTCGATACTGCATTTAGAGGCATACTAGTGGTAGCTTCCTCTTATCATTATTTCTGTTTATAGCTTACCACCTCTCTTACTCCTTCTCTTGCCTCTGGTAGACTTAGTGGGTACGTCGGGGTTTGAGGCTTTACCCACAGGGGGAGGCTACTGGTTTACTAGTGGTTCTCACCCCCCCCATTGTTGTTTTTTCCCTTTCCTCCCTTTGTTTTGCAGTGTCTGCTGCGGGAGTTGCTGATCTTTCGGTTGACGGTTCGAGGCGAGGGAGTCGCGAGATAGATCCCTACCAGTGTTGATTTCTACAGTGGGATAGATGTACCAACCCGGATTGTGGGTTTCACTGTACATGGTTGTATTTTATTATTTCAGTTTATCTCCCCTTTTGGATTTATAGATGTTGTATAGGTGGCTTTTACTTGTATTACAGTTTCGGTGGATCGGATTATTGTATTATTATTTTTGGGAGTTGGATATTGTACTTTTATTTTTCAGTTGTACATTGATTCAGGTTTTTATTACAGCAGTTTTTCTTCAGCTCTGATATCTGTTTAGTGTTAGATGGTACTTTGCAGGTTGGACGCTTCGCTTATGCGGGGTTCCGCATAGGTGGCGGATCTGTTGGCGAGCCCGGGTCGCAGTTTCGACCCCCGGGGCGTGACAGATTAAAGTGGTATCAGAGCCTAGGATGTAGGTCATTATGAACTTAGAAACCCTAAGCTTGTGGTTGGACCTTAGGATGACTACGTGAGAGTCGTGACTTACAGCGAGAGTCCTGATTGAATTTTATACCTCTCCCAAGGGACGGGACGAGTGATTGGCATGTTTATTCTCCTAAGCGATTATGTTGGCTGCAGACAACATAATATTATGGAATGGATGACATGTCTTAGACTTTCGCTGGATTGGGTCGAGTGCTTGTTGTGTGTTCTGTTGTGCGGTTTGTCGCAGTGAGCGGTGTCTCCCTGACGCTGAGTCTGATCCGGGTGCACCCCATTGCAGCTTGTGGGCCAGGATAGGCAGTTTCGGGCCGGATACCCAGATTGAGGTCAGAGAGCTCCAGACCCAGATGACAGGATTGGCAGTGGCATGTCGGCGGCGGAGTGAGCAGCGGATAGGATGATACAGTTGTTGGAGCAGTGGGCATCTCCGACAGTGCTTTCTGTCGAGACCAACCCCTTTGTAGATCCCTGGTGGCAACGATTTCAGTGGTGCCGGTTGGGTGAGCAGCCCTCTTGTGTCGACTTTGAGTGCTGAGGTACCGAGGCGGGGTGGACTGTGGATAGCAGATGAGCAATGGGACACTATTGATCGACTGAGTCAGCTTTGGCTGTTTGACCTATCCCGACTCGTAGGATTGAGTTTGGAGCCTTGGGAGGCAGAGTCGTAGTTGGCGGTGATGTACAGACTATTTGAGAGCCTTTTATGCCATAGGGTTTACGTAGTTGATGAACTGCACGCTCCACGTTATGAGGGACGAGACGCATGGGATGCGTGTGTTGGATTAGGATTGCGCCAGGATTCCTCTTTGGCTCATTTGGTCCCTTTGACTTCAGATTTTGGATGCCCCGATGGAGCATAGCGTTGTAGTTCCTTTGGACAGATGGAGGCACTCGGTGCCAGATGATGGAGGGCAGATTAGTGGGCGGAGACCTTCTTGACTTCCTTTTCAGAGTCGTGGACTTCTGAGGTGCCAGAGGTTGGGTGGACCCCGATGGCAGCATCTGCATCAGTATCAGAGTAGCGCAGCGGAAGCGTGATGGGCTGCGATCATTGCCGCAGTATGAGTGGAGGCAGAGATGGTACTTTCTTTGGGGATAGTCAAGATATTCTCAGGCTGATTGAGCGACGACCACTAGCGCTGGCAGTTGAGTCTGGGCAACCTAGTTGGAGGGCGTCCTATCAGTGGGATGTGTTGTCGCAGGTATGATTTCCTTTTCAGCTATCTGAGTTAGAACGAGGTGCATCCCTGCACGGACTAAAGGTAGAATTGCTACCACTTGCACTTGAGGTATAGATCCTTGATTAGGATGTGCACGTGAAGGAGGTTTGTGGAATATGTCCAATGCAATTAGGCCGTGGATTATACCCGTTGACTAGCTGGTCTTGTGGCAGCCCAGGATTTTTGACTCGGTGTATTGGATTGGTCGGTGTGGCGTCTTACAATTATTGATTGTATTGAGAGTTGTCACGCCCCGGGTGTAAACCAGAACCCGGGCTCGTCTACAGATCCGCCGTATACACGGAATTTCCCGTGTACACGAAGCGCTGGTAACCTGCTCAAAAAAAAGATGATATAATAAAAGAGCATAAACAGAGCTAAACTAGAACTAATACATCTCAGATAAAGCAGAAAAGTAAAGTGCAGAAGTAAACTCTCAATAATACATATGTCTCTCCCAGCTCACTAATCAAATACAACCAGCTGGCCGAAGCCAGACCCAAAAGAAATGAAAAGTAGAGTATCTGAGAGTATCGGGGTACATCTACTAACTGAACTGGTGCCTGGGTAGACCGCTATCTAATCCGCGATCCTCTTACCTCGGTCCGCTGAGGAGGGTCCCGCAACTCCCGCAGACGACTCTGCAAAACAGGGGAAGAGAAAAAGAAAAGCAGTGGGGAGTGAGAACTACTATAGAACAGTAGCCTCCTCCTAGTGGGTAAACCTCAACTCAAATGTGCCCACTAGGACTATAAGAGGCGGAAGAATAAAACAAGGTGGTAAGCTGTAAGTATGACTGCTGATGATGGATGAAGCTACCACTAAATGCCTCTAAAGTGCCAGCTAGGAATATAGCTAAATGTATGCATCAGAATATAAATGCCTGCCTGCCTAGACCCAATCGATACACCAGTAAGCACTGGTACTGCCTGCTCTGCCTGCCTGCCAAATCGGGTATGCCAGCCTACGCATAACACCGATAGGGATGAGAGTCCCGAGGACTCGAAGCCTGTAAAACGCACACTCCGGAGTGGCACTCGAGGGGAGCGACCCACACGAGTAAAATGCCTGGGTAACAAGTACCATAGATCAGCAGGACTGGATCATGACTCTGACCAAAGTGGGAAAACCCATCCACTAAAGAAGCCCAAATCCTCTACCCCAATCTGATGCATAAGCAACCTCCGGTCAACCGCCCAAGGTCCGCGGTTGCCGCAATGCCCTGCCCTCACAGCCTGCCTGTCCCAAAACCCACAACTGTCTGACTACACTATCCCAGCCCCTGCTCGAACCCGAGCGCACTATCCCCCAAAGTAGATAAAAGAAGAGAAAAGCATGGTTTCTCCTAAGTCAATTCCAGCATGATAGTGTAGCAGAAAAAGGTGGCCTAACTAAATGTCCATACAAGCATGCAAAGTCCTTTATCATTATTAAACATGATTCAAGTATTCTAGTTCTCACAAAGTAGAGATATGCCGTTTAAATAAGCTTCCATTTTACTAAGTTGCCCAAAATAGTTTATGTATATGTAAAAGAGGTCCCATCATGTATATGCAACATATCCATTTTTAACAAGGCTAACCCCGTGGCTTTAGGCGACATATTATATACAAGAATGAACCATTAATTATCACTTAGTCCTCTTGAAGTCACAAAATCTCGCTATAAGTCCAATTCTCAAATTAGTATGCCATATTCATTTCACCGGTTCATTTAGCCATGTAACATATTAGCAACTCAAATAGGCCTAGTGGGGACATCACAAGTAGGAGGTTAAACAACGGTACCCACCTCGAGCGCTAAATCCAAGTCCTGACAGCGAAGTCCGCGCTCGATCCTCAACAGTCCCCGCAATACTGCGCCATAAATCCCAAAGAATACATATACAATTACTATCCAAATTTAATCCGAAATCTGTCCTCAAAAATCAGATTAACAGTTCAGCCATTTTCACCTGCGAAACGTGCCCAAGAAATTCCCAGAAAAATACTATCACGATCTACGCGACGAACCGGTCGAAACGAGTACCTGCACGTTTTCCCACGATTTTTCTGTGCTGAGAACGAAAATCGACAAGAGAGACATCCCAACAAGTGGATCACAAAAACTGAATCTGAAAATACTGTAAAAAGGGGTTCTCACCTTCAGGGAAATTCCACAAAAATCCAAGAAAATTCAGAGAGATTCCTTGCGATGCGTAGATGCAAATCCCCTTTTGAATCGCCTCAATCCGATGTCCGGTTGCGGAGATATCCCAAAAACAATACTGTGCTGTCCAAAATTCCACCCCAGAAAATGGGGTACAAGATGACCCGAAAAACCCATGAAAACCTCGGAATGGGGAAAAACCAGTAGAAACAAGAAATGTAGCCCTACCTGTTACGAAGACGATGGCGCAAGAATCGCTGAAAAATACTGCCTGGGTAGCTCGGGAGAGCCAAAACACTGTCGCTGCGCCGAAGAAGAATCCAGGAATGCAACGTCGCGCCGCGCCGAAAAATCCAAATCTCGAAGTGCGTGCCACCACAAACCCTCAAACTTCACCGGGAGATGGAGAACTCGAAGGGGAGCAACTTCCCTGAAGACACCTTGGTGAGATGAGGCTCGGAAATGGTGGAAAAAGTGAGCTGAATGGGGTTCGGGCTGCTTAAATAGGCCACTCCAGAAAACAATTGCCAAAATGACATCCGGGTCCCCACTTTCGGGCGCCCGGAAATTTCCGGGCGCGCACAGTGCGGCCCGGCCCAGGATTTCCGGGCGCGCACAGTGCGGCCCGGCCCAATACGCCCCGTCGGACGGGATCTGGAACCCGTCCGACCCGCCTCCCCGCCTGCCACGTGTCGCCCAAACAGCCGACAGCCGCCGCGACCACTCCTGCTGCGCCACGTGGCCACCTCCGCGAGTCGACACGCGTCCCCGACCACCGTACCGCCGCGCCTGCCCGCACAGTCCGCGCCAGCTGCCCTCCTGCCCGCACAGTTGACCGCCCAATAGGAACGCGCCACGTGTCCTGCCTCTGACCAATGCACCCGGTGCACGAACCTCTGAACACCGAACCAACCAAATCTGCCACGTGTCCACCCCCGGTGCACCGTGAACCAAAGCCAACCAGAATACTCCGTGGACCAACGCCTGTGAGCCAGCCTATGGGAAGATGCCACGTGTCCCCGCCTCGGTGCACGCCCGCCGCGTGGACCGGCCGCCTGCCCGCGCGCCCGCGCGCTGCCCGCGCCGCGCGCCGCGCTGCTCCGCCTGCCCGAGGCTGCGCCGCCGCCCGCCGACGCTGCCCGCCGCCGCCGCCGACCGCCGGTGATCGCCGGAATTACTGTTCCGGCAGTGAACAGTACTCGAGACCCAAAAATGCAAGTGGGTAGTCCGTTTTGACCGTTTTCGCGCTCTGAATCCAAATTTGACGTCCGTTTCGCCAAATTCCAACCCGATAATTCGCCGGAGGCTCCCGGAAGGGTATTTTCAATCCGAATTTCGCGCCGAGCCCAAATTTGATATCCGATTTGCGCTAAAGCACTTCTAAACATCCGACGGGGTCCCCTGATCACCCGCGTGATCCATTTTAAGCCCGAAGTCTAACACTTGTGTCCAATCGTGCCCCGAACACCTCCCGCACAACGCGTAGGCCTCCAATGCCCACCCTAATGCACCGCAACAGCTCTGCGGAGATCCAGGTCATCACAAGAGTACTGTGAACTTCTTCGAGTTGGACAGGAGGAGTTTGTTTACAGAGGTTGGTAGATTGCACTAGTCGCAGTTACAGCGTGTCAACAAGAGTCAGACAGATGATGAGCCAAGGATGCATTGCCCTGTTAGTGACTGTGATAGAGGTGCCTACGGCGGCCCCGAGACTCAAGGGTGTCCTTAGTGCCCGCGAGTTCTCGGATATGAGTCCACATGAGTTGATGACGATGCCGCCGGGCAAGGAGATTGAGATTGTTATTAACGCGATTCTGGGAATCGCGTCGATATTGAAGGCACCTTATTGGATGGCACCTGTACAGCTGAGAGCTGATGGTATAGTTATTGATTATGATGGATAACGGGGTGTTAGACCCGGTGTGTTACCTGAGGGAGGAGACGATGGATCTTTCGTCCTGTCAGTAGTGAATGAGTTGTAGAGATGCCCCCACGGTAGTCTGGGTTGTGTGGTGGCGTTTTGGGCTAGAGTACAATGCTGAGCTTGATCAATGCTTGTGCAGTAAGCGCCAATACTGAATGGATGGGATGATTAGGACCAGGGATCGTGCCCCAGAGCGATCCTTTTCACGTTTTGGTTTCAGTCGAGCAACCCACACTGATGGATGAGATCAGAGAGTGTTGATTTAAGGGTTCCCCGTTGATGTGGAGCAAGGACAGAATGACAACCACAACAGGGACAACTTCAACCCTTCGCTAGTATTCGGTGACTCTCCAACTCAGAGTTGTAGTTGTTGATGTTTCTGACTTTGGACTCCCTTCTTATATGGATAATTGTGAGGGTGTACTTCAGGTTTCTTGAATGAGTTGGTTTTGAGGAGGAGATCTTGGGGGTGTTGTGGATCAGTGGTTACCAGTTGTTTCTTCTTTTCCCCGTGACATGTTGGAATCCTTGTTGTTTTCCGTGACTCAGCTTAGAGGTGATATGTCTGGTTTTCCCGCCATTGATTGACTCGCTTCACTTGAGACCAGTGAGTGTCTGGAGTACGTGAAGCGCCGTTGTGGATGATGGCCCGAGAGATGAGGAATGGTGCAAGTAGGCTATGCCGTACAGGTGGTTGATGTTGTTGTGGAATAATCACGGGAAGTGAGTGACGCTTCGAGAGCTGGTGACGAGAATGTTGGATATTTGCCCTTCTGATTTGAGACTCCTTTTGGACTATGTTAGTTTCGAGGACGAAACTTTCTTTTAGTGGGGGAGGATGTGAAGACCCGGATCTTCATGGTCATTACAGCATGATCGACAGCTTGTGGAGGCCTATTTCTGTGGATAGTGTTGGTTGCGCGCAAATCGAACCCAAGAAACGGACTCAGTGCGAAAAAGGATCAAGATGGCCTAATGTGGAGTTTCGCCAAAAATTAGAAATGGATTCTTGCAAAACGGACTTCGTATTTGGATTCAGCGTGGAAAAACGTTGAAAATCGGCTATTTACATGTATTTTTCTGAGTCCGGACGCACGAAAACGGGCAACCGGAAGTTTTGGGGATTATTTGGGCGCGGGGGAAGGCCGTGGACCGGGGGTGCCACGTGTCGGCACCCCATTGGGCCGGTGTTGGAGCGCGGTTCAGCGACCATTGCGGGAGGACGCGTGGCGGGCCGTGGTTGGGCCCGCCGCCGCGCGCACGTGGGCGCGCTGCGCGGTCCCCGCGCGTGGGGACACGCGGCGCGCGCCCGTTGGTGGCGCTGCGGCCACCCGGATCAAGCCGCTGTCACGCCCCGAGTTTAAAAATCAGCGTCTAAATTTTTTTTTTTTTTTTCTTTTAAAATCAGAGTTGCAAATCATCCAGGGCAATGACAGACCGCCACATATATAGAAGAGTCCCAATCCCCTATGGAATTGAGCCTTTTCTATATATGCACGGCTATCTTGGCAACAAACATCAGAGTACTAACTACGTACTACAAATAATAATATTACAAACTTCTTTATCATAACTTTACATTAATTACATCTGAATACCACTTGAATTAACTATATCTAAATACACGGCTGTCCAGGGTCAATCTCTATCTCGGAATCTCACCAACTCGTCCCGACATCCCAGCACCGCTCGACCTGAAAAACAGTCACCCGAGGGTGTGAGACACACCGGAGTGTATCCCAGTGGGCACGACGAGCCGAGAAATAGCAGATCGTACCTACTGGTATACAATACTAGTGGATAGTAAATGATCACATGTTAGGACAAGCAGATATATAATTGGAGCTGTAATTAAATCAACTTAGAAAATCTTGAAGCAAGCATAGGCTGACATATATAACAGGAATAGGAATCAGGAAAAATCATATTAGGTAAGCATTATGAAGCAAATGAAAACCAACAGGAATAGATATAATCTTGACAGGAATATAATGAACCAAGCATGCTGAATAATTGTATAGGCAGGTATCAAACAAATGATTATCTTTAAAGTGAAATCAGGAACCATAAGATAAGACGAAAGCAGACTACAAGCAACTTATGCATCAAATAAGTGATATATCAAATTACCCAATTACCAGTCACCATATTGGTTCCACAAAACCTCAGGCGAATTTGCCCATATGGCACCACAAGCCACCATATTGGTTTCACAAAACCTCAGGCGAATTACCCCCCACAAGGGGTCACGGGTTGCTACTGCTAACCACTTTACCGGTAAAGAACATCTACACGGGTCATGACTCCGCTGATGTTCGTGAAGTACAACGGTGCGGGCGATCAAATGCAAATGCTCAAACTCACGGTCCACTGACCGGGTAATCGGCAACAAGCCGGGAAATCCCCACTGGGATGCAATAGCAAAATCAACTGAATCTCAACTCTCATGCAGGAATAATCAGCAGATAATCAACTGTATCTCAACTCATATGCAAGATCAAAGGCAAATCTCAACTCAACATAAGATCAACAGCAAATCTCAACTCAATCAGGCAGACCAACCAAACATACAAAACTGAACACATATTTTTGAGAAAACTATTTTGAAAAGTCCAAACCTCGAAGAGCGTTGCCCTCGTCCTATCAAACAAGAACAGACTCAGGCGACCCTACGAAGCTCGGTAGGTTTTAGGTCCAAACCTCGCAGAGCAATGCCTTTGTCCTATCAAACAAGAACAGACTCAGGCGACCCTACGACGTTCAGTAAAACATTAGTTGACTAAAATTATGTGTTCAGCACTGTAATATTTGATCATCCGGAAAGCAAGCTCAGAATCTAATAACCAATCAGGCATGGCAATATCCAGAATAATGATATGAATACTGGAAGCACTATGATTAATCATGTAAAGCAGCAGATAACTGATAAAAATCATAACTCAGGCATGAAGCAGTATAATCTGAATCAAAAGGAAGGCAGGCTCAGAGTAATAGTTAAGCTATCAAAAACAGGGGTCCAACCAATACCGTACACAGAGGGCCGAAATGATAAAGTCCGGACCGAAGATAACCCACCTGACAAATCGCAGGCGACTGAACTGAATGAACTGTACGCACGAAACCCAGAACTAACCGAACAGACCTGAATCAAACATATTGTTCAGAAAATAATTCTAACTTTAACTTAGACGTCAGTTTTAACAACAACACTCAGACTAACTCAATCGTATGTCCAAACTTTGGTAAAATTACCAAATTGCCCCTCCCGGAAATTCCTTTTGGATTTTCGGGAGATTCAGGTTTTAACTCTTAGCCGCTGGCTCAACCAGATTCTACTGGGACTCAACAGTCGGCTTGGTGAAACCGCCGCAATTTCTCAAATTGCGCGATTGCCACCCGGATACCGTTAAATCGACGATTTTGCCGATTCTCGGATCGTTATCCGATTTTCGCTCAACGAGAGCCGTTGGAATCCTAACGAAAAGCTTAGGAATCACCAACATACTGTTCTAGACAGTACATGCTGTCACTTTTGCGTTTAGACCCCTAGGGATTTCGAAAATCGCATGTTTAATATCTTTTTAGCACTGTTTTCGCTCGTTCTTTCTACTGGAAACTCATTTTAACGAGCCGTCACTTCCAGCAGGTGACATTTATCATGTTGAACACCGTGCTCACCAATTTGTGGCAGCACAGAACCCGAGGCAAACTTCGGGTCATAAAATACTCCTCTAACCTAGCCTAGACGCATTTTTATTTCTCCGGGACTTCAAACACTGTTTTTAACGCGAGCATCGCGTCCAGTGACTCCAAATTAGCCAAGGGCACACTGTCGCGGCTTCGCAAACAGCCCGGGACATGGTTTTGGGCCAACATTTCATTAAAAGGTTGTTTTAACTACAACTTTTAATCTAAACCTCTTTTAATTAAACTTTGTATATGAAAGTGTCTCTAAATAGTGTCAAGATGCTAGGGCTCACCCTAATGTAGCCCAGGTCTGCTGGTTCAACCAGAACCAAAGCCATGCACTCAAACAAGTTCACATTACTCCAAACACTTGTCCACACAGAACCATCTTGGTCTGAAGTGAGCATCAAGCTCAGGGGACATTTGTAAGCAACTTTCATATTTACACAAAAGTCCAATTCAAAACTTGTCTTCTTTGAGGCATTTAAGCAAACAGTTGGTGTGCACCATTTGTATACAAGCATATACAACCATTCCCGAGCTCATTCTCTGCAAATACTGAACCAAAAGCTTCCATTCTTGGAAGGAAATGCTCTAAATAGATTTCTCTACATTCTCTGCAAGTTTGGGCCAAGATGCATGGATGGATTGGCCGGAGTCCGAGGTTGAAGATGAAGTTAAGGCATCGAAATTTGTGATCATTCAACCAAAGCATCTGGGACCAAACAACTTGACCAAGTAGATGCTAAAACTTATAACTAACCCACCTGGACCCGTGCCCGGCGACAGGACACGGCGGCGACGCGGCGGCCACAAGCTCGGTTTGGAGCTTCAACTCCATTAATGGCGGATTTTTAATGGGGCAATTTGGAGACTTCCAACTTGAATGGAAATGCTCTAAAGAGTCATAGGAAGCTTCCTGACCAACCCTCCCCGGCCGGAGATGGCCGGAACGCCGGCGGCCGCGATTAGATCCCATTTCGAACCCATCTTGGCCGCGCTCTATTCTTGCTGCATGGGTGCCATGCAAATACATGGGTGGACTCCTCTCACACCCAGGAAGAGTTCTGGGTAGGTGGACGGCGCTGGGGAGGCTCGGCGGCGCCGGAGCAACAAGCTCGGCCGTGGTGCAATTTTTCCGAAAACTAGGGCTTCGAATTTATTCGTAAATACTCCACCATATTTTCCCAAACTTTGCAGAAATAATCCTTATATCCTACAGTATTTTTCCACAAAATTTGGTTCATTTTGGTTCAGTAGTTGAAAAGAACAACCAAGATGAAGAATTATTAGGTTTCCGGCAATAGTCTTCCCCGTCGGCCAACTAACGTGCATGGGGGGCTTAGGCTGTGTAGGGAGCATACTTAGGGACTATAGAGGCTACTGCTAGAGGTCCCGGGTTCAAACAACCTTTGGTTTGGGGTTCCTTCCCTTGGCCGAGATCGGAGAAGATGGAAGAAGCCGGATCTTGGTCCCTCTTCCACGCGCGGCCACAGCAACCTCCAGCAAGGTCCAAAGACACCAGGGAACACCACTCAGCACTCCCAAACCAATCTTGAAGCAACTTGGTTCCAACCTTCTACTTCCTCTCACTCTCTCGGTTTGGTCTCACTTGGGTGGTCTCCACGGCCAACACCAATGCACAAAGCCTGGTTGGAAGATGCAGAGGGGTGGTGGTGATGCTTAGAATTCAGCATGACCCCTCGTGCATGCACCCATGAAGACCAAAAGTCACTTCATCTTTAATGCAAGATTCCTTGCAAAATGACCCAAACTCGGTTCACACTAATCCCCAGCCTCCGAGGTCATCACAGTGGGTGCAAAATGCACCCAACACCCTCTGGTTTGAGCCCCTAACACTTTAGCACATAAAATATTAGGTTTTGTTTAGAAAATATTGCATTTTAGCTACTTTTCACGCATTTTGAGACAATCCGCTCGTCAATTCGAAAAACGGATTTTGCCATTGCGTCCGGCACGTCGAAATCTTCAAGACAGCGACTTTAGTTTTTCGACGCGACGTCCAGATAAAATTCCGTTCCATAAAAACTGTCCCATTTTACAGTTTTCACGCTTTTTGAGATTCCAGAGTCGTCAAACAGAATTTTCGACTGCACCATCGCGTTCAGAACATCCAAAATAGCTAGAATTGACTACTCGAATCACTATATTAGGGGTCCAGATAGTAATTTGGCCAACGTTGATCAAGGGACAATTAATATCCAAGGTTACTGTTCATCTACAGTGTCACTTAAGTCACTATGCGCAAGGGCACTGTTACATTGGTCGCAGCTATTTGTCCTCTTCATCTTTGAATTTTGGAAGATCCGACCGTCAGATCGAAAAGTGCTGAATATGGAACTTGCTCAATTCGACGAGACGATCGCAACGGTCAACTCGGATTTCCAAGATCATGTCCGGATTGGAAATTAGCCTTTTATCTCGTAATTCGTGCCACTTGCACACCGGCAATCGATCAAATAGATCAACCAAGGCCTTTTGAATCTAACCTCAGGCTAAAAATCATCTTTTATTTTATTTATTAAAAATAAAATATTCCGGATTACTACATCACTCCCACCTTTCAAGAAGTTTCGTCCCCGAAACTTAATACAACCTAAAACTCTGGGAAGTCTCTAATAGGTTCAAGATAGTTATCACTAATCACGAGGTTTCAACAACTCCAAGGCTACTATTTTAGACCAAATCTGATATACCCCATCACAGGGTAGAGTATTTCTCAGTTCTTTCGAAAGTACGTTGTCTGCAGCCAACGTGTGATGATCCGGACTTCCGCAGGAACTGTGCAACATTAAACAGTGACTGCGGGGAGCTTGTACAGTGCATCGGAGCTTGTAGAATCGAAATTGGATATTTAAAATAGAATTGGCGCGAAAATCGGGGCAAACGGGAATTTCTGGGAGCTTTCGGCAAAATTTCGGATGAGAATTTGGCAAAACGGACGGCGAAATCGGACTCAGCGCGCGAAAACGGTCAAAATGGTGTATTTACTTAATTTTTCCGGCACTATGGGTACTGTTCACGCCGGAACAGTAACTCCGGCAGCCGGAATTACTGTTCCGGCGACCGGCAAGCGGCGGCGGGCAGCGGCACAGCGGCGGCGCAGCGGCGGAGCGCGGGGGAGCGTGGCGCGGGCAGGCGCGGGCAGGCGCTCGGGTGCGCGGTCCATGGGCCTGGCGTGCACCGGGAGCACCGAACCCTGCATCTGCCACGTGGCAGCTTCCCATTGGCTGGCCGGCTTCTAGAAGCACGGGGACTGTGACACGTGGCAGATCCTATTGGCCGACAACTTCCGGAAAACCCGGAGCGCGGAGCAACCACGTGCACCACGTGGCCACGTGGCGATTTTTCATTGGGCTTGCACAGGCTGTTTCCTGTTTTGTGGACACGTGGCGCGATCTGGTTGGCCAATTTTCGGTGTTTCCTGTTCGGATCCGGATCCCGTGTGGGAATATTCTCTTTGGCCCACTATATAAGAGGTCCCCCACCCCCTCTCTTTGCACCTCGGTTTCCGAGCCTTAGAGAGGAGATCTGAGGTTGAGCTCTCTACGAAAAATCTTCCTCTCTCTCTCTTCTCTCTCTCTCTAAAATCTCAGAATTTCTGGAGTTACAGATAGTGAGTTATCTGCGACGCGGCGCACTGCGACGATTTTCTTTTTAGGCCCATTTTCCGTCGCAGTTCCGTCGAAAATTCCCTGCGGGCTAACCAGGTGGAATTTTTGGACGATTTTTGCGACAGCGCGTTCCTAAGAGGTAAGGCTTCGATTTCCGTGTTGATCACTTTGCTCCATTTCGTACTTTTGGCACGGTTTCAAGGCCTCTTTGACCCCCCTTTTTGCTGTGGAAATTTCTGGACAGCACCGACTTCTCCGATTTTTATCTTGGCGTAGGAGCATCAGATCGAGGCGTTTAAGAGTCGATTTTGATCTACTCTTCGCGAGGAACGCAACCGTAATTTTTCTGGATTTTAGGAGCACATTTTAGAGGTGAAAAACTCCTCTTTTCCCGTGCTGTTTGAAAAACAGCAAATATTGTGCTTTTTGGGATTTGTATTTATACCGGGAGCGTTGATTTGCAGGATTTGAGGACTGTGGACAACCAGGAGACTACCTGGGGTGTGGTTTGAGCTGCTCGAGGTGGGCGGTTGTTGCTTACCTCATTTTTGACAAGCTCACTGGGATTACTAGAACTCCCCTAAAATTGAATTAATGAGAACAATTGGGACAAAATAATATGATAATTGATGAGAACCATTGGGACTACTAACAGGACTACTAACAGGACTACTAACAGGACTACTAACAGGACAAACTAACAGGACAAACTAACAGGACAATTGATGAGAACCGCTGGGATGAACTCCCCTAAAATTTAATATAACCCCACAAATTATATGATGACTTATATTGGGACACTGTGATTGGGACAAAGGCTACAAATAACTTTTTCCAGTAAATCAATATTCTTTTAAATAAATTTGACACTTTTTACAGCTTTTAAATAACTGCATGCATGCTTGGACATCAGTTAGCCACTATTTATTGCTACACTATCATATTGGGATTTGAACATGTTTTATTGTTGTCCTTTGCATTCAGATGTTGTTGCTCAAGTATGAGCAGGGGTTTGGGATAGTGTAGCCAGATCATGGACTTGTGGGGTATTGCGGTGACCGCGGACAGTAGGCGGTTGACCAGATGTTTATCCTTGCATCAGATTGGGGTTGAGTCTGGTTATTGCATCAGCTGGGGATTGGGTTTCTGTAGTGGATGGAGTTTCCCACTTTGATCATAGTTATGATCCAGTCCTGCTATATTGAGATATGTGCTACAGAGATACTTGAGATACTGATGATAGAGATGCTTTACTCGTGTGGGTCGCTCCCCTCGAGTGCCACTCCGGAGGTGGGCTTTTTCGGACCCAGCCGTGTGTGCCGGTCTGATACTTATGTTGGGATGCGAGCCGTGCGAGCCGATCCCACAGTTTTGAGCCGTGTGTGCAGATTCCGCTGAGCAGGCAGTACCAGTTGTTACTGGTGTCTAGATTGGGTTTATTTGGACAGATACTATTTCTGATGCATGCATACAGTTTTGACAGCATAGTAGTGGTAGTTTTCCTGTTTCAGCAACTTATGTATTTTACCACTTCCCCTTTTGCCTCTAGTAGTCCTAGTGGGTGCGTCAGAGTTGAGGTTTTACCCACTAGGGGAGGCTACTAGTTTATCTGGTAGTTCTCACCCCCATTGTTATTTTCTGTCTCTTTCTTCTCCTTTATTTTGCAGAGTCATCTGCGGGAGCTGCTAGGCCATCGGCAGCGGATCGAGGTAAGGGGATCGCTGAATAGATAGATCTCCTGTGAGGCTGAGAGCTATTAGACAGATATTGTACCCTCCTCTCAGACTGTGATATTCTCCTTTCATTTTGGGTCTGGCGTTAGCCAGCTGGTTGTACTATTTTGGTGAGCTGGGAGATTATTGTATTATTACAGTTGTATTTTATTTCCAGTCTGAGATACTATGGTTCTTCTATTTCAGCTCTGTATTATGCTCTTATTGTACATTTTATATCTGAGCAGGTGACCAGCGCTTCGTGTACGCGGGAAATCCCGTGTGCACGGCGGATCTGTAGACGGGCCCGGGTCCTGGTTTGCACCCGGGGCGTGACAGATTAAAGTTGGTATCAGAGCTTAGGGATAGGTCAGTTGGGACTTAGGAAACCCTAGGCTTTTTGCAGACCCTAGGATTATATGGCGCGAGAGACGTGACATTTTGCGAAAGTCGTTGATTTATTGTTTGACTCTTCCAGTGAAAGAAGAGGGACCGACATACCAAATTTCTGGTGAACAGTTATGTTGGCTGCAGACAACATAAAGTCACAGAAATAGGGGAATGTCTTTGACTTTCGCTAGATTGGGTCGTGTGGGGTTATGTTACTGAGTGTGATTTCTTGTGGTAGGATGCCTCCGCGACGTAGGATGTTGACGCGTTCTCAGCCTGATTCCCCTGAACCCGATCAGGAGGAGTCCGGGCAGGGCCAGCAGAGTGAGGTGCAAGAGCTTCAGGCCCAGATGGCCAGATGTCAGAGCCTGTTCGGCGTCAGGAGGAGGCTATGGGTCGGCTGACGCAGATGTTAGAACAGAGAGCGCAGCCTGTTGTAGCACCCCCAGAGAGTTCCCCCGTACCCTCTTCCCCTGCTGTGAATCCCCCTGTTGTACCAGTGACCCCGGCATCCCCTGTTGCTCGGGGTACTGGTAGACAGTCGTCTGGTTTGACGGGATCTCTGACCCCGGCAGAGCAGCGGGAGATGGTTGATTTGTTGATGAGATTTCGCCAGTTTGACCCACCCCATTTTTCGGGGCAGAATGCAGAGCCGTGGGAGGCAGAATCGTGGGTCACGGCGATGGAGCGACGTTTTGAGACTTTGTTCATCGAGGAGCGATACCAGGTGTTATTAGCGACGAACTTTTTGGAACGCAACGCCGAGGCCTGGTGGCGGCGTGTTCGACCAGCGGGTCCGCCTGGGGCTCAGCTCTTGGCCTGGGCGGAGTTCCGTAGTCTCCTTCTGGGGGCTTTCTTTCCAGAAAGCGTCCGGCAGAGGTTAGAGGAGCAGTTGAAAAACCTTCGCCAAGGAGATCGGCCCGTTCACGAGTACATTGCCAATTTCAATCAATTGTTGGCATGTGTACCGAACGTGGCCAGGGATGAGGCGCACCGGATCTACATGTTCGAGCGAGGGTTGCACCGAGACCTTTTTCAATTAGTTCGTTCGCGTAGGTTGCAGACCTTGGAAGCCTCAATGGAGCAGGCACTCTACGTTGAGTGCGGGGAGGTAGTGATGGAAGAGGTAGCTCCAGCTCCCGTAGTGATCCCGGGGCGAAACGACCAGCACCGGAGGTTGGGGGACAATCTAGTTCGTGGAGGCCGCCACGACCGCCGCAGCCCCAGTTCCCGGCCAAGGACGGTCCGAGCGACGAGGGCCTGGTGGATCCCAGAGGCCCCAGCAGCGGCAGCAGCAGCAAAGATCACAGTCGTCGCAGCGTGGGTCGCAGCGGCAGCCTCAGCGACAGCGGCAGTCTCAACAGCAATCACGACAACCACGGGCCCCGGCAATTGTATTTTCTGTGGAGGTCAGCATTTTTCCAACACCTGCGACCAGCGGTGGGGTCGCTGTTATGGATGTGGACAGCCCGGGCACATTCGAGCTTCGTGCCCCTTTTCGGCCCCCACCACCCCTTCTTCAGCATCTGCTCCATCTTCATCACAGCACGGTCGACGGCTCAGCGGCCTTATGCTCCAGCAAGCAGGCCATCTTCTTCCCATCCCACGGATTATCGCCCTCCAGCTCAGAGTGGGCGAGTGTATGCTGCGCAGGTAGAGGACTCTTCGGCAGCAGATCACGTGGTGGCAGGTATCACCTTACTTTCTGGCATTAGGACTCGTACATTATTTGATACTGGAGCATCGCATTCTTTTATTAGTAAATCATTTGCATCATTACATGGGATAGAGGTAGGACTTTTACCACGTGCACGAGAGGTTCAGATTCCCGATCACACTTTGCACGTGGAGGAGTGCTGTTGGTCCTGCCCGATGCAAATCGAGTCCTGGATTATGCCAGCAGACCTGTTGGTCTTGAGACAGTTAAGGACTTTGATGTGGTTCTCGGGATGGACTGGCTGGCTCGGTATTTCGCGACTATTGACTGTGCCGCAAGGACTGTCACTTTTAGAGAGCCAGGCCAGGAGATGTTGTATATCGGGGATGTCAGAGTGCTTTCTTTGCCTCTATGGTTTCGACTTCCCGAGCGAGGCAAATGATCCATCGAGGATGTGTAGCCTTTTTGGCTAGTGTTGTTGAGGGGCCTACGGCGGCGCCGGGACTCGGGGATATCCCTATTGCCCGCGAGTTTCCCGGATGTTTTTCCACCTGAGCTGACTAGCATGCCGCCAGATAGGGAAATTGAGTTCGTGATTGACGTAGTTCCAGGAACTGCGCCAATCTCAAAGGCTCCTTACCGGATGGCACCGGCTGAGCTGCGAGAGCTTAAGGCGCAACTTCAGGATTTGATGGATAAGGGCTTTATTAGGCCGAGTGTGTCGCCTTGGGAGCGCCGGTGCTATTCGTGAAGAAGAAAGATGGGTCACTTCGACTGTGTGTGGACTATAGGGAATTAAATAAAGTGACCATCAAGAACAAGTACCCTTTGCCGCGCATTGATGATCTTTTTGATCAGCTGCAAGGGTCTTGTGTCTTCTCTAAGATAGATCTGCAGTCCGGTTACCACCAGTTGAAGGTGAAGGCCGAGGATATTCCGAAAACGGCATTCAGATCACGGTACGGGCATTATGAATTTACAGTTATGCCTTTTGGGCTAACTAATGCCCCTGCCGCATTCATGGATTTAATGAACCGGATCTTCCGACCATACTTGGATCGATTCGTGGTAGTGTTCATTGATGATATCTTGATTTACTCCCGAAGTGATGCCGAGCATGAGGAGCACTTAAGGATTGTGCTGCAACTTCTGCGAGAGAAGAAGTTGTATGCCAAGCTGGCAAAGTGCGAGTTTTGGCTTCGGGAGGTAGTCTTCTTGGGCCATGTGATTTCTGCCGCAGGTGTGGCAGTGGACCCGGCAAAGATTGAGGCAGTCCGTGATTGGCCCCGACCGACGACGGTTCTGAGGTACGTAGCTTTATGGGTTTAGCTGGGTATTACCGTCGGTTTGTGGAAGGCTTTGCGAAGCTCTCCACACCCCTCACTCGCTTGACGCGTAAGGGAGTGAAGTTTATCTGGAGTGAGGACTGTCAAAGGAGCTTTGAGGAGCTAAAGAATAGACTGATGACCGCTCCTATCCTTTCCCTCCCTGTTATGGGGAAAGGATATGTGATCTACAGTGATGCATCACACAGTGGACTTGGTTGTGTGTTGATGCAGGAAGGGAGGGTAATTGCTTATGCATCGAGGCAACTCAAGGATTACGAGAAGAATTACCCTACCCATGACTTAGAGCTTGCTGCTGTAGTGTTTGCACTAAAGCTTTGGCGTCATTACCTATATGGAGAGCACTGTGAGATCTACACCGACCACAAGAGCCTAAAATACCTGTTCACGCAAAGGAGCTGAATTTGAGGCAGCGTAGGTGGTTAGAGCTATTAAAGGATTATGATGTAGATATCCTCTACCACCCAGGCAAGGCTAATGTGGTCGCTGATGCCTTGAGTAGGAGAGCGGTGCAAAGTTTGTCTATGTTGATCACAGACCAGGCACCGCTATTAGAGGAGATGAGACGGCTCGAGATAGAGGTTGTGTCCCCTGGGGTCTCTGCTAGACTGACATCTTTAGTCGTGCAGCCCACTCTGCTGGACAGGATCAGGGAGAAACAGAGTGAGGACCCCCCACTTGACCAGGATTAGAGATCA
>CM054938.1:16301951-16374290 GCA_029168755.2 Tillandsia fasciculata
AGTCCTGCTCCATTTGACGAGTCTCAAATTCGAAGGCGCCATTTACATTCTCTTTATGCTTTTTAGCCACTTTTAGCTGCTTTTAATCTTGCCTTTTTACAACAAAAATATCTTCTATCCTAGTCTCGCCATAAGGATAACTAAGAGTCACTTGGACTCATATCATTTCTCTTTCATTTATTTAACTCAAATTGAAGTTAAAGTTGCTGTCCTTTTGCCCAGACACCTTATGACCCACTCTAGGATTGTATTATTTAGCTTTTTGACTTCGTGATTACACAAACTCTTCCTTAGAGTTTTGACCCTAAGTTGATCACTTTGCTATCAGTAAATTCATTAACTTTGTGGCCACATACACTTTTCTTGCCGAACCTGGAGTTACATTATCTCTATTTACCTGTTGCACTTTGCATTTAGAGTTATCTTGACTCTAATCCATTTTCTGCGAGTATAAACTCCACTAGTTCACCTTAGGTTCTCTTACCTAAGTTTCATATCATGTTTAACCTAGAGTTCCTTGACTCCATGTTAACTAGTCTATTCTCAACCCACTAACTTACCTTAGGTTTCCTTTACCTAAGTCTTATAGCGTGCTCATCCTAGAGTCCTTGACTCTATGTTGATCACTCTATCCAATGTCCTTAGGTTATCCTAAGATAATGCCACTCATTCAATCCTAGGATATACTCCTAAGTTTGATGCCACTCATTAACCCTGAGTCTAGGTTTTCTCCTAGTCTTACTACCAGCATGTCCTTTTCCTTATGCTTTCACATGATTCCTAGGGCTATACCCTAACATGATCACCGATAACAAATAATTGATTCCCCTTTTTCCGCATGCAATTATTTCCATCTCAATCATCAATAAAGTTTAACATCTACGCAGGCAATCATTATTCATATTTAGCAATTCAGAAAAATTTACTTTTCTATCTGCATCCTTCTACACATGCAAGTTTATCTCTTATTCTAATAATTAGAAAAGTTTACTTCTCTTCTATATCCATCTACACATGCAAAATTCAATCATAATTACCCAACGCCTCTAACAGGCTACTATCATGCTTCAAGATCAAAAGCAGAGGAAAAAGTGGAGAGGTCACCCATTTTCGGTAGAATTCCCCACCTCGGTGTGTTCTTTCAATCCTTGAAGGAGACAAATCCGCTCTTTTGATTTCCGAATTTTTCCTAAATTGTAAGGAAAGAAAATCATGAACAATGGATTCTCATGATTTACTAAATCCATAAACATTTCAATACTAAAATCCCTTTTTGCCAACTCAAAGGGAAAAATTTCCTATTTGATCAATTTCCCCCACGAAAAGGCTAATTTTTGACTGGTTCGTAAAATGGGAGGAGAATAGTCTTCCCATGGCATATTGCCAAAAAAGAAACTCGCTCAACTCGATCCGGGGCCAAAACGCTCTCAAAAATTCGAGAAAAGCTCAATTTGAGCAATTCTCCCAATAACCGATTTTGTATATTGGCAAAATCAAGAATTCACATCCAAAAATTGGAGAGAACTCAATTTGAGAAATTCCCCCAATTAATGTTTTTGCTCATTGGCAAAACGAAGAAATTTTCATCATTTCTTATTCTTCAAAAATTTGAGAGAAGTTCACATTGAGCAAAATTCCCATCAATCATTGATTTTGCTCCTCGAAGAAAAGAAAAGAAGAAAATAAATTCTTCTTTTCTTCTTTTTCTTTCTTTCTTCTTTTCTCTTTCTTCTTCTTTTTTTCCTTTCTTTTTTTTTTTTTTTTTTCTTCGATAGCAGCAGCCGCTGCAGCAATGCTGCTGCTGCTACCATAGCAGTAGCAGCAGCCGCAGCCAAGGCAGCTGCTACTGCCATGGGCAGCAGCAGCAGCTGCAATCCAAGGCAGCTGCTGCTGCCTATAACAGCAGCAGCAGCTGCAGCAAGGCAGCTGCTACTGCCATGGGCAGCAGCAGCAGCTGCAACCAAGGCAGCTGCTGCTGCCTATAGCAGCAGCAGCAGCTGCCATGTTGCTCAGCTGCTGCTGCTTAGCAGCAGCAGCAGCTGAGCAGCTGCATTACGCAGCTGCTGCTGCCTTGGAGCAGCAGCAGCTGCGGCAAATGCTGCTGCCAACGGCAGCAGCAAGCCACCCCCCCCCATTTTCTCTTCTTTTTTTTTTTTTTCTTTACTTTTCTGTGTAGTAGAGAAAAAAAAATGAGAAGAAGAGGAGCACCTTTTAAAACCACAGAGAGGGAGAGGAAAGAAAATGACCTTCTTTTCCTTCTTCTCCTTCTTCTCTTGTTCTTCTTCTTTCTTCTTCTTCTTTTCTTCTTCTTCTTCTCTTCTTCTTCTTCTTTCCTTCCTTCGTTTCCTGCTTTCTTCTCCAGCAGAGAGAGAGGAGAGTGGGGGTATTCAAAGAGGAAGGGAGAGGCTTTAATGCTCTGCAGGTGGTGGTTGGAGAGGGAGTGTGAATTTACACATTTGCCCCAACTTACAAAAGAAATCCCAAAACTGCCCCTTTTTCCTGCAGTTTTTCCTGCAGTGAGCAATTTCGGATAGCCCTCTTTCACCACGTTTTCCCGTCAACTGAGAAATCAAAATTGCAATTTTTCTTCGCCCCTTTAATCTACAAATTTTTCTTAAACTTCCCACGATTTTGTTTAAATTTTTGGACTACTCTAAGCCCTCGAAAGAGATCTCCAAAAAAGCTTCGCGATTAACTTGCGCTGTCAAAACTGCAGTTTCAGCATTCACGAAGCATTTTTCCTCGCTTCGTTCTCCGATTTTTCCTTAATAACATACCTATGTTTTTCGCCCCTTTTAATAAGAAAACTTTTGTGAGACACCCCACGATTTCTTTTAAATTTTTGGGGCACTCTAAGCCCTCGAAAGAGATCTCCAAAAAAGCTTCGCGATTAACTTGCGCTGTCAAAACTGCAGTTTCAGCATTCACGAAGCATTTTTCCTCGCTTCGTTCTCCGATTTTTCCTTAATAACATACCTAGGTTTTTCGCCCCTTTTAATAAGAAAACTTTTGTGAGACACCCCACGATTTCTTTAAATTTTGGGGCACTCTAAGCCCTCGAAACAGGGCTCCGAAAATGCTTCGTGATTAAAATTTTCAGAATTTCCAGATTTGGCTAAGTCCTCGGGTTCAAGTCACTTTTCGACCCGATGCCCTTCGCGTCAGCCCGAAACGCACCGAACCCGACTGTAATCATGTTTTAAAACACGTTACAAGTCTTCTCGCCGAATTTTGCCATTTTGCGAACTCGGCGAACACGAGTCCCAATTTTGCAATTTGAGGCTTCGTTTCTCAACCACAACTCACTTTTCGACTCAACGGCTTTTGCGTTGATTCGAAACGCTTCAAACCCACTTGTAATCATATTTGAAATGTGTTACAAGTATTTTTGCTGGATTTCGCCCTTTTCGCGGAAATCGCCAAACAAGGACCTAAGATTCACAATTAAAGCTTCAAATTCTCAACTCCAACTCACTTTTCGACTCGATGACTTTTGCATCGATTTGAAATACTTCCAATTCACTTGTAATTACATTTGAAATGTGTTACAAGTATTTTTGCTGAGTTTGGCCATTTCTGGGTCACCAAAAGCCTCGCTGTATCAAAAATCGCTGGCGGACCCCGTTCTCGCAATCCGGGTGTCCGATCGACACGGAATTTTTACTGTGGCCTTAAAACAATATTACGGAGCTCCCAGAATTTTCTCAGAATTTTCTGACTCTATGAATTTTCTGCTAAAAATCTGGGCCCCCTTTTTCAATTAAAATTCTAAATCCCGCATTTTTAATCCGATTTCCGCCCAATTCGCTTCCTCATCATCCTCACTTCTCTAACTTTCATAAAAATAGTATTTCATACCATTTTTATTTAGATTTATTATATGTGCCGAAAATCCGGTACATTACATTCTACCCCCCTTAAAATAGTTTCGTCCTCGAAACTTGAGTCACACTCCGACTCAAATCTGATCGAGAGGGAGGAATCTTACCCCCAATGTTGGGCCTACTATACATCGTTACTAGGCATCATACTGCCACAAATGACCCAGCCTTTATTTGCGAAAATTTTTCACTTTAATTCCGCCATCATTCTTTCACAACGAGGTTGCATCTGCAACCACTTACACTTACCGCATTTTTCCGGTCGCTCCGCTGCCTAATGTGGAGGGCGAAGGCCAATCCACAAGTCCTCTGCTATCATGCACGCCGCTAGTGCTCTAAGTCCACGGGTTATCAGCTAACCCGATATATCGGATTACTAATAGGTTCACAAACCACGGTCCAACAGGGGCCTATAGCCCAAAACTAGTCCAACACTGTACAACGGCTCTCGCTAGCCCACAGACCTAATCGTCAAACGGGTAGATCCACACTTAGGATCACTACACCAACACTCCTACTAGGAGCTACAATACCTCAATCATCACTAGCACTACTGCCTGATCATATCACACACTCTCAGTGTACTAACAGCCTCAAGGCTCACACGTGGCATTTCACGTTCCCGGGTCATCGCTCGGACTACCGCCTCGACCAAATCTCTATCATGCCCCGCCCTCAGGTCTCGGGCCGCTGTCTCTCACAGCCGACTGCGCCTGCCCACTGGGCTACAGGCCCACAGTCCACAAACATGGTCCAGGCACGGATCGTCCCAAGCGAACCCGCTGATCGTCGCCACGCGACCACTACGCTCACTGAGCAAAACCCACAACTAGTCGTCAATCTATGACCCAAACAATCTATCAACTCTGGCCACACTGAGCAAAGGCTAATGCGCCAACTAATCAGCTCTCTCGGCTAAGCGATACTTGTGCTCCATGAGCACCCAACAGTTGGGCATCCTACGCCCCCATGCTAACTCGTAAAAATCCAGTGCTAAGCGATTTGCTTAAACAGCCCTACGGCTCTTGTGCAACTCTCCCAACTGGGTCGAGGCACCACAATTAACTGTCCACCAACTCTGGTGATTAACTCGCAAATCCTGCGGCGGCAATCCTCGCCATTATGCTGATCCCTCAGACCGGCGCCATAAAACTCTCGCTCTATCGTGAGATTCTCGCATCTTGAAGCCTACTCTGGGCCTCACTAACTCCACTATGCGGCAACTCAGCCACACTCAATATGCCACACGGTCACTACCGTCATCAGGGGTGGATTCCCCTGCCTGGCCCGCAAATCCTTTT
Source organism: Tillandsia fasciculata (assembly GCA_029168755.2). Taxonomy (NCBI): domain Eukaryota; kingdom Viridiplantae; phylum Streptophyta; class Magnoliopsida; order Poales; family Bromeliaceae; genus Tillandsia; species Tillandsia fasciculata. Next base: position 16,307,134 of record CM054938.1, read on the forward strand.
TGCCCTAACCCTTAGGGCACAGCAACTTGGCTCTCGCGACATAGCGATCACCATTTACCTCGCGAGTCGGTCTCTTACTGGACCTTACTAACCATACTTTGCCAGCAACCTAGCTGACACAAGTGTAAAACACCCTATACTGAAGGTGTTGGCTGCGCCGACCGAAGTTCGGCGACCACTGCCATCTCTTACTGTCGCCCCTACGGGCGGCGACGCCGTATACCTATGCGTCATTTATGCAGCCTCAACTTGTTGCGCTATCAGTCACTGAAGCCCATCTATCTGCTCTGACTGTCAAGCTGACGCCACTCTTAGGCGTCGGAATCTGTCTTCCTGTCGGCGGGGAATTCCTGCCGACGGCAAGAAGTCTGACCTGCTGTTGGACCACTCCAACAAGTGCGGTCACCTGCTATCACAGCTCGTGTACCTCGTTTGATCCCGAGCCCTCACGTGACTCGAGTCAAACAGGTGCGCCTATCTATGTGGTGCCATCGCTAATATGCACACCACAACGAAATAACCAGCCCAAACTTAGCCATTTGAGCAACACGCAGTCTATACACCGACAAAAAGGCTCGTCGACCCAATCATGCGAAAGTATAAGAGGGTACTCCTTTTCATCTCCAACATTACGTTGTCGGCCGCCAACGTAATATCCGAAGAATGAAAGCTCGTCGCCCTCGATCAGTCCCAACATCCTTTTTGGGAACAACAATAACCAATCTAATACTTTCGCCCAATAATCCACACACTCTCTCGTGCCTAAACCCTAGAGTCTCCCTAAGGTTTGCTAACCGCCTAGGACTATTCCTAGGCTCTGATACCACTCTAATCTGTCACGCCCCGAGTCCGCCAATTTGTACGGTTCGGGCACGCCAACAGACCCGCCGATCGGGTATGACCTTTCACTACCCGAAAGGAACGGTAACATCCATAATAACACAACAAGTGTATGCGGAAGCTCAATATCAGAGTACTAAAAATCACTACTAATTTAAATTTTTGCAATAACTAATGCGGTAATGGAAGCATACAGAGTGAACTATAGTATAAATTTATTACACTTTACATCTCTGAACTTGCAATTAAAATTATTACAATTCCTTTACATAATTTCCTCACCATACATAGTTCACTCAAGTAATATAAAACGGGATACCTCTGCTAGACCCTCTAGGTCTCTATGCTGCTGGGCCCTTGCCCCTGTCGTATGCCTCGCCGTCTGCATCTGAACCGTCTCGTATGCTGTATCCATCCTGAACCTGTGGGGGGTCACCCAAGGGGTGTGAGAACTCCGACAGAGTTCCCAGTGGGTTCAACCACCGAGAAAAAGTGTCCTACACCACTTGGTCCAATGGAAGCAATAACAATAGAGTGCTAGGAAACTAAAATCCTCAATAACAAAATGCTGCTATGCAATACAATATATCACTGCACTATACTATCTGTGTCTAATCATCAACCATCACTACTCTGTCTAGCCACACTAGGCTGCTAAGCACCAACTCGGCCACTATGCCGCTGTATACAGGGTCAAACTAACCCAGCCACCTTGGCCACTCTAATTTCTCTTTATTCTTTAAATTCTGGTGCTTTAGTTCAAGTTAACCCTCAGAAATTCTTATCCAACGGGCCCCAGCCCGGTAGTCCTGCTACCATAAGATAAGATTTCTAAGGTTGCCGATAGCACCCGCAAGTGCTACCCCGCCCAACGGGGAACTTGTCCTACGGGTCACTGCCCGGGAGAGGGACACTGCCCTTGGCTCCGACAAGGCTACTTTTTACCCCCGAAGGTACGCTCGTTTTATCTTTAAATTTTCTTTCTTTTCTTTTCTTTTTCTTTCTCTTTTACTTTAGTTCTTAGCCTCTTTGCCTTTGAACACTTGCTTTCCTTTCTTATTCGAGCTTATAGCTCCCATTTTGCCATTGGCAAATCTTTTTCTCTTTTCTTTGAGCATTTAGCTCTTCACTTTCACTTTAAGCCTTTCGAAAGTACCTCGTCCGACGGGTCACTGCCCAGGGAGTCCTGCTCCATTTGACGAGTCTCAAATTCGAAGGCGCCATTTACATTCTCTTTATGCTTTTTAGCCACTTTTAGCTTGCTTTTAATCTTGCCTTTTTACAACAAATTATCTCTTATCCTAGGTCTCGCCATAAGGATAACTAAGAGTCACTTGGACTCATATCATTTCTCTTTCATTTATTTAACTCAAATTGAAGTTAAAGTTGCTGTCCTTTTGCCCAGACACCTTATGACCCACTCTAGGATTGTATTATTTAGCTTTTGACTTCGTGATTACACAAACTCTTCCTTAGAGTTTGACCCTAAGTTGATCACTTTGCTATCAGTTAAATTCATTAACTTTGTGGCCACATACACTTTTCTTGCCGAACCTGGAGTTACATTATCTCTATTTACCTGTTGCACTTTGCATTTAGAGTTATCTTGACTCTAATCCATTTTCTGCGAGTATAAACTCCACTAGTTCACCTTAGGTTCTCTTACCTAAGTTTCATATCATGTTTAACCTAGAGTTCCTTGACTCCATGTTAACTAGTCTATTCTCAACCCACTAACTTACCTTAGGTTTCCTTTACCTAAGTCTTATATCGTGCTCATCCTAGAGTCCTTGACTCTATGTTGATCACTCTATCCAATGTCCTTAGGTTATCTCCTAAGATAATGCCACTCATTCAATCCTAGGATATACTCCTAAGTTTGATGCCACTCATTAACCCTGAGTCTAGGTTTTCTCCTAGTCTTACTACCAGCATGTCCTTTTCCTTATGCTTTCACATGATTCCTAGGGCTATACCCTAACATGATCACCGATAACAAATAATTGATTCCCTTTTTCCGCATGCAATTATTTCCATCTCAATCATCAATAAAGTTTAACATCTACGCAGGCAATCATTATTCATATTTAGCAATTCAGAAAAATTTACTTTTCTATCTGCATCCTTCTACACATGCAAGTTTATCTCTTATTCTAATAATTAGAAAAGTTTACTTCTCTTCTATATCCATCTACACATGCAAAATTCAATCATAATTACCCAACGCCTCTAACAGGCTACTATCATGCTTCAAGATCAAAAGCAGAGGAAAAAGTGGAGAGGTCACCCATTTTCGGTAGAATTCCCACCTCGGGTGTGTTCTTTCAATCCTTGAAGGAGACAAATCCCGCTCTTTTGATTTCCGAATTTTTCCTAATTGTAAGGAAAGAAAATCATGAACAATGGATTCTCATGATTTACTAAATCCATAAACATTTCAATACTAAAATCCCTTTTTGCCAACTCAAAGGGAAAAATTTCCTATTTGATCAATTTCCCCCACGAAAAGGCTAATTTTTGACTGGTTCGTAAAAATGGGAGGAGAATAGTCTTCCCATGGCATATTGCCAAAAAGAAACTCGCTCAACTCGATCCGGGGCCAAAACGCTCTCAAAAATTCGAGAAAAGCTCAATTTGAGCAATTCTCCCAATAACCGATTTTGTATATTGGCAAAATCAAGAATTCACATCCAAAAATTGGAGAGAACTCAATTTGAGAAATTCCCCCAATTAATGATTTTTGCTCATTGGCAAAACGAAGAAATTTTCATCATTTCCTTATTCTTCAAAAATTTGAGAGAAGTTCACATTGAGCAAAATTCCCATCAATCATTGATTTTGCTCCTCGAAGAAAAGAAAAGAAGAAAAGAAATTCTTCTTTTCTTCTTTTTCTTTTCTTTCTTCTTTTCTCTTTTCTTTTCTTTTCTTTCCTTTTTTTTTTTTTTTTTTTTTTTTCTTCGATAGCAGCAGCCGCTGCAGCAATTGCTGCTGCTACCCATAGCAGTAGCAGCAGCCGCAGCCAAGGCAGCTGCTACTGCCATGGGCAGCAGCAGCAGCTGCAATCCAAGGCAGCTGCTGCTGCCTATAACAGCAGCAGCAGCTGCAGCCAAGGCAGCTGCTACTGCCATGGGCAGCAGCAGCAGCAGCTGCAACCAAGGCAGCTGCTGCTGCCTATAGCAGCAGCAGCAGCAGCTGCCATGTGCTCAGCTGCTGCTGCTTAGCAGCAGCAGCAGCTGAGCAGCAGCAGTACGCAGCTGCAGCTGCCTTGGAGCAGCAGCAGCTGCGGCAAAGCTGCTGCTGCAACGGCAGCAGCAAGCCACCCCCCCCCATTTTCTCTTCTTTTTTTTTTTGTTTTCTTTTACTTTTCTGTGTAGTAGAGAAAAAAAATGAGAAGAAGAGGAGCACCTTTTAAAACCACAGAGAGGGAGAGGAAAGAAAATGACCTTCTTTTCCTTCTTCTCCTTCTTCTTGTTCTTCTTCTTTCTTCTTCTTCTTTTTCTTCTTCTTCTTCCTCTTCTTCTTCTTCTTTCCTTCCTTCGTTTCCTGCTTTCTTCTCCAGCAGAGAGAGAGAGGAGAGTGGGGGTATTCAAAGAGGAAGGGAGAGGCTTTAATGCTCTGCAGGTGGTGGTTGGAGAGGGAGTGTGAATTTACACATTTGCCCCAACTTACAAAAGAAATCCCAAAACTGCCCCTTTTTCCTGCAGTTTTTCCTGCAGTGAGCAATTTCGGATAGCCCTCTTTCACCACGTTTTCCCGTCAATGAGAAATCAAATTGCAATTTTTCTTCGCCCCTTTAATCTACAAATTTTTCTTAAACTTCCCACGATTTGTTTAAATTTTTGGACTACTCTAAGCCCTCGAAAGAGAGATCCCAAAAAGCTTCGCGATTAACTTGCGCTGTCAAAACTGCAGTTTCAGCATTCACGAAGCATTTTTCCTCGCTTCGTTCTCCGATTTTTCCTTAATAACATACCTATGTTTTCGCCCCTTTAATAAGAAAACTTTTGTGAGACACCCCACGATTTCTTTTAAATTTTTGGGGCACTCTAAGCCCTCGAAAGAGATCTCCAAAAAAGCTTCGCGATTAACTTGCGCTGTCAAAACTGCAGTTTCAGCATTCACGAAGCATTTTTCCTCGCTTCGTTCTCCGATTTTTCCTTAATAACATACCTAGGTTTTTCGCCCCTTTTAATAAGAAAACTTTTGTGAGACACCCCACGATTTCTTTTAAATTTTTGGGGCACTCTAAGCCCTCGAAACAGGGCTCCGAAAATGCTTCGTGATTAAAATTTCAGAATTTCCAGATTTGGCTAAGTCCTCGGGTTCAAGTCACTTTTCGACCCGATGCCCTTCGCGTCAGCCGAAACGCACCGAACCCGACTGTAATCATGTTTAAAACACGTTACAAGTCTTCTCGCCGAATTTTGCCATTTTGCGAACTCGGCGAACACGAGTCCCAATTTTGCAATTTGAGGCTTCGTTTCTCAACCACAACTCACTTTTCGACTCAACGGCTTTTGCGTTGATTCGAAACGCTTCAAACCCACTTGTAATCATATTTGAAATGTGTTACAAGTATTTTTGCTGGATTTCGCCCTTTTCGCGGAAATCGCCAAACAAGGACCTAAGATTCACAATTAAAGCTTCAAATTCTCAACTCCAACTCACTTTTCGACTCGATGACTTTTGCATCGATTTGAAATACTTCCAATTCACTTGTAATTACATTTGAAATGTGTTACAAGTATTTTTGCTGAGTTTGGCCATTTCTGGGTCACCAAAAGCCTCGCTGTATCAAAAATCGCTGGCGGACCCCGTTCTCGCAATCCGGGTGTCCGATCGACACGGAATTTTTACTGTGGCCTTAAAACAATATTACGGAGCTCCCAGAATTTTCTCAGAATTTTCTGACTCTATGAATTTTCTGCTAAAAATCTGGGCCCCTTTTTCAATTAAAATTCTAAATCCCGCATTTTTAATCCGATTTCCGCCCAATTCGCTTCCTCATCATCCTCACTTCTCTAACTTTCATAAAAATAGTATTTCATACCATTTTATTTAGATTTATTATATGTGCCGAAAATCCGGTACATTACAGGTTTGGTACTTAGGACGGTTAGGCTGGCTCGGTATTTTCTTCTTTTCGCGGCAGCTGATTATGCTGCGAGGACGATTCTCGTGGGAGCCAGGCCTGGAGGGGTTGGTGTACCTGGGTTGTTTGAGAGTATCTTCGCCTGTTTGGTTTTGACTTTGTGAGCGAGGAGGATGTCTCGTAGTGGGTGAGTAGCTTTTGGCTGGTGTATTTGAGGGATCTGCGGCGGCACCAAGACTTGGAGATACCCTTTTGGTGGTGAGTTCCTAGCTGTTCTCCTATCGGAGTTGTTTGGCATGACACCAGTTTGGGAGTTGAGGACCCAACTCCAGGATTTGATGTGTTGGATTTGTGTCAGGCCAAGTGTGGCACCTTTGGGGGCGCCGGTGCTATTCGAGTTGTGGAACGTTGGTTCACTTCGGCTTTGTGAGGACCCGTAAGAATTTGATGAAGTGATCATCGGGAGCTAGCACCCTTCTGCCAAGCTTGGAGGATTTGTTTACCAGCTTCAAGGGTATTGGATCTTCGCGAAGTTGGATTTGCAGTCTGGTTCTCTCGACTGCTCATGGCTGAGTATTGATGCCGGAGGGTTAGGGATGTGCTTCTACATCCTGACGGTTTGGATTTGAGATCAGAGGCTACGGGATCAGTTGGGGGACTTATATCGGATGCCTTGGGAGTACCGAGGTACTCGGGTTGAGCTGGGTGTTGTTGGACTTGTGGTTGGTTTATCTGAGACCCTGGGAGGGGCAGATGCTTGTACCGATGCGGACAGCTTGGTAGCAGAGCAGTTAGCCCAGCTGTACCTCGTTGAGGTGGCGTGGTCCTCTGGAGTGTTCTCCTTTGTTTTGTTCTGGTTAGAGACCCAAGGATTGCATCGCGTCTCGGGAGGGGGTATTTGTCAGCCTTGGGAGCTTGAGTGGTGGATGATTGGATATTTACCCCTCTTTTTGGTTGTGATTCCGTGTTGAGGAATGACTTTAGTTTCGAGGACGAAACTTTCTTTTAGTGGGGGAGGATGTGATGATCCGGAATTCTACAGGGCTTTTACAGTGTGACCGGCAGCTTCCGGAGGCCTTTGGGGCATGTCGGCGGTGTTCGGGCGCCAATTTGGACTAAAGTGATGAACTTCGGGCTTAAAACGGATCACGCGGGTGATCGGGGGACCCCATCGGATGTTTAGAGGTGTTTTCGCGCGAAACGGATATTAAGATCGGGCTCGGCGCGAATTTCGGACTAAGAATACCTTTCCGGGGGCATTCGGCAATATTTAGAGTGAGAATTTGGCGAAACGGACGTCAAATTCGGGTTTAGCGCGCGAAAACGCTTCAGACGGACTATTTACATGAATTTTTGGGGCTCGGGTACTGTTCACGGCCGGAACAGTACTTCCGGCGATCGCCGGCGGCCGGCGGCCGGCGGCGGCGGACGGCGGAGGGCGCTCGGGCAGGCGGCGCGCGGCCGCGGGCAGCCGCTGAGGGCGCGGGCAGGCGCGGCGGGGGCGCGGGCAGGCGGCCGGTCCACGCGGCGGGCGTGCACCGAGGCGGTGCCACGTGGCATGAGGTGGTTGGCTGGTCCACAGCACGCGGTCCACGGAATTCTCTGGTTAGCTCATGGTCTATGGTGCACCGGACGTGACACGTGGCAGGTTTTGGTTGGTGCGGTCCACGGGATTTTGTGCACCGGGTGCACCGAACAGTAAGGTTGACACGTGGCGATCCCCTATTGGTCGGTCAACTGTGCGGGCAGGCTGGGCAGGCGCGTGGTCAGGTGCACGGTGCAGGCTGGTGGTGTGCCACGTGGCAGCTTCCCATTGGTTCAGGATTGGACACGTGGCAGTGTGCGGTTCGTCGGGTGCACAAGGTGGGTGAGCCGGGCGTAGCGAGGGCATGGTGTGCCACGTGTCGCGTTTTATTGGCTGTTTTCGGTGTTTCCTGTTATGTAGGACACAGAGGTAATTTTTGGAAATGTTGGTTTTGGCTGTGGCTTTGAGGGAATCCGAGGCTCATTCAAAGGCTTATTTCTCCATCTTAGAGGCTCCATCTCCATTAGAGGTGAGAAGATGAAATCTTCATCTAGAAGAGAGGAACACTCCTGTCGAGTTTGAGGAATTTAGGAGGCTCGGATCCCGAGGTTGGGGATTTATCCGGCGCGGCGCGACGATCATTCTCCGGCAACCCGATTCGTCGCATTTCAGTGTTTAGGCTCCCCCGACTCACCCCGACCTCCTATTTTCGCGATTTTTGCGCCGTTGGATTTGTAACAGGTAGGGCTACGTTTCTTATTTCTACTGGTTTTTCCCCATTCCGAGGTTTTCATGGGTTTTTCGGATCATCTTGTGACCCCATTTTGCTGTGATGGAGTTTTGGACAGCGGTTCGGTATTTCGGCGATATCTCCACAACCGGACATCGGATTGAGGCGATTCAAAAGGGGATTTGCATCTACGCGTCGCAAGGAATCTCCCTGAATTTTCTTGGACTTTTGTGGAATTTCCCTGAAGGTGAGAAACCCCTTTCTACAGAACCTTGTAGCACAGTTTTTGGGTGGAAGTATTGTTCGGGGTGGTCCTCTTGTCGATTTTGGTTCTCAGCATAGAAAAATCATGGGAAAACGTGCAGGTACTCGTTTCGACCGGTTCGTCGCGTAGATCGCAGTGGTATTTTTCTGGGAATTTATTGGGCACGTTTCGCAGGTGAAAAAGGCTAGACTGTGGACTGGTTGTATTTGGGACAGATTTTGGTGTGAGCATGGTTCATTAATTGTGCTTGTTCTTTTGGGGTATTTTGTGCAGTACCGTGGTGATCGTTGAGACCGGGCGCGGACTTCGCTGTTGGGATCAGGATTTAGCGCTCGAGGTGGGCGGTTGTTTATTACCTCTATTTTGACATGCTCACTAGGAATATTAGAGTGATCCCCTTTATTGGACATCTTGATTAATCATGATTGGGGTTGGGTTCATGCATGCCGGTGTGGGAATAGGGTTGCTTTGATAGCGGTTAACCTTGCATGTGGAATGGAATATTTATGTTGGACTATTTGATTATCCTGTTGATGGTACTACTTGAGGGTAGATGACATGCGTAGGTGGATACTGTTAATGATTAATGCCTTTAATTATATTTCCTTGAGAACACTTGCATGCTTGTATGGACATCTAGATAGGCCATCTTTTATTGCTACACTATCATATTGGGATTTGACTTAGGAGAAACCATGATTGCTTTCTTTCTCCTTCTTATTTAGACTTTCGAGTCATGTTGCTCGGATTCGAGCGGGGGTTTGGGATAGTGTAGCCGGGACCTTGGGGTCGGAGACAGGGTGTACTTGATGTCGGACTTGGGGGTATTGCGGCAACCGCGGACAGTAGGCGGTTGACCGGATATCGATTATTCTACCCGATTGTGAATCTTGGATTTTGGGACAGGCAGGCTTGATGGCAGGGTATTGCGGCAACCGCGGACCTTGGGCGGTTGACCGGACAGTGGTTATTGCATCAGATTGGGTATCGGGTCTCTAGTGGATGGGGTTCCCACTATTGGTTTATCTTGCATCGGGTTGAGATCGGGTCTCCTTTTAGTGGATGGGTTTTCCCACTTTGATCAGAGTCATGATCCAGTCCTGCTGATCTATGGTACTTGTTACCCAGGCATTCTACTCGTGTGGGTCGCTCCCCTCGAGTGCCACTCCGGAGTGTGCGTTTTACAGGCTTCGAGTCCTTGAGACTCCCTTTTCCCTATCGGTGTTATGCGTTGGCCAGCATACCCGATTTGGCAGGCAGGCAGGCAGGCAGAGCAGGCAGTACCAGTGCTCACTGGTGTATCGATTGGGTCTAGGCAGGCAGGCATTTATGTTCTGATGCATACAGTTAGCTATCTCTTTAGCTTGGCATATTAGAGGCATAGTAGTGGTAGTTCCTGTTTTCAGCAGTCATCATTGCTTACCGCACTTCTTTCCTTTTTGCCTCTGGTAGACCTAGTGGGTGTGTCAGGATTTGAGGTTTTACCCACTAGGGGAGGCTACTGGTTTACTGGTAGTCTTACCCCCATTCTTCTTTCCTCTTTTTCTTCTCCCTTGTTTTGCAGTGTCTTCTGCGGGTGCTGCTGAGTTTTCAGCGACGGGTCGAGGAGAGAGGACGGCTGAGTAGATAGACTTCGAGGCAGGTTGAGCGTGTTAGCTGGACTGTTGGTGTACCCGTGTTTCCTCAGACGGTTGTACTTTCACTTTGGGACTGGCTTTTGCCAGCAGGTTGTATTTATTTTGGTGAGCTGGGAGAGACAGATGTATCATTTATACAGATGTATTGTATTTTATTTCCAGCTTCAGTCTGAGATGTATTAGTTTTAGTTCAGCTCTGTTTTTATTGCTCATTTATTATTATCTCTTATATATCTGAGCAGGTTTGGCGCTTCGTGTACGCGGGAAATACCGTGTGCACGGCGGATCTGTAGACGGGCCCGGGTTCTGGTTTACACCCGGGGCGTGACAGATTAAGTTGGTATCAGAGCTTAGGGATAGGTCAGTTGGGACTTAGGAAACCCTAGGCTTTTGGCGGACCCTAGGATGTTAGGGCGTGAGAGACGTGACTTTTAGCGAAAGTCGGTGATTTGGTTTTGACTCTTCCAGTGAGTGAAGAGGGATCGGCATACCCTATTTTTGTGGGACAGTTATGTTGGCTGCAGACAACATAACGTTACAAAAATAGGGGGATGCCTTTGACTTTCGCTAGATTGGGTCGAGTGTTTGGGGTGTGCTGATTTGCGGTTTTGTCGTGGTGAGCGGTGTCTCCCCGACGTTGGGGCTCTGACCCGAGTGCACCTTGGTGCGGCAGTTGGGCCTGAGCTGGTTGTTTCGGGCCGGATACCCAGATTGGAGTCTGGGGGGGGCTCCGGACCCGAAGGGTAGGAGTGTTGGAGGCAGTTGCGGAGCGGTGACACAGTTGTCGGAGCAGCGCGGTGACACAGTGGTCGGATCAGCACAGTGGTGCAGTTGTCGGAGCGGTGACAGTTGTCGGAGCAGCGCGGTGACACAGTGGTCGGATCAGCACAGTGGTGCAGTTGTCGGAGCAGTGACACAGTTGTCGGAGCAGCGCGGTGACACAGTTGTCGGATCAGCACAGTGGTGCAGTTGTCGGAGCAGTGACACAGTTGTCGGAGCAGCGCGGTGACACAGTGGTCGGATCAGCACAGTGGTGCAGTTGTCGGAGCAGTGACACAGTTGTCGGAGCAGCGTGGTGACACAGTTGTCGGATCAGCACAGTGGTGCAGCTGTCGGAGCAGCGTGGTGACACAGTTGTCGGATCAGCACAGTGGCACAGTTGTCGGACTAGTGAGTAGCCCCTCCGTGCCGACGTTTAGTGCTGGGGCACCGAGGAAGGGTGGACAGTTGACAGCAGGGAAAACTGTGGGATTGCATTGGAAGAATGAGCCAGTTTTGGCGGATGAGTTGCCCCGATTTGTGGGATTGTGTATGGAGCCTTTGGTGGCAGGGTCTTGTTCGGTGGGGGATTGAGAGTTCTAGGGACGCCTTATTGGAGTAGGCGCCGGGTATGGAGCGTGGCACTGTAGTTCCTTTGGATTGGGATCTGCCGCCTGAGGCGAGTTCTGATTGAGGCGTTTGGCGCCGGGTGATGGAGGACAGGTCAGTCGGATGAGGCATTCCTGATTTCTTTTCTGGATAGTGGATTTTGAGACCGTCAGAGCACATAGATTCCAGCGGCCAGTGTGGCGGTGGGTTTGAATTGTTCCAGGCTCTTGGGTTCGTATCTTTCGATACGAGAGGTTTTCCCTTCTTGGTGGGTAGTGTTTGGCTTCATTGTTTGGGTTAGGGGTAGGACGGTTACCTGGTGTTCGGGAGGTCGTATTCCCTATCTTTTGCACCTGGGGGGAGTGTCGTGGGTCCTGCCCGGTGCGGTTGAGTCCTTGGTTGTACCTGTAGGCCTGATGGTCTTGACCTAGTTGTGGGGCTTGGTTTGGTACTTAGGACGGTTAGGCTGGCTCGGTTATTTTTTCTTTTCGCGGCAGCTGATTATGCTGCGAGGACGGTTTTCGTGGGAGCCAGGCCTGGAGGTGTTGGTGTACCTGGGTTGCTTGAGAGTATCTTCGCCTCTTTGGTTTTGACTTTGTGAGCGAGGCGGATGTCTCGTAGTGGGTGAGTAGCCTTTTGGCTGGTGTGTTTGAGGGATCTGCGGCGGCACCAGGACTTGGAGATACCCCTTTTTGGTTGTGAGTTTCTAGCTGTTCTCCTATCGGAGTTGTTTGGCATGACACCAGTTTGGGAGTTGAGGACCCAACTCCAGGATTTGATGTGTTGGATTTGTGTCAGGCCAAGTGTGGCACCTTTGGGGGCGCCGGTGCTATTCGAGTTGTGGAAGGTTGGTTCACTTCGGCTTTGTGAGGACCCGTAAGAATTTGATGAAGTGATCATCGGGAGCTAGCACCCTTCTGCCAAGCTTGGAGGATTTGTTTTACCAGCTTCAAGGGTATTGGATCTTCGCGAAGTTGGATTTGCAATCTGGTTCTCTCGACTGCTCATGGCTGAGTGTTGATGCCGGAGGGTTAGGGATGTGCTTCTACATCCTGACGGTTTGGATTTGAGATCAGAGGCTACGGGATCAGTTGGGGGACTTATATCGGATGCCTTGGGAGTACCGAGGTACTTGGGTTGAGCTGGGTGTTGTTGGACTTGTGGTTGGATTATCTGAGGCCCTGGGAGGGGCAGATGCTTGTACCGATGCGGACAGCTTGGTAGCCGAGCAGTTAGCCCAGCTGTACCTAGTTGAGGTGGCGTGGTCCTCTGGAGTGTTCTCCTTTGTTTGTTCTGGTTAGAGACCCGAGGATTGCATCGCGTCTCTGGAGGAGGTATTTGTCAGCCTTGGGAGCTTGAGTGGTGGATGATTGGATATTTACCCCTCTTTTGGTTGAGATTCCGTGTTGAGGAATGACTTTAGTTTCGAGGACGAAACTTTCTTTTAGTGGGGGAGGATGTGATGATCCGGAATTCCGCAGAGCTTTTGCAGTGTGACGGCAGCTTCTGGAGGCCTTTGGGGCATGTCGGCGGTGTTCGGGCGCCAATTTGGACTCAAGTGATGAACTTCGGGCTTAAATGGATCACGCGGGTGATCGGGGGACCCCGTCGGATGTTTAGAGGTGTTTTCGCGCGAAACGGATATTAAGATCGGGCTCGGCGCGAATTTCGGACTAAGAATACCTTTCCGGGGGCATTCGGCAATTTTTAGAGTGAGAATTTGGCGAAACGGACGTCAAATTCGGATTCAGCGCGCGAAAACGCTTCAGACGGACTATTTACATGCATTTTTGGGCTCGGGTACTGTTCACGGCCGGAACAGTACTTCCGGCGATCGCCGGCGGCCGGCGGCCGGCGGCGGCGGACGGCGGAGGGCGCTCGGGCAGGCGGCGCGCGGCCGCGGGCAGCCGCTGAGGGCGCGGGCAGGCGCGGCGGGGGCGCGGGCAGGCGGCCGGTCCACGCGGCGGGCGTGCACCGAGGCGGTGCCACGTGGCATGAGGTGGTTGGCTGGTCCACAGCACGCGGTCCACGGAATTCTCTGGTTAGCTCATGGTCTATGGTGCACCGGACGTGACACGTGGCAGGTTTTGGTTGGTGCGGTCCACGGGATTTTGTGCACCGGGTGCACCGAACAGTAAGGTTGACACGTGGCGATCCCCTATTGGTCGGTCAACTGTGCGGGCAGGCTGGGCAGGCGCGTGGTCAGGTGCACGGTGCAGGCTGGTGGTGTGCCACGTGGCAGCTTCCCATTGGTTCAGGATTGGACACGTGGCAGTGTGCGGTTCGTCGGGTGCACAAGGTGGGTGAGCCGGGCGTAGCGAGGGCATGGTGTGCCACGTGTCGCGTTTTTATTGGCTGTTTTCGGTGTTTCCTGTTATGTAGGACACAGAGGTAATTTTTGGAAATGTTGGTTTTGGCTGTGGCTTTGAGGGAATCCGAGGCTCATTCAAAGGCTTATTTCTCCATCTTAGAGGCTCCATCTCCATTAGAGGTGAGAAGATGAAATCTTCATCTAGAAGAGAGGAACACTCCTGTCGAGTTTGAGGAATTTAGGAGGCTCGGATCCCGAGGTTGGGGATTTATCCGGCGCGGCGCGACGATCATTCTCCGGAAACCCGATTCGTCGAATTTCAGTGTTTAGGCTCCCCCGACTCACCCTGACCTCCTATTTTCGCGATTTTTGCGCCGTTGGATTCGTAACAGGTAGGGCTACGTTTCTTATTTCTACTGGTTTTTCTCCATTCCGAGGTTTTCATGGGTTTTTCGGATCATCTTGTGACCCCATTTTGCTGTGATGGAGTTTTGGACAGCGGTTCGGTATTTCGGCGATATCTCCGCAACCGGACATCGGATTGAGGCGATTCAAAAGGGGATTTGCATCTACGCATCGCAAGGAATCTCTCTGAATTTTCTTGGATTTTGTGGAATTTCCCTGAAGGTGAGAAACCCCTTTCTACAGAACCTTGTAGCACAGTTTTTGGGTGGAAGTATTGTTCGGGGTGGTCCTCTTGTCGATTTTGGTTCTCAGCATAGAAAAATCATGGGAAAACGTGCAGGTACTCGTTTCGACCGGTTCGTCGCGTAGATCGCAGTGGTATTTTTCTGGGAATTTATTGGGCACGTTTCGCAGGTGAAAAAGGCTAGACTGTGGACTGGTTGTATTTGGGACAGATTTTGGTGTGAGCATGGTTCATTAATTGTGCTTGTTCTTTTGGGGTATTTTGTGCAGTACCGTGGTGATCGTTGAGACCGGGCGCGGACTTCGCTGTTGGGATCAGGATTTAGCGCTCGAGGTGGGCGGTTGTTTCTTACCTCTATTTTGACATGCTCACTAGGAATATTGGAGTGATCCCCTTTATTGGACATCTTGATTAATCATGATTGGGGTTGGGTTCATGCATGCCGGTGTGGGACTAGGGTTGCTTTGATAGCGGTTAAACTTACCTGTGGAATGGAATATTTATGTTGGACTATCTGATTATCCTGTTGATGGTACTACTTGAGGGTAGATGACATGCGTAGGTGGATACTGTTAATGATTAATGCCTTTAATTATATTTCCTTGAGAACACTTGCATGCTTGTATGGACATCTAGATAGGCCATCTTTTATTGCTACACTATCATATTGGGATTTGACTTAGGAGAAACCATGATTGCTTTCCTTCTCCTTCTTATTTAGACTTTCGAGTCATGTTGCTCGGATTCGAGCGGGGGTTTGGGATAGTGTAGCCGGGACCTTGGGGTCGGAGACAGGGTGTACTTGATGTCGGACTTGGGGGTATTGCGGCAACCGCGGACAGTAGGCGGTTGACCGGATATCGATTATTCTACCCGATTGTGGATCTTGGATTTTGGGACAGGCAGGCTTGGTGGCAGGGTATTGCGGCAACCGCGGACCTTGGGCGGTTGACCGGACAGTGGTTATTGCATCAGATTGGGTATCGGGTCTCTAGTGGATGGGGTTCCCACTATTGGTTTATCTTGCATCGGGTTGAGATCGGGTCTCCTTTTAGTGGATGGGTTTTCCCACTTTGATCAGAGTCATGATCCAGTCCTGCTGATCTATGGTACTTGTTACCCAGGCATTCTACTCGTGTGGGTCGCTCCCCTCGAGTGCCACTCCGGAGTGTGCGTTTTACAGGCTTCGAGTCCTTGAGACTCCCTTTTCCCTATCGGTGTTATGCGTTGGCCAGCATACCCGATTTGGCAGGCAGGCAGGCAGGCAGAGCAGGCAGTACCAGTGCTCACTGGTGTATCGATTGGGTCTAGGCAGGCAGGCATTTATGTTCTGATGCATACAGTTAGCTATCTCTTTAGCTTGGCATATTAGAGGCATAGTAGTGGTAGTTCCTGTTTTCAGCAGTCATCATTGCTTACCACACTTCTTTCCTTTTTGCCTCTGGTAGACCTAGTGGGTGTGTCAGGATTTGAGGTTTTACCCACTAGGGGAGGCTACTGGTTTACTGGTAGTCTTACCCCCATTCTTCTTTCCTCTTTTTCTTCTCCCTTGTTTTGCAGTGTCTTCTGCGGGTGCTGCTGAGTTTTCAGCGACGGGTCGAGGAGAGAGGACGGCTGAGTAGATAGACTTCGAGGCAGGTTGAGCGTGTTAGCTGGACTGTTGGTGTACCCGTGTTTCCTCAGACGGTTGTACTTTTATTTTGGGACTGGCTTTTGCCAGCAGGTTGTATTTATTTTGGTGAGCTGGGAGAGACAGATGTATCATTTATACAGATGTATTGTATTTTATTTCCAGCTTCAGTCTGAGATGTATTAGTTTTAGTTCAGCTCTGTTTTTATTGCTCATTTATTATTATCTCTTTTATATCTGAGCAGGTTTGGCGCTTCGTGTACGCGGGAAATACCGTGTGCACGGCGGATCTGTAGACGGGCCCGGGTTCTGGTTTACACCCGGGGCGTGACAGGTGTTTGCACAGTGGATTCACGGGAAAAAGCTGCATAGGGTTCAGGGGTCCTACATAAGTTGATGTCACTCATTAAACCCCTAAACTAGGTTTTCTCCTAGTTTTATTACCGACATGCTCTTTTACCTTATGTTATGCATGATTCCTAGGGTTATACCCTACATGATCACAATCAAGAATAGCTAACCACTTTCATGCATGCAATTATTTTCATCTCATTCATATAACAATATTTACTTCTACACATGCATATTTATCATAATTCCCTAACACCTCTAACATGCTACTATCATGCTTCTAAATCGAAAAGCAAAGGAGCAAGAGGAGAGGTCACCTAATTTCGGCAGAATCCCCCACCTCGTGATTCTTGTGAGGAACTTGAGTGTTCTCTTTGTTCTCAAAAGAGAGCAAAAATTGCTCTCTTGCTCTCTTTGATCCTCAAGAGAACCCTACACATGATATGAAATATAAAGAAAATCATCTCTATGATCTTTTAAATTTCATGCAACTCTTAAAAGAGAAACCTTAGTTTTGCTCTTACCTTTTCTTTTAGAACTTTTGTTCAAAAGAGATGGTAGAAAGGAATTGGAGTCCACTTGGAATACTCCCAAAATGCTCTTTTGTAGGTCCACAAGATATTCTATAAGTAGAGATCATTTTATTTAAAATAATTTTTATTCTCTTTGAATCCCACAAGTAATCATTAAAATGAAACTCTAAGTTTTACTCACCTCTTTTGAGTGTGTTTCTCCAACCTCTAATTAGGGATTTGCATGATCAATTTAGATCAAAACCCCAAAAAACTAAGATTCTAAGTTTTAAGCCCTAGGTTCAAACTTCTTTAATTTTATCGCGATTTCTCCGCGATTTTCGCCAATTTCTTCGACAAGAATCCTTCTAAGATCAAATAGATTATAGATCTAAAGGAATTACAGAAAAACTAAATTTATTTTTCGCAAAACTCACCTCAAAGAGCCAAGATTTCAAGCTTTTCTTGGTTCAAAAGCTCGCCCTCGCTCGTTGTAGGCTCCTCGCAAATCCCCCCGCAATTTCGTGCGCATTGGAGTGAGAAATCTAGAGAGAGAAAGTGATGGGAGGAGGAGAGAGAAAGCTCTCCTTGGAGAACTCCTCTATGCTGGGTGCGGGTGGAGAGTTCTCCATGCTGCGTGCGGGTGGAGAAGAGAAAGGTAAAAAGGTAAAGTTAGCCTTTTATGCAAAAAGGCACCCCCACGATAGTGGTAATTCACTATTTAGTCCAATTTTAATCTGATACTTGCCTGCGGAGCCCTTCTGAGTCTCCGTTTGCGCTCAAATTTGACAGGCAGGCTCATCTCAACTTAATTTATCACGGGATATTTTAAATTTTCAGTTTGGGCCATTTCTGGGTCACCAAAAGTCTCGCTGTATCCAAAATTGCTGGCGGACCTCGTTCTCACTATCCGGGCATCCGATCAACGCGAAACTTTTTCTGTGGCCATAAAACATATTTACGGAGCTCCCGTAATTTTCTCAGAATTTTCTGACACTGTGAATTTTCTGCCAAAAATCTGGGCCCACTCTCTTAAATAATATTTTAGATCTCTCCTTTTTATCCCGATTTGGGCCCAATTTGCTTCCAAATTATTCTTTACTTCTCTAACTTTCATAAAAATAGTATTTCATACCTTTTTTATTTACATTTATTTATATACCAAAATTCGGTACATTACATCTATCATGATCTTATGAGTAATGCGTTTATCAAATCATCAATTTGGTAAAGAAAATGAAACACAAAGATCGATAGATGTTTGAAATCCCAAATATGTTAGATAATATATCTAGTCAATTTATTGAAGGGAGTGTCTCTTTGAGCATCTTTCAATAAAATCCCCACCTTATACCAACCTTAGAATTTGACAGAGTCAAGTATTCCAAAAAGTATTTTATCTAATCAACTCGAAAAACCATGCTTGGTATACATGTGGTAGCTGCACACAGTACTCGGACGTCCGAGGTGGTAGCTCTTTCCTCCATGTAGTGGTAGTTTTCACACTCCTCATTGGGATGTAACTCTTTCCACATTTATTTATATACCAAAATTCGTGTAGTGGACCAGAACTGGGAATATAAACAAATGTAAATAAAAATAGTATAAAATACTATTTTTATGGCAGTAGAAGAGTAAAGGGTTACTCGGAAGTGAATTGGGCCCAAATCGGAATTAAAATAAGAGATCTAGAATTTTATATGAGAAAGTGGGCCCAGATTGTAAGTGGAAAATTCACAGTTTCAGAAAATTCCGAGAAAATTACGGGAGCTCCGTAAATATATTCTATGGCCACAGTAAAAGTTTCGCGTTGATCGGACACCCGGATTGAGAGAACGGGCTCCGCCAGCGAAGTCAAATACAGTGGGACTTTTGGTGAATCAAAAAGGGTCCAAACTGAAAAGTTCAAGTACCAGGAGGTAAAGCAAGCTAAACTGTGGCTGCCCGTCAAATTTGAGCGAAAACGGGCGAAAAACAGGCGAGAACGGACGAAAACGGGCGAAACTGGGCTTGGGCCCAAGTTTCGGGCGCCCGAAAGTGGGTTCCGGGCGCCCGAAAGTTACTGTAGCATATGAGATTTTCGGGCTGCAGTGAACCAGGCTACACTGTAGCGAACCCGGTTCACTGTAGCAGCCCGGTCCAGGTGTGGGTGCGCCCGAAAATTTACTGTGCGCGCCCGGAAGTTACTGTAGCAGCGCCCGAATCCCGAGTTGGCACGGATCCCGAGGCAGTGGCACGGATCCCGAGGCAGTGGCACGGATCCCGAGGCAACGGGCACGAATCCCGAGGCAGCGGGCGCGAATCCCGAGGTAAGTTTTTCGCGCGCAACGCGCTGTGGCGCGCGGCCCGAGGCCGCGCGGTAGGTGGGGAGCGCCAGGTGTCGCTCCGTCATTGGACGCCCTGACCGGGGGAGCGGGCTGCACGGGGAAGGCGCGCGGGCACTGTAGCGCTGTCAGCGGGGACAGGCCACGTGTCGGCCTCCTATTCGCGGGTCAGCGCGACGCGACGCGCTGACGCGACGCGACGCTGCGGCGGGCGTCAGAGCGGGAGATAGTGCGGTCCACGTGGCGGCCTCCCATTGGCCGCCATTGGTCCGTGGTCGCGGCGCACGGGTCCAGGGACACGTGTCACACTCCGGTAGGTCGAGCGTGGTGACGTGGCGCTGAGCTGGCGTGGCGTGGACGCGTGGACCGCGGCTCGGGCGGTTACTGTAGCCGCCCGAAATCTTTCGGGCGCCCGAAAGGTGCGCCCGAAAGTCCGGGTTCGGCCTATTTAGGCCCGAAATGGCCCATTTTTCCTTCTTTTTCCCTTTTGGCTTCACCCGAGCGTACCAGGAGGTGATCCGGGCGATTTCGCCCGGGGTTTTCGAGGGCGCACGAGCGCGCCGTGGACTCCGTGGAGCGTGCAAGATGTTCCAAAGGCCTATTGGGCGTGATTGTACGGCACGATGTTGTCGAGGTAAGCCCCGTTTGTCATTTTTGCGGTATTTTTGGCACAGTTTTAAGATTTCCTTTTGGATTTTGGATTTGACTCCTTTGCCACGTGCATGTTAGGGACCCAACTTTTCTGTGCCGTTTTACTACGCGAGTTTTGCGAGCGTTTTGGGCACGTCTCGTTTTGCGTGCCGCTCGGGGGAAACATGCACCGTTTTGCGTGCGAATTCGACAAATGTGCACAGTTTTGGGCGCAAGCTTGGAATACGTGCACCGTTTTACGTGCAAAGTTGGAAATGGAGCGTGCACCGTTTTGCGTGCCAATATGAGGTATGTGCTCCGTTTTGCGCGCAGGTTGGACTAACGGGCACCGTTTTTCGTGTAGACTCTAACAATACGTCTCGTTTTACGTGCAGGGTCGGAATAATGTGCACCGTTTTGCGTGCAACCCTACAGTCAGATGTGCACCGTTTTGCGTGCCAATTCGGGGTAAGTGCTCCGTTTTGCGTGCGGGTTGGACCAATACGCAACGTTTTGCGTGTAGATTTTAATGGTTGCATCGTTTTTCGTGCAGGGCTAGGAAAAATATGCACCGTTTTGCGTGCAACCCTACAGACAAATATGCACCGTTTTGCGTGCAGTTTCGAGGTACGTGCATCGTTTCGCGTGCAGTTCATGTTGTCGCGCACCGTTTTGCGTGCTGTCGCTAATGTTATGCACTGTTTTGCATGTAGGGTCAGAAAAATTGTGCACCGTTTTGCGTGCAACCCTACAGTGAGTCGTGCACTGTTTTGCGTGCAGATTCGAGGTACGTGCACCGTTTTGCGTGCAGGTTGAGTTGGCACGCATGGTTTTGCGTGCAGGCTGAAATGGCGCGCACCGTTTTGCGTATGGGTTTTACTGACGCGCACCGTTTTGCGTGCAGGTTTAGAGGGCGTGCACCGTTTTGCGTGCAGACTCGAGGGATGCGCATCGTTTTGCGTGCAAGCTCGAGGAAACAAGTGGAATCGCGCGGAGACCAATTGCAAGTGTCTACAAGCAATTGGGTACACTACAAGGTGGGGGATTCTGCCGAAATTGGGTGACCTCTCCCCTTGCTCCTTTGCTTTTTGATCTAGAAGCATGATAGTAGCCTGTTAGAGGCGTTAGGTAATTATGATTAAGATTGCATGTGTAGATGGATTCAGATGAAAAAGTGCAACTGTTGGTTGCCAGAGATAGAGGAATATATGTGCATGTGCAAATGGACACAGAGGAAAAGAGCAACTGTTGGTTGCCAAAGATATATGATGAATATGCATGCGTAGAGACAATTATTAATTATGGATGAGTTGAAAATAATTGTATGCATGAAATAGATTAGCTATTTATAATTGTGATCATGTTAGGGTATAACCCTAGGAATCATGTGACATAAGGGAACAAGACTTGTTGGTAGTAAGACTAGGAGAAAACCTAGTTTAGGGGTTTGACGAGTGACATCAACTTAGGAGTTATCCTAGGGAGGACGAGTGGCATGGTCTTAGGTGATAACCTAAGGACACTGGATAGAGTGATCAACATAGAGTCAGAGAACTCTAGGGTGTATATGGCATGGAACTTAGGTAAAGAGAACCTAAGGAGAATTAGTGATCAACATAGAGTCAGAGAACTCTAGGATGATATGACATGGAACTTAGGTAAAGAGAACCTAAGGAGAATTAGTGTTCAACATAGAGTCAAGGAACTCTAAGATGAGTATGACATGGATCTTAGGTAAAGAAAACCTAAGGTGAATTAGAGGTCAGCATAGAGTCAAGTTGACTCTGGGATTCAGTAAGGAATCAAGAGAATGGAACAATGGATCAAATGTGGAGATATGAAAGGGAAAACAGGAAAGTAGAGTCATGTAATTCTAATATAACAGTGGAACATGCAATTAGAGTCAGTGTAACTCTAAGTTAATAGTGGAACAGGAAAATAGAGTTAAGTTAACTCTAGGATTCAATGAGGAATCAGGAAAAATGGGATAAGATCCCAAGGTTAAAGAGTTTAACAAATATAACCCTAGAAAGTCATAGGGTGTCTGGGCAAATGGACAATAACTTTAACTTCAATTTGAGTTAAAGAAATGAAAGAGAAATGTTTAAGAGTCCAGGAGACTCTCTAGTTATCCTTATGGCGAGACCTAGGATAAGAGGTAAATTGTTGTAAAAAGGCAAAGTTTAAAAGCAAGCTAAAAGTGGCTAAAAAGTATAAAGAGAATGTAAATGGCGCCTTCGAATTTGAGACTCGTCAAGTGGAGCAGGACTCCCTGGGCAGTGACCCGTCGGACGAGGTACTTTCGAAGGGCTAAAAGTGAAAGCAAGGAGCTAAATGCTCGAAGAAAAGAGAAAGTAAATTGCCAGTGGCAAAATGGGAGCTATAAGCTCGAATAAGAAAGGAAAGCAAGTGTTCAAAAGCAAAGAGGCTAAGAACTAAAATAAAAGAGAAAGAAAAAGAGAAGAAAAGAAAGAAAAATTAAAGATAAAACGGGCGTACCTCCGGGGGCGAACGTACAACGGTCAGGAGTTGGGCAGGGTCCCTCTCCCGGGCAGCGACCCGTATGACTGGTAGATAGAGTACTCTTGTCAGAGTTGGGCAGTGACCCTATCGGGCAGTGTCCCGTATGACAAGTCCCCCGGCAGGACGGGGTAACACTTGCGGGTGTTATCGGCAACCTTAGAAATCTTATCTTATGGTAGCAGGACTACCGGGCTCGGGCCCGTTGGATAAGAATTTCTGAGGGTTAACTTGAACTAAAGCACCAGAATCTAAAGAATAAAGAAAAATAGAGTGGCCAAGGTGGCCGGGTTAGTTTGACCCTGTATACAGCGGCATAGTGGCCGAGTTGGTGCTTAGCAGCCTAGTGTGGCTAGACAGAGTAGTGCTGGGTTGATGATTAGACACAGATAGTGTAGTGTAGTGATATGTTATATTGCATAGCTGCATTTTGATATTGAGGATTTTAGTTTCCTAGCACTATTATTATTGCTTCCATTGGACCAAGTGGTGTAGGACACTTCTTTCTCGGTGGTTGAACCCACTGGGAACTCTGTCGGAGTTCTCACACCCCTTGGGTGACCCCCCCCACAGGTTCGGGAATGGATGCAGCGGTCGAGACAGATCAGATGCAGACGACAGCGAGGCATACGACAGGGGCAAGGGCCCAGCAGCATAGTGACCTAGAGGGTCTAGCAGAGGTATCCCTTTCTATATATTTCTTGAGTGAACCTTGTATGGTGAGGAATTATGTAAAAGAATTGTAATAATTTTATTTGCAAGTTCAGAAATGTAAAGTGTAATAAGTTTAATTTATGGTTCACTCTTGTATGCTTTCATTTCCGCTTAAACTGGTTGTTTATTGAATGAAAGTTTAAATTTGTAGTGATTTTTAGTACTCTGATATTGAGCTTCCGCATACACTTGTTGTGTTATTATGGATGTTACCGTTCCTTTCGGGTAGAAAAAGGTCTTACCCGATTGGCGGGTCTGTTGGCGTGCCCGAACCGTACAAATTGGCGGACTCGGGGCGTGACAGATTAGAGTGGTATCAGAGCCTAGGAATAGTCCTAGGTGGTTAGCAACCTTAGGGAGACCCTAGGGATTAGCACGAGAGAGTGCGTGGGTGGTGGCGAAAGTACTTGATTGGGTTGTTGTTCCCAAAAAGGATGTTGGGACTGATCGAGGGCAACGAGCTTTCATTCTTCGAATATTACGTTGGCGGCCGACAACGTAATGTTGGAGATGAAAAGGAGTACCCTCTTATACTTTCGCATGATTTGGTCGACGAGCCTTTTGTCGGTATATGGACTGCGCGATGCTCAAATGGCTAAGTTTGGGCTGGTTGTTTCGTTGTGGTGTGCATAGTAGCGATGACACCACATAGGAAAACGCACCTGTTTGACTCGAGTTCCGAGAGGGCTCGGGGTCAAACGTGGTATACGAGTTGCGATAGCAGGTGACCGCACTTGTTGGAGTGGTCCAACAGTAGGTCAGACTCCTTGCCGTCGGCGGAAATTTTTTCGCCGACAGGAAGACAGATTCCGACGCCTAAGAGTGGCGTCAGCATGACAGTTGGAGCAGATAGATAGGCTCCAGTGGCTGATAGCGCAGCAGGCTGAGGCTTGTATAAATGACGCATGAGTATGCAGCGTCGCCACATGTAGGGGCGACAGTAAAGAGAATGGTCGTGGCCGCCGAACTTTTGTCGGCACAGCCAATACCTTCAGCATAAGGTGTTTTACGCTTGTGTCAGCTAGGTTGCTGGCAAAGTATGGTTAGTAAGGTCCAGTGAGAGACCGACTCACAAAGAAAATGATGATCGCTATGTTGCGAGAACCAAGTAAGTATGTCCTAAAGGTTAGGGCAAGAAAGATTTATGGACCTAGTGGCGAAAGTTCGCCCTGATGACGGTAGTGACCGTGTGGCCTATCATTGTGGCTAAATTGCCGCATTGTGGGGTTAGTAAGACCCGGGACAGGTTTCGAGATTCGGAAACCTCGCAAGAGAGCGAGAGTTTTGTGGCGCCGATCCAACGGATCAGCATAATGGCAATGATTGCCACCACTGGGTTTGCGTGTTAAACACCAGAGTTGGTGAGTGATCGTGGTGGTGCCTCAACCCAGTTGGGAGAGGTGTACAGGAGTCATGCGCGTGTTTAAGCAAGTTGCTTAACACACTGGATTATTGCGAGTTAGCGTGGGGGGCGTTGGACGCCCAATTGTTTCGGTGCTCATGGAGCACAAGTATAGTTTAGCCAGAGAGAGCTGATTAGGTGGCGTATTAGCCTTTGCCCAGTGTGGCCAGAGTTGATACAGAGTGCGGGTCGTGGATTGACGACTTGTTAGTTGATCTTGCTCAGTGAGCATAGTGGTCGCGTGGCGACGATTAGCGGGTTCGCTTGGGGACGATCCGTGCCTGGACCATGTTTGTGGACTGTGGGCCTGTAGCCCAGTGGGCAGGCGCAGTCAGCTGTGAGAGACAGCGGCCCGAGACCTGATGGCGGGGCATGATAGAGATTTGGTCGGGACGGTAGTCCGAGCGATGACCCGGGAACGTGGAATGCCACGTGTGAGCATTGAGGCTAGTAGTACACTGAGGTTAGTACACTGAGAGTGTGATGTGACCAGGCAGTAGTGCTAGTGATGATTGAGGTGCTGTAGCTCCTAGTGGGAGTGTTGGTGTAGTAATCCTAAGTGAGGATCTACCCGTTTGATGATTGGGTCTGTGTGCTAGTGAGAGCCATTATACAGAGTTGGACTGGTTGGGCTATAGGCCCCTATTGGACCGTGGTCTGTGGACCTATTAGTAGTCTGAGATATCGGGTTAGCTGATAACCCGTGGACTTAGAGCGCTAGTAGCGTGTGAGATAGTTGAGGACTGGTGGATTGGCCTTTGCCCTCCACATTAGGCAGCGGAGTGACCGGAAAATGCGGTAAATGTAATTAGTTGCAGATGCAACCTCCTTGTGAAAGATAAAATGATCGCGGAATTAAAGTGAAGATTTCGCGAGAAGAGACTTCGCCATTTGTGGCAATTGAGAGAGAGCAAGTGCTCAATTGTGTCTCACACCTACTTGGTGAAAGTGGCCAGACACCAGGCAGAGTCTGTCCCTAAAAGGGGATAGGGACCCAGGAATGGGTCGCTCGGGTAATTTTGGGTGAGCAGGCAATGTGATGCCGGACATGAGGTGCAGTGAGCCCAGTAGTGAGGGCGGGATTCCCCCCTCTTTGTCAAGCAAGAGTCGACATATGATTCAAGTTTCGGGGACGAAACTTATTTTAAGGGGGGTAGAATGTAGTGGACCAGAACTGGGAATATAAACAAATGTAAATAAAAATAGTATAAAATACTATTTTTATGGCAGTAGAAGAGTAAAGGGTTACTCGGAAGTGAATTGGGCCCAAATCGGAATTAAAATAAGAGATCTAGAATTTTATATGAGAAAGTGGGCCCAGATTGTAAGTGGAAAATTCACAGTTTCAGAAAATTCCGAGAAAATTACGGGAGCTCCGTAAATATATTCTATGGCCACAGTAAAAGTTTCGCGTTGATCGGACACCCGGATTGAGAGAACGGGCTCCGCCAGCGAAGTCAAATACAGTGGGACTTTTGGTGAATCAAAAAGGGTCCAAACTGAAAAGTTCAAGTACCAGGAGGTAAAGCAAGCTAAACTGTGGCTGCCCGTCAAATTTGAGCGAAAACGGGCGAAAAACAGGCGAGAACGGACGAAAACGGGCGAAACTGGGCTTGGGCCCAAGTTTCGGGCGCCCGAAAGTGGGTTCCGGGCGCCCGAAAGTTACTGTAGCATATGAGATTTTCGGGCTGCAGTGAACCAGGCTACACTGTAGCGAACCCGGTTCACTGTAGCAGCCCGGTCCAGGTGTGGGTGCGCCCGAAAATTTACTGTGCGCGCCCGGAAGTTACTGTAGCAGCGCCCGAATCCCGAGTTGGCACGGATCCCGAGGCAGTGGCACGGATCCCGAGGCAACGGGCACGAATCCCGAGGCAGCGGGCGCGAATCCCGAGGTAAGTTTTTCGCGCGCAACGCGCTGTGGCGCGCGGCCCGAGGCCGCGCGGTAGGTGGGGAGCGCCAGGTGTCGCTCCGTCATTGGACGCCCTGACCGGGGGAGCGGGCTGCACGGGGAAGGCGCGCGGGCACTGTAGCGCTGTCAGCGGGGACAGGCCACGTGTCGGCCTCCTATTCGCGGGTCAGCGCGACGCGACGCGCTGACGCGACGCGACGCTGCGGCGGGCGTCAGAGCGGGAGATAGTGCGGTCCACGTGGCGGCCTCCCATTGGCCGCCATTGGTCCGTGGTCGCGGCGCACGGGTCCAGGGACACGTGTCACACTCCGGTAGGTCGAGCGTGGTGACGTGGCGCTGAGCTGGCGTGGCGTGGACGCGTGGACCGCGGCTCGGGCGGTTACTGTAGCCGCCCGAAATCTTTCGGGCGCCCGAAAGGTGCGCCCGAAAGTCCGGGTTCGGCCTATTTAGGCCCGAAATGGCCCATTTTTCCTTCTTTTTCCCTTTTTGGCTTCACCCGAGCGTACCAGGAGGCGATCCGGGCGATTTCGCCCGGGGTTTTCGAGGGCGCACGAGCGCGCCGTGGACTCCGTGGAGCGTGCAAGATGTTCCAAAGGCCTATTGGGCGTGATTGTACGGCACGATGTTGTCGAGGTAAGCCCCGTTTGTCATTTTTGCGGTATTTTTGGCACAGTTTTAAGATTTCCTTTTGGATTTTGGATTTGACTCCTTTGCCACGTGCATGTTAGGGACCCAACTTTTCTGTGCCGTTTTACTACGCGAGTTTTGCGAGCGTTTTGGGCACGTCTCGTTTTGCGTGCCGCTCGGGGGAAACATGCACCGTTTTGCGTGCGAATTCGACAAATGTGCACAGTTTTGGGCGCAAGCTTGGAATACGTGCACCGTTTTACGTGCAAAGTTGGAAATGGAGCGTGCACCGTTTTGCGTGCCAATATGAGGTATGTGCTCCGTTTTGCGCGCAGGTTGGACTAACGGGCACCGTTTTTCGTGTAGACTCTAACAATACGTCTCGTTTTACGTGCAGGGTCGGAATAATGTGCACCGTTTTGCGTGCAACCCTACAGTCAGATGTGCACCGTTTTGCGTGCCAATTCGGGGTAAGTGCTCCGTTTTGCGTGCGGGTTGGACCAATACGCAACGTTTTGCGTGTAGATTTTAATGGTTGCATCGTTTTTCGTGCAGGGCTAGGAAAAATATGCACCGTTTTGCGTGCAACCCTACAGACAAATATGCACCGTTTTGCGTGCAGTTTCGAGGTACGTGCATCGTTTCGCGTGCAGTTCATGTTGTCGCGCACCGTTTTGCGTGCTGTCGCTAATGTTATGCACTGTTTTGCATGTAGGGTCAGAAAAATTGTGCACCGTTTTGCGTGCAACCCTACTGTGAGTCGTGCACTGTTTTGCGTGCAGATTCGAGGTACATGCACCGTTTTGCGTGCAGGTTGAGTTGGCACGCATGGTTTTGCGTGCAGGCTGAAATGGCGCGCACCGTTTTGCGTATGGGTTTTACTGACGCGCACCGTTTTGCGTGCAGGTTTAGAGGGCGTGCACCGTTTTGCGTGCAGACTCGAGGGATGCGCATCGTTTTGCGTGCAAGCTCGAGGAAACAAGTGGAATCGCGCGGAGACCAATTGCAAGTGTCTACAAGCAATTGGGTACACTACAAGGTGGGGGATTCTGCCGAAATTGGGTGACCTCTCCCCTTGCTCCTTTGCTTTTTGATCTAGAAGCATGATAGTAGCCTGTTAGAGGCGTTAGGTAATTATGATTAAGATTACATGTGTAGATGGATTCAGATGAAAAAGTGCAACTGTTGGTTGCCAGAGATAGAGGAATATATGTGCATGTGCAAATGGACACAGAGGAAAAGAGCAACTGTTGGTTGCCAAAGATATATGATGAATATGCATGCGTAGAGACAATTATTAATTATGGATGAGTTGAAAATAATTGTATGCATGAAATAGATTAGCTATTTATAATTGTGATCATGTTAGGGTATAACCCTAGGAATCATGTGACATAAGGGAACAAGACTTGTTGGTAGTAAGACTAGGAGAAAACCTAGTTTAGGGGTTTGACGAGTGACATCGAACATAGGAGTTATCCTAGGGAGGACGAGTGGCATGGTCTTAGGTGATAACCTAAGGACACTGGATAGAGTGATCAACATAGAGTCAGAGAACTCTAGGGTGTATATGGCATGGAACTTAGGTAAAGAGAACCTAAGGAGAATTAGTGATCAACATAGAGTCAGAGAACTCTAGGGTGTATATGGCATGGAACTTAGGTAAAGAGAACCTAAGGAGAATTAGTGTTCAACATAGAGTCAAGGAACTCTAAGATGAGTATGACATGGATCTTAGGTAAAGAAAACCTAAGGTGAATTAGAGGTCAGCATAGAGTCAAGTTGACTCTGGGATTCAGTAAGGAATCAAGAGAATGGAACAATGGATCAAATGTGGAGATATGAAAGGGAAAACAGGAAAGTAGAGTCATGTAATTCTAATATAACAGTGGAACATGCAATTAGAGTCAGTGTAACTCTAAGTTAATAGTGGAACAGGAAAATAGAGTTAAGTTAACTCTAGGATTCAATGAGGAATCAGGAAAAATGGGATAAGATCCCAGGGTTAAAGAGTTTAACAGATATAACCCTAGAAAGTCATAGGGTGTATGGGCAAATGGACAATAACTTTAACTTCAATTTGAGTTAAATAAATGAAGGTGAAATGTTTAAGAGTCCAGGAGACTCTCTAGTTATCCTTATGGCGAGACCTAGGATAAGAGGTAAATTGTTGTAAAAAGGCAAAGTTTAAAGAGCAAGCTAAAAGTGGCTAAAAAGTATAAAGAGAATGTAAATGGCGCCTTCGAATTTGAGACTCGTCAAGTGGAGCAGGACTCCCTGGGCAGTGACCCGTCGGACGAGGTACTTTCGAAGGGCTAAAAGTGAAAGCAAGGAGCTAAATGCTCGAAGAAAAGAGAAAGTAAATTGCCAGTGGCAAAATGGAAGCTATAAGCTCGAATAAGAAAGGAAAGCAAGTGTTCAAAAGCAAAGAGGCTAAGAACTAAAATAAAAGAGAAAGAAAAAGAGAAGAAAAGAAAGAAAAATTAAAGATAAAACGGGCGTACCTCCGGGGGCGAACGTACAACGGTCAGGAGTTGGGCAGGGTCCCTCTCCCGGGCAGCGACCCGTATGACTGGTAGATAGAGTACTCTTGTCAGAGTTGGGCAGTGACCCTGTCGGGCAGTGTCCCGTATGACAAGTCCCCCCGGCAGGACGGGGTAACACTTGCGAGTGTTATCGGCAACCTTAGAAATCTTATCTTATGGTAGCAAGACTACCGGGCTCGGGCCCGTTGGATAAGAATTTCTGAGGGTTAACTTGAACTAAAGCACCAGAATCTAAAGAATAAAGGAAGATAGAGTGGCCAAGGTGGCCGGGTTAGTTTGACCCTGTATACAGCGGCATAGTGGCCGAGTTGGTGCTTAGCAGCCTAGCGTGGCTAGACAAGAGTAGTGATGGTTGGTGATTAGACACAGATAGTGTAGTGTAGTGATATGTTATATTGCATAGCTGCATTTTGATATTGAGGATTTTAGTTTCCTAGCACTATTATTATTGCTTCCATTGGACCAAGTGGTGTAGGACATTCTTTCTCGGTGGTTGAACCCACTGGGAACTCTGTCGGAGTTCTCACACCCCTTGGGTGACCCCCCCACAGGTTCGGGAATGGATGCAGCGGTCGAGACAGATCTGATGCAGACGACAGCGAGGCATACGACAGGGGCAAGGGCCCAGCAGCATAGTGACCTAGAGGGTCTAGCAGAGGTATCCCTTTCTATATATTTCATGAGTGAACCTTGTATGGTGAGGAATTATGTAAAAGAATTGTAATAATTTTATTTGCAAGTTCAGAAATGTAAAGTGTAATAAGTTTAATTTTGGTTCACTCTTGTATGCTTTCATTTCCGCTTAAACTGGTTGTTTATTGAATGAAAGTTTAAATTTGTAGTGATTTTTAGTACTCTGATATTGAGCTTCCGCATACACTTGTTGTGTTATTATGGATGTTACCGTTCCTTTCGGGTAGAAAAAGGTCTTACCCGATTGGCGGGTCTGTTGGCGTGCCCGAACCGTACAAATTGGCGGACTCGGGGCGTGACAATTCGGTACATTACATTATACCCCCCTTAAAAGAGTTTCGTCCGCGAAACTTAAATCGCATCTCAATTTGAAATTAATCGAATAAGAGGGATTACGCCCCTGAACGCTGGCTCATCGCACATCATTACCGGCATCACATTGCCGGCCCACCAAAACTATACGAACATCCCATTCGTGGATCCCTATCTCCACTCAGAGAAATTTCAGACCTCGTGTCTGATCACTTTCACTAAGCGAGTGAAAGACACATTCGAGCACTTGCTCTCTCAATTGCCATGAATGACCCAGTCTTTTCTTGCGAAATCTCTACTTTAATTCCGCAATCACCATTTTTTTTTTTTTTTTTTACAAGGAGGTTGCATCTGCAACCAATTACACTTTCCACGTTTTCGTGCCGTTCCGCTGCCTGATGTGAAGGGCAACGGCTAATCCACGAGTTCTCAGCTACCACACACGCTACAAGCGCTCTGAGTCCACGGGTTATCAGCTAACCCGTTATCTCGGGCTACTAACAGGTTCACAGACCACGGTCCAATATGGGCCTATAGCCCAAAACTAGTCTAACACCGTGCAACGGCTCTCGCTAGTACCCAGATCCAATCGTCATACGGGTAGATCCTCACTTAGGATTACTGCACCAACACTCCCACTAGGAGCTACAGCATCTCAATCATCACTAGCACTACGGCTTGGTCACATCCACACTCTCAGTGTACTAACAGCCTCAAGGCTCAGACGTGGCATTCCACGTTCCCGGGTCATCGCTCGGACTACCGCCCCGACCAAGTCTCTATCATGCCCCGCCCTCAGGTCTCGGGCCGGTGTCTCTCACAGCCGACTGCGCCTGCCCACTAGGCTACAGGCCCACAGTCCACATATATGGTCCAGGCACGGATCGTCCCCAAGCGAACCCGCTAATCGTCGCCTCGCGACTACCACGCTCATCCGAGCAATACTCTCTCGCTAGTCGTCAATTTACGACCCGAACTCTCTATCGATTCAGGCCACACTAAGCAAAAGCTAACGTGCCACCCAACCAGCTCTCTCTGGCTAACCGCACAGGTGCTCCACGAGCACCCAAACGGTTGGGCGTCCCACGCCCCCACGCTAACTCGCAGAATTTACTGTGTTAAGCGATTTGCTTAAACACACCTATGGCCTATGTGCTCTCCCCCAGTCTGGGTTGAGACGCCACAACAACAATTCACCAACTCCGGTGATTAACACGCGAATCCTACGGTGGCAACCCTTGCCGTTACACCGATCCGTCAAACCGGCGCCATAAAACTCCTACTCTATCAAGAGGTCCTCGCATCCTGAAGCCTACTCCGGGCCTCACCAACCCTACTATGCGGCAATTTAGCCACAATCAACACGTCACACGATTACTACCGTCATCAGGGGCCAATTATCGCCACTTGGTCCATAAGTCTTTCTTGCCCTAAATATTAGGACACAACACTTGGCTTTTACCACATAGCGATCACCATTGTCTTGTGAGTCGGTTTCCCACCGAGTCACAGCTGAACCTAATCGGTTGCATTTCGCCTACAAACTAGCTGGCGCCTACTCGCACACAACTAACACAACCAGCCTAGCTAGGATGCAGTGCTCATAATGGTTATGATTTATATGCAATTGCATTAATTAACACATACCTGCCATGATGTCGTCGTCTACAGCTGGCTCATCCTCCATCACCCAAGTAGAGTTGCCTGCCCACCCGACACTTGGCTTGGCGTAGTTGGTCGCTCTGCTGGTAGGGCCAATACAGCTCCTGAATCCTGCCACGGGGCACCCTGATTCGTTGCAGTCGCCCAAGCTAAAGGCACACCCTCAAAACACTCTGAGGACACGTGGCCCGGCTGGCCACATTTATAACACCTTCCATGGCGCTCTCTGCACCGCGACGCTCGATGCGGTCCACCACAAATGATGCACCACCCGTGTGCCACAGGCCTTCGGAACTCCTGAGAGTGCCACTGTTGTCGTTGCTGCTCAAGGGGCCACTGATAGTCGACCGGACCCCTAGAGCCACCTTGGATACTTATCCTTTCCATGCCCTTCCCGTAAGCCTCTCGCTCACGGCGCATCACGGCCTCACCCCGCTCCACCAAGCGGGCGCGATCCACAATCTCTCGATAGGTCGCGATGTTGAACGGTTGGACCTTTGAGTAAATACTGGGCCGTAGGCCCCGCTCAAAACATCTAGTCTTGTCCCACTCGCTGCGCACAATGGAGGGAAGGCAGCTAACGATGCGAGTGAACTCGTACTCGTACTCTTGCACGGAGCGACTCCCCTGACGAAGAGTCCGAAAATCTTCCTCCATTTGCTGCTTGGCACTGTCGGGAAAATACTTTGCAAAAAGGAGTTCCTTAAACTCCTCCCACGTTGGTGTAGGCAAGCCGGCCTTAGCCCGCCACTCAAGCTCTGCCTTCCACCAGCGGTATGCCATTCCATCGAGAAAGGGGACCGCCCTAGTGACTCGATCCCTATCCGGTACCCGTAGGTTCGAGAACAACTTCTCCATGGAGTCAACCCAGGATTCCACGACCATAGGGTTCGAATCCTTGCCGGTAAACATAGGCGGGTTGAACCTCTGAAAACTTGCAAGGCTCTCCATCGCCCGATCCTGTTTCGCTTTCTGGGCCACATATTCAGCGTCAAATGCAACTGAGTCAGCCCGGTGGGGCAACTCCCTTGTGACCCCAACTGGTCGTGCAGGGCATGCTGACATAGGCTCGGCGGCCACTGCCGTACCCTCAACTGTCGCCCCTACACGTGGCGGTGCCGCGTGCTCGTGCGCTGTCAGCGCAGCCTCAGCTTGCTGCGCTAACAGCCCCTGGAGCCTATCAATCAGCTTTGCCTGTCGGCGAGAGATCTCCGCCTACTGCTGGACCACGCCGACAAGCGCGGCCAACTGCTCTCGCAACTCGTATACTTCATTCGACCAAGAGCCCTCTCCTGGCCCAAGTCGAGTGGAGCGCGTCTCCCGTCGTGGTGCCATTGCTAAATCTGCACACCATAAAGAACTGATCAGCCCAAATTCCACAATTTGGACAACGTGTAACTAAACATCGTAAAACAGCTCGTCGACCAAATCATGCGAAAGTATAGGAGAGCACTCCTTTTCATCTCCAACATTACGTTGTCGGCCGCCAACGTAATAGTCCGAAGAATGAAAGCTCATTACCCTCGATCAATCCCAATATCCTTCTTGGGAATCAACACGTACCAATCGAATACTTTCGCCCAAATATCCACGCACTCTCTCGTGCTAATCCCTAGGGTCTCCCTAAGGTTTGCTAACCACCTAGAACTATTCCTATGCTCTGATACCACTCTAATCTGTCACGCCCCGAGACCACCAATTTGGACAGTTCGAGAACGCCAACAGACCCGCCAATCGGGCATGACCTCTCTATACCCGAAAGGAACGGCAACATTCATCTCAATAAAAATAATTAATCAATGAGGGATGATATCAGAGTAAACCACTACTAACTAAACACTTTCATCCATTAAACAACAAGTTTAAACGATAATGAAAGCAACCACATGAGTGAACCATAATATAAATTTATTACATTTTATAACTTTCAACTTGCAATTAAAATATTACAATTCTTTTACATCATTTTCCTCACAATTACAAGGTTCACTCAAAATAAAAACACAAAGTGTGAACTGGCGACTCTAGACTGCTAGGTCGCTAAGCTGCCGGGCCCTTGCCCCTGTCGTGTGCCTTGCTCGACGTACCTGTATCTGTACCTGGAAAAATGGTCACCCAAGGGTGTGATAACTACTTAAAGTTTCCAGTGGGTTCAACCACAGAGAAAAAGTGTCCTACACCACTTGGTCTGTCACGCCCCGGGGGTCGAAACTGCGACCCGGGCTCGCCAACAGATCCGCCACCTATGCGGAACCCCGCATAAGCGAAGTGTCCAACCTGCAAAGTACCATCTAACACTAAACAGATATCAGAGCTGAAGAAAAACTGCTGTAATAAAAACCTGAATCACTGTACAACTGAAAAATAAAAGTACAATATCCAACTCCCAAAAATAATAATACAATAATCCGATCCACCGAAACTGTAATACAAGTAAAAGCCACCTATACAACATCTATAAATCCAAAAGGGGAGATAAACTGAAATAATAAAATACAACCATGTACAGTGAAACCCACAATCCGGGTTGGTACATCTATCCCACTGTAGAAATCAACACTGGTAGGGATCTATCTCGCGACTCCCTCGCCTCGAACCGTCAACCGAAAGATCAGCAACTCCCGCAGCAGACACTGCAAAACAAAGGGAGGAAAGGGGAAAAACAACAATGGGGGGGGGGGGGGGGGGGGGGGGGTGAGAACCACTAGTAAACCAGTAGCCTTCCCGTGTGGGTAAAGCCTCAAACCCCGACGTACCCACTAAGTCTACCGGAGGCAAGAGAAGGAGTAAGAGAGGTGGTAAGCTATAAACAGAAATAATGATAAGAGGAAGCTACCACTAGTATGCCTCTAAATGCAGTATCGAAAGAAATGACTGTATGAATGCATCAGAAAATAGTATCTGTCCAAATAACCCAATCATGTGCCACCAGTAAAACTGGCATTGCCTGCTCAGCGGAATCTGCACACAAGGCTCGAAACCGCGGGATCGGCCCGCACGGCTCGCATCCCAAAATAAGTATCAGACCGGCACACAAGGCTGGGTCCGAAAAGCCTACCACCGGAGTGGCACTCGAGGGGAGCGACCCACACGAGTAAAGTATCTCTGTAACAAGTATCTCAGTATAGCAGGACTTCGATCATAACTATGATCAAAGTGGAAAAATCCATCCACTAATGAAACCCCGATCCCCAATCTGGTGCAATAATACTCAATAAGTGGGAAACTCCATCCACTAGAGAAATCTAATACCCAATCTGATGCATAAGTAAACATCCGGTCAACCGCCCCATGTCCGCGATCGCCGCAACACCCCACAAGTCCAAAATCTGATAAAGTAATCAACATCTGGCTAACCGCCTAATGTCCGCGGTTACCACAATGCCCCACAATTCATAATCGAGTCTAACCTGTCCCAGACTCAATGGCCTCAACTACACTATCCCGAACCCCTGCTCTAACTCGAGCAACATGCATCTGAATAAAAAGGAGAACAGCTAAACATGGTTTCTCCTAAGTCAGATTCCAATATGAAAGTGTAGCAGAAAAAGGTGGCCTATCTAGATGTCCATACAGGCATGCAAGTGTCCTCATGTAGAATGAAAGAAAGGCATTTAACAGTGTTCTTACACAGATTAGATCATGAATAGTATATACTCTCATAAGGAATAACTCACACAGAATAAAGGTTAAAGAACATCATTAATCATTAACATCACCTAAAGGAGTACAACACTTATCAAATCTCACATTCTCACATGGATATGCTAAAGATCATTTAACATCACTTAAACATGGACATTCAATCAAGTATCACCAATGAATAGACTAAGGTTCAACAACTTTCATTGATCTCACATAGGATGAACATAGGATCAACCAACAACATCCAATCTCATTTGAAGGAATTAGGAATCATGAACAAAGCTTAGTCTCATAAGGAATAGGTCTCAACTCACAATGATAACCATCTTTTCATGAATGAACTAGGAATCAAAAGCATAGGTCATTTTCACATCGACTAGATCAATAACCAACATCAACACCCATTTTCACATAAACTAGATCAAAGATCAATCAACTCATTATTCTCACATAGATAGGTTATGAATCAACATCTATGCCCAACATCACACATTGTAGGTTAAGGATCAACAAAACCAACTACTCTCATATAAGCCATTCTCCAATAAATCAACCAAGTCCTTCTCACATAAGCAACCAAGCACTTCTCACATAACCCCATCAAGTCCTCACATAAATCAATCAACCATTCACATATAACTATCACCACCATTCTCACATAATTATGTTAACCATTTATCATAAGGTGTAGGTTGAAGATTACTTACCTAATTACCCTCACATATAATAGGTTTAAGGATGATCACTTAATATCAACTTCATATGAGATAATATAATTTCAACCAACTAATCATTAACTCATGCATAAGCTAAGGATCAAATAACTTTATCTAAACATGGATATCCAAGCATTTTATACCAAGGAGAAGAGAACAACAATCAACTATGCCATGAGGGAAACCAATAGCCCGAGTGGGTAAATCGTCGTTTTCGGCAAAGCACAACCACCCACCTGAAACTTGACGATCCGCTGCCCGTTGTAGCTAAAATTGGCGTGAGTAAACCTTATCCTCCCAGGAGTCCGATGCCGCGAAAATCATCCAAATCCGCCTCACGGATTGGGTGCAATCACTGAAACAATGCACACTGCGCATTCAAATTCCAGAATTTCGGCAAGTGCAACAAGGTTAAATAAAAAGTATGTGCAACCTCAAATACCTCAAAATAAAGTTCCCAGCAGTAAAGCAAAGATATCCTCTTTCATACAAACATCTTCAAGTCCTCAAAATCCACCATTAATTTTCCTTTGTCATTCAAATACAACAAAAATCACAATGCTGTCCAAAATTGCTAACATAAACTTGCTAGCATTTCCAAGCTTAATTAGAGGCTTTTCCAAAGGGATTCATCCACAGATCACAAAAGAGAATTTGCTCACCTTGAAGTTAAGAAGAAGTCCCAACTTGAATTTCTGAAAAAGACCTTATATCCACAAAGTTATCTGCATTCCAAAATGCATTGCTCAAATCGAAACTAAAACAGGGACTGCAGTAAACCAAATAATCGCACTTGGAAAGATCATTAAAGTTACCTAATCAAACGTGCTCCAAATACTGCAAGAGAGGTACCATTGGATTCCTTGTCGAGAGTAGATACAAATTGAGCTAAAGAACTCCAATTTTCATGCTCGGATGAAGGAGAAAACCCATAAACACTTTGAACTATCCACCAAGTTCCATCTGTACCTGACTGCAGCAAGGTGCTCTAAAGATCAGGCATAAACCCTATTAAAAAGTCAGATCTGGGGAATATAATACATACCAATATTGTAGATCTTCGAGTCCTGAAAATTTCTCTGCAAAAATCATCCAAAAATTCCCATCCTACTGCCCAGAAAGGCCAAAACACTGAGGACTGTTCAGGATTCCAGACTGAAATGAAGGGTTCCAAAGATTGCCTTAAAACTCTGTAAAAACATGAGATCTGGGGAAAAAGTTGAATACAAAAATTGTAGCCTTACCTCTTGTGAAAACGTAGAACCAAAAATGAGCTCAAAACTCCAAGAAATGAGTCCTGGGGAATTTTTGTACTGAAACGCGACGGCGGAGCTCCGAAAATCCAGCAATGGTGCTTGTGCTCCAACATGAGGAAAATGATGATCATGGAGCTCCAATGGCCCATCCATGGTGATGAATCTGTAGAAGAGATGTTGGTGATGCTCTGTAGAAGGTCCTCCAAAAATCCAAGTCCAAAGAAGGAAGAAGGAGGAAGAAGAAGAAGAAGAAAGGAAGAACAAGAAGGAGAAAACACACATTTAATCCCCTCCCCCTCTCCCGCAGCTACAGCACGGGCCCGGTCCGCTCGGCCTGGCGGGCCGGACACATGGCGGCCATCCGGGACGCCACGTCGCCCGGGAGGAGCCGCCCGGATCAAGCCACGCGGCTGTAGTAATCCGGAATATTTTATTTTTAATAAATAAAATAAAAGATGATTTTTAGCCTGAGGTTAGATTCAAAAGGCCTTGGTTGATCTATTTGATCGATTGTCGGTGTGCAAGTGGCACGAATTACGAGATAAAAGGCTAATTTTCAATCGACATGATCTTGGAAATCCGAGTTGACCGTTGCGATCGTCTCGTCGAACTGAGCAAGTTCCATATTCAGCACTTTTCGATCTGACGGTCGGATCTTCCAGAATTCAAAGATGAAGAGGGCAAATAGCTGCGACCAATGTAACAGTGCCCTTGCGCACAGTGACTTAAGTGATACTGTAGACGAACAGTAACCTTGGATTTTAATTGTCCCTTGATCAACGTTGGCCAAATTACTATCTGAACCCCTAATATAGTGATTCGAGTAGTCAATTCTAGCTATTTTCGACGTTCTGAACGCGATGGTCCAGTCGAAAATTCTGTTTGACGACTCTGGAATCTCGAAAAGCGTGAAAACTGTAAAATGGGACAGTTTTTATGGAACGGAATTTTATCTGGACGTCGCGTCGAAAAACTAAAGTTGCTGTCTTGAAGATTTCGACGTGCCGGACGCAATGGCAAAATCCGTTTTTCGAATTGACGAGCGGATTGTCTCGAAATGCGTGAAAAGTAGCTAAAATGCAATATTTTCTAAACAAAACCTAATATTTTATGTGCTAAAGTGTTAGGGGCTCAAACCAGAGGTTGTTGGGTGCATTTTGCACCCACTGTGATGACCTCGGAGGCTGGGGATTAGTGTGAACCGAGTTTGGGTCATTTTGCAAGGAATCTTGCATTAAAGATGAAGTGACTTTTGGTCTTCATGGGTGCATGCACGAGGGGTCATGCTGAATTCTAAGCATCACCACCACCCCTCTGCATCTTCCAACCAGGCTTTGTGCATTGGTGTTGGCTGTGGAGACCACCCAAGTGAGACCAAACCGAGAGAGTGAGAGGAAGTAGAAGGTTGGAACCAAGTTGCTTCAAGATTGGTTTGGGAGTGCTGAGTGGTGTTCCCTGGTGTCTTTGGACCTTGCTGGAGGTTGCTGTGGCCGCGCGTGGAAGAGGGACCAAGATCCGGCTTCTTCCATCTTCTCCGATCTCGGCCAAGGTAAGGAACCCCAAACCAAAGGTTGTTTGAACCCGGGACCTCTAGCAGTAGCCTCTATAGTCCCTAAGTATGCTCCCTACACAGCCTAAGCCCGACGGGGGAAGACTATTGCCGGAAACCTAATAATTCTTCATCTTGGTTGTTCTTTTCAACTACTGAACCAAAATGAACTAAATTTTGTGGAAAAATACTGTAGGATATAAGGATTATTTCTGCAAAGTTTGGGAAAATATGGTGGAGTATTTACGAAGAAATTCGAAGCCCTAGTTTTTGGAAAAATTGCACCACGGCTGAGCTTGTTGCTCCGGCGCCGCCGAGCCTCCCCAGCGCCGGCCACCTACCCAGAACTCTTCCTGGTTGTGAGAGGAGTCCACCCATGTATTTGCATGGCACCCATGCAGCAAGAATAGAGCGCGGCCAAGATGGGTTCGAAATGGGATCTATTCGCGGCCGCCGGCGTTCCGGCCATCTCCGGCCGGGGAGGGTTGGTCGGGAAGCTTCCTATGACTCTTTAGAGCATTTCCATTCAAGTTGGAAGTCTCCAAATTGCCCCATTAAAAATCCGCCATTAATGGAGTTGAAGCTCCAAACCGAGCTTGTGGCCGCCGCGTCGCCGCCGTGTCCTGTCGCCGGGCACGGGTCCAGGTGGGTTAGTTATAAGTTTTAGCATCTACTTGGTCAAGTTGTTTGGTCCCAGATGCCCTGGTTGAATGATCACAAATTTCGATGCCTTAACTTCATCTTCAACCTCGGACTCCGGCCAATCCATCCATGCATCTTGGCCCAAACTTGCAGAGAATGTAGAGAAATCTATTTAGAGCATTTCCTTCCAAGAATGGAAGCTTTTGGTTCAGTATTTGCAGAGAATGAGCTCGGGAATGGTTGTATATGCTTGTATACAAATGGTGCACACCAACTGTTTGCTTAAATGCCTCAAAGAAGAAAAGTTTTGAATTGGACTTTTGTGTAAATATGAAAGTTGCTTACAAATGTCCCCTGAGCTTGATGCTCACTTCAGACCAAGATGGTTCTGTGTGGACAAGTGTTTGGAGTAATGTGAACTTGTTTGAGTGCATGGCTTTGGTTCTGGTTGAACCAGCAGACCTGGGCTACAATTAGGGTGAGCCCTAGCATCTTGACACTATTTAGAGACACTTTCATATACAAAGTTTAATTAAAAGAGGTTTAGATTAAAAGTTGTAGTTAAAACAACCTTTTAATGAAATGTTGGCCCAAAACCATGTCCCGGGCTGTTTGCGAAGCCGCGACAGTGTGCCCTTGGCTAATTTGGAGTCACTGGACGCGATGCTCGCGTTAAAAACAGTGTTTGAAGTCCCGGAGAAATAAAAATGCGTCTAGGCTAGGTTAGAGGAGTATTTTATGACCCGAAGTTTGCCTCGGGTTCCGTGCTGCCACAAATTGGTGAGCACGGTGTTCAACATGATAAATGTCACCTGCTGGAAGTGACGGCTCGTTAAAATGAGTTTCCAGTAGAAAGAACGAGCAAAAACAGTGCTAAAAAGATATTAAACATGCGATTTTCGAAAACCCTAGGGGTCTAAACGCAAAAGTGACAGCATGTACTGTCTAGAACAGTATGTTGGTGATTCCTAAGCTTTTCGTTAGGATTCCAATGGCTCTCGTTGAGCGAAAATCGGATAACGATCCGAGAATCGGCAAAATCGTCGATTTAACGGTATCCGGGTGGCAATCGCGCAATTTGAGAAATTGCGGCGGTTTCACCAAGCCGACTGTTGAGTCCCAGTAGAATCTGGTTGAGCCAGCGGCTAAGAGTTAAAACCTGAATCTCCCAAAAATTCAAAAGGAATTTTCGGGAGGGGCAATTTGGTAATTTTACCAAAGTTTGGACATACGATTGAGTTAGTCTGAGTGTTGTTGTTAAAACTGACGTCTAAGTTAAAGTTAGAATTATTTTCTGAACAATATGTTTGATTCAGGTCTGTTCGGTTACTTCTGGGTTTCATGCGTACAGTTCATTCAGTTCAGTCGCCTGCGATTTGTCAGGTGGGTTATCTTCGGTCCGGGCTTTATCATTTCGGCCCTCTGTGTACGGTATTGGTTGGACCCCTGTTTTTGATAGCTTAACTATTACTTTGAGCCTGCCTTCCTTTTGATTCAGATTATACTGCTTCATGCCTGAGTTATGATTTTTATCAGTTATCTGCTGCTTTACATGATTAATCATAGTGCTTCCAGTATTCATATCATTATTCTGGATATTGCCATGCCTGATTGGTTATTAGATTCTGAGCTTGCTTTCCTGATGATCAAATATTACAGTGCTGAACACATAATTTTAGTCAACTAATGTTTTACTGAACGTCGTAGGGTCGCCTGAGTCTGTTCTTGTTTGATAGGACAAAGGCATTGCTCTGCGAGGTTTGGACCTAAAACCTACCGAGCTTCGTAGGGTCGCCTGAGTCTGTTCTTGTTTGATAGGACGAGGGCAACGCTCTTCGAGGTTTGGACTTTTCAAAATAGTTTTCTCAAAAATATGTGTTCAGTTTTGTATGTTTGGTTGGTCTGCCTGATTGAGTTGAGATTTGCTGTTGATCTTATGTTGAGTTGAGATTTGCCTTTGATCTTGCATATGAGTTGAGATACAGTTGATTATCTGCTGATTATTCCTGCATGAGAGTTGAGATTCAGTTGATTTTGCTATTGCATCCCAGTGGGGATTTCCCGGCTTGTTGCCGATTACCCGGTCAGTGGACCGTGAGTTTGAGCATTTGCATTTGATCGCCCGCACCGTTGTACTTCACGAACATCAGCGGAGTCATGACCCGTGTAGATGTTCTTTACCGGTAAAGTGGTTAGCAGTAGCAACCCGTGACCCCTTGTGGGGGGTAATTCGCCTGAGGTTTTGTAGAACCAATATGGTGGCTTGTGGTGCCATATGGGCAAATTCGCCTGAGGTTTTGTGGAACCAATATGGTGACTGGTAATTGGGTAATTTGATATATCACTTATTTGATGCATAAGTTGCTTGTAGTCTGCTTTCGTCTTATCTTATGGTTCTTGATTTCACTTTAAAGATAATCATTTGTTTGATACCTGCCTATACAATTATTCAGCATGCTTGGTTCATTATATTCCTGTCAAGATTATATCTATTCCTGTTGGTTTTTCATTTGCTTCATAAATGCTTACCTAATATGATTTTTCCTGATTCCTATTCCTGTTATATATGTCAGCCTATGCTTGCTTCAAGATTTTCTAAGTTGATTTAATTACAGCTCCAATTATATATCTGCTTGTCCTAACATGTGATCATTTACTATCCTCTAGTATAGTATACCAGTAGGTACGATCTGCTATTTCTCGGCTCGTCGTGCCCACTGGGATACACTCCGGTGTGTCTCACACCCTCGGGTGACTGTTTTTCAGGTCGAGCGGTGCTGGGATGTCGGGACGAGTTGGTGAGATTCCGAGATAGAGATTGACCCTGGACAGCCGTGTATTTAGATATAGTTAATTCAAGTGGTATTCAGATGTAATTAATGTAAAGTTATGATAAAGAAGTTTGTAATATTATTATTTGTAGTACGTAGTTAGTACTCTGATGTTTGTTGCCAAGATAGCCGTGCATATATAAAAAAGGCTCAATTCCATAGGGGATTGGGACTCTTCTATATATGTGGCGGTCTGTCATTGCCCTGGATGATTTGCAACTCTGATTTTAAAAGAAAAAAAAAAAAAAATTTAGACGCTGATTTTTAAACTCGGGGCGTGACAGATTAGATGGTATCAGAGCAATAGGAATACGAAGTCTAGGTTTGGCTAGGAACGAACCCTAGGATGACTCGTGTCACGTGAGAGCGCTGGGTTTTGGTACAGTAAGTTTTGAAACTTAGAGATGTTTCGTGTTCACGTTTCGGGAGTGTTGTTACTACAGGAGTAGCCGCAGTCATGGTTTCGACAGTGAGCTTGATGTTCCAGTGGAGCCAGAGGGCTCAGATCAATTACAGTGTTTGCGGTAAAAAGATTGACCATAGTTGCCAACGGTTGTACAGATTATTGACCATTCAGTATTCCCGTGCCGTAAGTAGTGGCCTACGTGCCCAATGGAAATTCTAAATTTTGGCTTAAGTGTTCATCCAAATGTTAGTCAATATTGGAATATGATACTAGTTCCTCGTGTATAGTCAGAATGTTTTTCCTGACCCCGTGATGGTAGTGACCTTTGGTAGAGGTCATGCTATTGGCATAGAGACTGTGAAGGGAGGTATGTGATGTAACTTCAGATGAGAATTGTGTCCCCAACAAGATGTTGGCGACAGATCTATGGTATTTCGCCTTTCTTTTGGTAAACACGTTGTGTCACGCCCCGGGTGCAAACCAGGACCCGGGCCCGTCTACAGATCCGCCGTGCACACGGGATTTCCCGCGTACACGAAGCGCTGGTCACCTGCTCTGGTATAAAATGTACAACAAGAGCATAATACAGAGCTGAACTAAACATGATAATCTCAGACTGAAAATAAGGTACAAGCTGTAATACATACAATAATCTCCCAGCTCACCGAAATAGTACAACCAGCTGGCTAACGCCAGACCCAAAATGAAAGGAGAATATCACAGTCTGAGAGGAGGGTACAATATCTGTTTAATAGCTCTCAGCCTCACAGGAGATCTATCTATTCAGCGATCCCCTTACCTCGATCCGCTGCAGATGGCCTAGCAGCTCCCACAGATGACTCTGCAAAATAAAGGAGAAGAAAGAGACAGAAAATAACAATGGGGGTGAGAACTACCAGATAAACCAGTAGCCTCCCCTAGTGGGTAAAACCTCAACTCTGACGCACCCACTAGGACTACTAGAGGCAAAAGGGGAAGTGGTAATGTGACGCCCCACTTCCCAGGGGGTCACCCATCCTAGAACTACTATAGCTCTAGCACGCTTAACTCTCATGTTCCTCTTGGATCTTGCTACCATCCAAAATGCTATAGCCGGGTTAGAGATTTAGTCCTATTATATCATTTATATAGAGGACTAATCCAAATTCCGGGGGTGTCACATTCTTCCCCCCTTTAAGCCCTGACGTCCACGTCAGGCTCAAGCACACTCACAAGCACCAGGCGATGTGAGACTCGTCTCGCTAGCCTTAGCCGACCTTGTGAGGAGCTGCACTCCACTCACAACGGTCATTAGCCGGGGAGCCTCGCTCTACCCGCTATATAACCCTGGCTCAGCCGAGACTCATCTCACATTTCCGGCTGGTGAATGGCTCTGATACCAACTGTGACGCCCCACTTCCCAGGGGGTCACCCATCCTAGAACTACTATAGCTCTAGCACGCTTAACTCTCATGTTCCTCTTGGATCTTGCTACCATCCAAAATGCTATAGCCGGGTTAGAGATTTAGTCCTATTATATCATTTATATAGAGGACTAATCCAAATTCCGGGGGTGTCACAGGTAAAATACATAAGTTGCTGAAACAGGAAAACTACCACTACTATGCTGTCAAAACTGTATGCATGCATCAGAAATAGTATCTGTCCAAATAAACCCAATCTAGACACCAGTAACAACTGGTACTGCCTGCTCAGCGAA
Source organism: Tillandsia fasciculata (assembly GCA_029168755.2). NCBI lineage: Eukaryota > Viridiplantae > Streptophyta > Magnoliopsida > Poales > Bromeliaceae > Tillandsia > Tillandsia fasciculata. Next base: position 16,352,127 of record CM054938.1, read on the forward strand.
ATCTGCACACACGGCTCGAAACCGCGGGATCGGCTCGCACGGCTCGCATCCCAACATAAGTATCAGACCGGCACACACGGCTGGGTCCGAAAAAGCCCACCTCCGGAGTGGCACTCGAGGGGAGCGACCCACACGAGTAAAGCATCTCTGTCATCAGTATCTCAAGTATCTCTGTAGCACATATCTCAATATAGCAGGACTGGATCATAACTATGATCAAAGTGGGAAACTCCATCCACTACAGAAATCCAATCCCCAGCTGATGCAATGAACCAGACTCAACCCCAATCTGGTGCAAGGACAAACATCTGGTCAACCGCCTACTGTCCGCGGTCACCGCAATACCCCACAAATCCATGATCTGGCTACACTATCCCAAATCCCTGCTCATACTTGAGCGACAACATCTAAATGCAAAGGAAAGTGATAAAACATGCCAAGTCCCAATATGATAGTGTAGCACTAAATAGTGGCTAACTGGTTGTCCAAGAAAGCATGCAGTTATTTAAAAGCTGTAGAAAAGTGTCAATATTTATTTTAAAAGAATATTGATTTACTGGAAAAAGTTATTGTAGCCTTTGTCCCAATCACAGTGTCCCAACATAAGTCATTATATAATCCGTGGGGTTATATCAAATTTTAGGGGAGTTCATCCCAGCGGTTCTCATCAATTGTCCTGTTAGTTTGTCCTGTTAGTTTGTCCTGTTAGTAGTCCTGTTAATAGTCCTGTTAGTAGTCCTGTTAGTAGTCCCAATGGTTCTCATCAATTATCATATTATTTTGTCCCAATTGTTCTCATTAATTCAATTTTAGGGGAGTTCCAGTAATCCCAGTGAGCTTGTCAAAAATGAGGTAAGCAACAACCGCCCACCTCGAGCAGCTCACACCACACCCAGGTAGTTTCCTGGTTGTCCACAGTCCTCAAATCCTGCAAATCAACGCTCCCGGTATAAATACAAATCCCACAAAGCGCAATATTTGCTGTTTTTTCAAACAGCACGGGAAAAGAGGAGTTTTTCACCTTTATAAAGTGCTCAAGAAAATCCAGAAAAATTACGGTTGCGTTCCTCGCGAAGAGTAGATCAAAATCAACTCTTTAAACACCTCGATCTGATGCTCCTACGCCAAGATAAAAATCGGAGAAGTTGACACTGTCCAGAAATTTCCACAGCAAAAAGGGGGGTCAAAGAGGCCTTGGAAACCGTGCCAAAAGTGCGAAATGGAGCAAAGTGATCAACACGGAAATCGAAGCCTTACCTCTTAGGAACGCGCTGTCGCAAAAATCGTCCAAAAATTCCTCCTGGTTAGCTCACAGGGAATTTTCGACGGAACTGCGACGGGAAATGGGCCTAAAAAGAAAATCGTCGCAGTGCGCCGCGTCGCAGATAACTCACTATCTGTAACTCCAGAAATTCTGAGATTTTAGAGAGAGAGAGAGAAGAGAGAGAGGAAGATTTTTCGTAGAGAGCTCAACCTCAGATTCTCTCTCTAAGGGCTCGGAAACCGAGGTGCAAAGAGAGGGGGTGGGGGACCTCTTATATAGTGGGCCAAAGGGAATATTCCCACACGGGATCCGGATCCGAACAGGAAACACCGAAAATTGGCCAACCAGATCGCGCCACGTGTCCACAAAACAGGAAACAGCCCGTGCAAGCCCAATGAAAAATCGCCACGTGGCCACGTGGTGCACGTGGTTGCTCCGCGCTCCGGGTTTTCCGGAAGTTGTCGGCCAATAGGATCTTGCCACGTGTCACAGTCCCCGTGGGCTTCTAGAAGCCGGCCAGCCAATGGGAAGCTGCCACGTGGCAGATGCAGGGTTCGGTGCTCCCGGTGCACGCCAGGCCCATGGACCGCGCACCCGAGCGCCTGCCCGCGCTGCCCGCGCCTGCCCGCGCCACGCTCCCCCGCGCTCCGCCGCTGCGCCGCCGCTGTGCCGCTGCCCGCCGCCGTGCGCCGCCGCCCGCCGCCGCTCGCCGGTCGCCGGAACAGTAATTCCGGCTGCCGGAGTTACTGTTCCGGCGTGAACAGTACCCATAGTGCCGGAAAAATTAAGTAAATACACCATTTTGACCGTTTTCGCGCGCTGAGTCCAATTCGCCGTCCGTTTCGCCAAATTCTCATCCGAAATTTTGCCGAAAGCTCCCAGAAATTCCCGTTTGCCCCGATTTTCGCGCCAAGTCTATTTTAAATATCCAATTTCGATTCTACAAGCTCCGATGCACTGTACAAGCTCCCCGCATTCACTTTTTAATGTTGCACAGTTCCTGCGGAAGTCCGGATCATCACATCCTCCCCCACTAAAAAGAGTTTCGTCCTCGAAACGAGACTCAACAATAATCCTCAGTCCGAGGTCTCGAATAAGTAGGGGTGAGCATTCCTCATCTCCGACTCGAGCTCCCATGTAGCCTCGCGCTCGTCATGATTGCCCCATTGGATTTTCACATAGGGAATGGCCCGATTGCGCAATTCTCTCACCTCTCGATCCAGAATTCGCAGTGGGCGCTCCTCATACCGCAAATCCTCGCTGATCTCAAGCGGTGTGAAGTCGATGACGTGTGATGGGTCGAAGACATACTTCCTTAGAGTAGAGACATGAAATACATCATGGACACCAGCAAGCCTCGGAGGAAGTGCAAGTCGGTAGGCAACTGGCCCGATACGCTCCAATACCTCAAAGGGTCCAATGTATCGGGGGCTAAGCTTCCCACGAATGCCGAATCTCCTGATTCCTTTGGACGGCGAGACTTTCAGGAATACATGATCTCCAACTTGAAATTCTAAGTCTCGTCGCCGAACATCGGCATAGCTCCTTTGTCGGCTTTGGGCGGTCTGAAGATGCTTCGAATCACTCGGACCTTCTCTTCTGCCTCTAACAACACATCTGGTCCCAAGGTCCGCCTCTCGCCCACGTCACTCCAATAAAGTGGTGATCGACACTTGCGTCCATACAACGCTTCAAACGGAGCCATCTGAATGCTCGCTTGAAAGCTATTGTTGTACGCGAACTCAGCCAAAGATAAGTGTCGAATCCACCCTCCGCCGAAATCCAGGACGCAAGCCCTCAACATGTCCTCCAGGATTTGTATCGTCCGCTCTGACTGCCCATCAGTCTGCGGATGAAAAGCTGTACTGAACCTGAGTTCAGTCCCCAAGGCTGTTTGCAAACTCTTCCAGAAATGCGAAACAAACCTCGGGTCTCTATCTGATACAATGGAGGCTGGTACTCCATGTAATCTCACTATCTCATCTAGATAAACTGGGCTAGTCGCTCAAGTGGCCAAGTAGTCTGCATGGGCAGAAAGTGCGCCGACTTGGTAAGTCGATCTACAACTACCCAGATAGCATCTGCTCCTCCCTGTGCCCTCGGTAGTCCGACCACAAAGTCCATCGTAATGTGGTCCCATTTCCACTCGGGAATTGGGAGACTTTGTAACTTGCCAGCTGGCACTCGATGCTCAGCTTTCACCTGCTGACAAGTTAAACACTGAGCCACAAATCTCCCGATATCCCTTTTCATGCCATTCCACCAAAAGTGTGCCTTGAGGTCCTTATACATCTTAGTCCCACCAGGATGTAGGGTATAAGGTGTATAATGGGCCTCTCGCAATATCTGCTCTCTGATCTCCGCATCCACTGGCACACATGCTCGGTTCCTGTACCTCAGTACTCCCGAGGCATCCACCGTAAAGTCCCCAGACTGATTACTCAGAATTTGATCTCTAATCCTGGTCAAGTGGGGGTCTTCACTCTGTTTCTCCCTGATCCTGTCCAGCAGAGTGGGCTGCACGACTAAAGATGTCAGTCTAGCAGAGACCCCAGGGGACACAACCTCTATCTCGAGCCGTCTCATCTCCTCTAATAGCGGTGCCTGGTCTGTGATCAACATAGACAAACTTTGCACCGCCCTCCTACTTAAGGCGTCAGCGACCACATTAGCCTTGCCTGGGTGGTAGAGAATATCTACATCATAATCCTTTAATAGCTCTAACCACCTACGTTGCCTCAAATTCAGCTCCTTCTGCGTGAACAGGTACTTTAGGCTCTTGTGGTCGGTGTAGATTTCACAGTGCTCTCCATACAGATAATGACGCCAAAGCTTTAGTGCAAACACTACAGCAGCAAGTTCTAAGTCATGGGTAGGGTAATTCTTCTCATAATCCTTGAGTTGCCTTGATGCATAAGCAATTACCCTCCCTTCCTGCATCAACACACAACCAAGTCCGCTGTGTGATGCATCGCTGTAGATCACATATCCTTTCCCCATAACAGGAAGGAAAAGGATAGGAGCGGTCATCAGTCTATTCTTCAGCTCCTCAAGGCTCCTTTGACAGTCCTCACTCCAGATAAACTTCACTCCCTTACGCGTCAAGCGAGTGAGGGGTGTGGAGAGCTTCGCAAAGCCTTCCACAAACCGACGGTAATACCCAGCTAAACCCATAAAGCTACGTACCTCAGAAACCGTCGTCGGTCGGGGCCAATCGCGGACTGCCTCAATCTTTGCTGGGTCCACTGCCATACCTGCGGCAGAAATCACATGGCCCAAGAAGACTACCTCCCGAAGCCAAAACTCGCACTTTGCCAGCTTGGCATACAACTTCTTCTCTCGCAGAAGTTGCAGCACGATCCTTAAGTGCTCCTCATGCTCAATATCACTTCGGGAGTAAATCAAGATATCATCAATGAACACTACTACGAATCGATCCAAGTATGGTCGGAAGATCCGGTTCATTAAATCCATGAATGCGGCAGGGGCATTAGTTAGCCCAAAAGGCATAACTGTAAATTCATAATGCCCGTAACGCGATCTGAATGCCGTTTTAGGAATATCCTCGGCCTTCACCTTCAACTGGTGGTAACCGGACTGCAGATCTATCTTAGAGAAGACACAAGACCCTTGCAGCTGATCAAAAAGATCATCAATGCGCGGCAAAGGGTACTTGTTCTTGATGGTCACTTTATTTAATTCTCTATAGTCCACACATAGTCGAAGTGACCCATCTTTCTTCTTCACGAATAGCACCGGCGCTCCCCAAGGCGACACACTCGGCCTAATAAAACCCTTATCCATCAAATCCTGAAGTTGCGCCTTAAGCTCTCGTAGCTCAGCCGGTGCCATCCGGTAAGGAGCCTTTGAGATTGGCGCAGTTCCTGGAACTACGTCAATCACGAACTCAATTTCCCTATCTGGCGGCATGCTAGTCAGCTCAGGTGGGAAAACATCCGGGAACTCGCGGGCAATAGGGATATCCCCGAGTTCCGGCGCCGCCGTAGGCCCCTCAACAACACTAGCCAAAAAGGCTACACATCCTCGATGGATCATTTGCCTCGCTCGGGAAGTCGAAACCATAGAGGCAAAGAAAGCACTCTGACATCCCCGATATACAACATCTCCTGGCCTGGCTCTCTAAAAGTGACAGTCCTTGCGGCACAGTCAATAGTCGCGAAATACCGAGCCAGCCAGTCCATCCCGAGAACCACATCAAAGTCCCTTAGCTGTCTCAAGACCAACAGGTCTGCTGGCATAATCCAGGACTCGATTTGCATCGGGCAGGACCAACAGCACTCCTCCACGTGCAAAGTGTGATCGGGAATCTGAACCTCTCGTGCACGTGGTAAAAGTCCTACCTCTATCCCATGTAATGATGCAAATGATTTACTAATAAAAGAATGCGATGCTCCAGTATCAAATAAAGTACGAGTCCTAATGCCAGAAAGTAAGGTGATACCTGCCACCACGTGATCTGCTGCCGAAGAGTCCTCTACCTGCGCAGCATACACTCGCCCACTCTGAGCTGGAGGGCGATAATCCGTGGGATGGGAAGAAGATGGCCTGCTTGCTGGAGCATAAGGCCGCTGAGCCGTCGACCGCTGCTGCGATGAAGATGGAGCAGATGCTGAAGAAGGGGTGGTGGGGGCCGAAAAGGGGCACGAAGCTCGAATGTGCCCGGGCTGTCCACATCCATAACAGCGACCCCACCGCTGGTCGCAGGTGTTGGAAAAATGCTGACCTCCACAGAAAATACAATTGCCGGGGGCCCGTGGTTGTCGTGATTGCTGTTGAGACTGCCGCTGTCGCTGAGGCTGCCGCTGCGACCCACGCTGCGACGACTGTGATCTTTGCTGCTGCTGCCGCTGCTGGGGCCTCTGGGATCCACCAGGCCCTCGTCGCTCGGACCGTCCTTGGCCGGGGAACTGGGCTGCGGCGGTCGTGGCGGCCTCCACGAACTAGATTGTCCCCCAACCTCCGGTGCTGGTCGTTTCGCCCCCGGGATCACTACGGGAGCTGGAGCTACCTCCTCCATCACTACCTCCCCGCACTCAACGTAGAGTGCCTGCTCCATCGAGGCCTCCAAGGTCTGCAACCTACGCGAACGAACTAACTGAAAAAGGTCTCGGTGCAACCCTCGCTCGAACATGTAGATCCGGTGCGCCTCATCCCTGGCCACGTTCGGTACACATGCCAACAATTGATTGAAATTGGCAATGTACTCGTGAACGGGCCGATCTCCTTGGCGAAGGTTTTTCAACTGCTCCTCTAACCTCTGCCGGACGCTTTCTGGAAAGAAAGCCCCAGAAGGAGATTGCGGAACTCCGCCCAGGCCAAGAGCTGAGCCCCAGGCGGACCCGCTGGTCGAACACACCGCCACCAGGCCTCGGCGTTGCGTTCCAAAAAGTTCGTCGCTAATAACACCTGGTATCGCTCCTCGATGAACAAAGTCTCAAAACGTCGCTCCATCGCCGTGATCCACGATTCTGCCTCCCACGGCTCTGCATTCTGCCCCGAAAAATGGGATGGGTCAAACTGGCGAAATCTCATCAACAAATCAACCATCTCCCGCTGCTCTGCCGGGGTCAGAGATCCCGTCAACCCAGACGACTGTCTACCAGTACCCCGAGCAACAGGGGATGCCGGGGTCACTGGTACAACTGGGGGATTCACAACAGGGGAAGAAGGTACGGGAGAACTTTCTGGGGGTGCTACAACAGGCTGCGCCCTCTGCTCTAACATCTGCGTCAGTCGACCCATAGCCTCCTCCTGACGCCGAACAGCCTCTGACATCTGGGCCATCTGGGCCTGAAGCTCTTGCACCTCACTCTGCTGGCCCTGCCCGGACTCCTCCTGATCGGGTTCAGGGGAATCAGGCTGAGAACGCGTCAACATCCTACGTCGCGGAGGCATCCTACCACAAGAAATCACACTCAGTAACATAACCCCACACGACCTAATCTAGCGAAAGTCAAAGACATCCCCTATTTCTGTGACTTTATGTTGTCTGCAGCCAACATAACTGTGCACCAGAAATTGGGTATGTCGATCCCTCTTCTTTCACTGGAAGAGTCAAACAATAAATCAACGACTTTCGCAAAAAGTTACGTCTCTCACGTCCTATCATCCTAGGGTCTGCCAAAAGCCTAGGGTTTCCTAAGTCCCAACAGACCTATTCCTAAGCTCTGATACCAACTTTAATCTGTCACGCCCCGGGTGTAAACCAGGACCCGGGCTCGTCTACAGATCCGCCGTGCACACGGGATTTCCCGCGTACACGAAGCGCTGGTAACCTGCTCAGATATAAAATGTACAAAAAGAGCATAATACAGAGCTGAAATAGAACACATATATCTCAGACTGGAAATACAAATAAAGCTGTAATAATACAATAATCTCCCAGCTCACCAAAATAGTACAACCAGCTGGCGGAAGCCAGACCCAAAATAAAAGGAGAATATCACAGTCTGAGAGGAGGGTACAATATCTGTCTAATAGCTCTCAGCCTCACAGGAGATCTATCTATTCAGCGATCCCCTTACCTCGATCCGCTGCCGATGGCCTAGCAGCTCCCGCAGATGACTCTGCAAAATAAAGGAGAAGAAAGAGACAGAAAATAACAATGGGGGTGAGAACTACCAGATAAACCAGTAGCCTCCCCTAGTGGGTAAAACCTCAACTCTGACGCACCCACTAGGACTACTAGAGGCAAAAGGGGAAGTGGTAAAATACATAAGTTGCTGAAACAGGAAAACTACCACTACTATGCTGTCAAAACTGTATGCATGCATCAGAAATAGTATCTGTCCAAATAAACCCAATCTAGACACCAGTAACAACTGGTACTGCCTGCTCAGCGGAATCTGCACACACGGCTCGAAACCGCGGGATCGGCTCGCACGGCTCGCATCCCAACATAAGTATCAGACCGGCACACACGGCTGGGTCCGAAAAAGCCCACCTCCGGAGTGGCACTCGAGGGGAGCGACCCACACGAGTAAAGCATCTCTGTCATCAGTATCTCAAGTATCTCTGTAGCACATATCTCAATATAGCAGGACTGGATCATAACTATGATCAAAGTGGGAAACTCCATCCACTACAGAAACCCAATCCCCAGCTGATGCAATGAACCAGACTCAACCCCAATCTGGTGCAAGGACAAACATCTGGTCAACCGCAATACCCCACAAATCCATGATCTGGCTACACTATCCCAAATCCCTGCTCATACTTGAGCGACAACATCTAAATGCAAAGGAAAGTGATAAAACATGCCAAGTCCCAATATGATAGTGTAGCAATAAATAGTGGCTAACTGGATGTCCAAGAAAGCATGCAGTTATTTAAAAGCTGTAGAAAAGTGTCAATATTTATTTTAAAAGAATATTGATTTACTGGAAAAAGTTATTGTAGCCTTTGTCCCAATCACAGTGTCCCAACATAAGTCATTATATAATCCGTGGGGTTATATCAAATTTTAGGGGAGTTCATCCCAGCGGTTCTCATCAATTGTCCTGTTAGTTTGTCCTGTTAGTTTGTCCTGTTAGTAGTCCTGTTAGTAGTCCTGTTAGTAGTCCTGTTAGTAGTCCCAATGGTTCTCATCAATTATCATATTATTTTGTCCCAATTGTTCTCATCAATTAAATTTTAGGGGAGTTCCAGTAATCCCAGTGAGCTTGTCAAAAATGAGGTAAGCAACAACCGCCCACCTCGAGCAGCTCACACCACACCCCAGGTAGTCTCCTGGTTGTCCACAGTCCTCAAATCCTGCAAATCAACGCTCCCGGTATAAATACAAATCCCAAAAAGCACAATATTTGCTGTTTTTCAAACAGCACGGGAAAAGAGGAGTTTTTCACCTCTATAAAGTGCTCCTAAAATCCAGAAAAATTACGGTTGCGTTCCTCGCGAAGAGTAGATCAAAATCGACTCTTTAAACGCCTCGATCTGATGCTCCTACGCCAAGATAAAAATCGGAGAAGTCGACACTGTCCAGAAATTTCCACAGCAAAAAGGGGGGTCAAAGAGGCCTTGGAAACCGTGCCAAAAGTACGAAATGGAGCAAAGTGATCAACACGGAAATCGAAGCCTTACCTCTTAGGAACGCGCTGTCGCAAAAATCGTCCAAAAATTCCTCCTGGTTAGCTCACAGGGAATTTTCGACGGAACTGCGACGGGAAATGGGCCTAAAAAGAAAATCGTCGCAGTGCGCCGCGTCGCAGATAACTCACTATCTGTAACTCCAGAAATTCTGAGATTTTAGAGAGAGAGAGAAGAGAGAGAGAGGAAGATTTTTCGTAGAGCTCAACCTCAGATTCTCTCTCTAAGGGCTCGGAAACCGAGGTGCAAAGAGAGGGGGTGGGGGACCTCTTATATAGTGGGCCAAAGGGAATATTCCCACACGGGATCCGGATCCGAACAGGAAACACCGAAAATTGGCCAACCAGATCGCGCCACGTGTCCACAAAACAGGAAACAGCCCGTGCAAGCCCAATGAAAAATCGCCACGTGGCCACGTGGTGCACGTGGTTGCTCCGCGCTCCGGGTTTTCCGGAAGTTGTCGGCCAATAGGATCTGCCACGTGTCACAGTCCCCGTGCTTCTAGAAGCCGGCCAGCCAATGGGAAGCTGCCACGTGGCAGATGCAGGGTTCGGTGCTCCCGGTGCACGCCAGGCCCATGGACCGCGCACCCGAGCGCCTGCCCGCGCCTGCCCGCGCCTGCCCGCGCCACGCTCCCCGCGCTCCGCCGCTGCGCCGCCGCTGTGCCGCTGCCCGCCGCCGTGCGCCGCCGCCCGCCGCCGCTCGCCGGTCGCCGGAACAGTAATTCCGGCGGCCGGAGTTACTGTTCCGGCGTGAACAGTACCCATAGTGCCGAAAAAATTAAGTAAATATACCATTTTGACCGTTTTCGCGCGCTGAGTCCAAATCCGCCGTCCGTTTCGCCAAATTCTCATCCGAAATTTTGCCGAAAGCTCCCGGAAATTCCCATTTGCTCCGATTTTCGCGCCAAGTCTATTTTAAATATCCAATTTCGATTCTACAAGCTCCGTTGCACTGTACAAGCTCCCCGCAGTCACTGTTTAATGTTGCACAGTTCCTGCGGGAGTCCGGATCATCACATCCTCCCCCACTAAAAAGAGTTTCGTCCTCGAAACGAGACTAAACAATAATCCTCAGTCCGATGTCTCGAATAAGTAGGGGTGAGCATCCCTCATCTCCGACTCGAGCTCCCATGTAGCCTCGCGCTCGTCATGATTGCTCCATTGGATTTTCACATAGGGAATGGCCCGATTGCGCAATTCTCTCACCTCTCGATCCAGAATTCGCAGTGGGCGCTCCTCATACCTCAAATCCTCGCTGATCTCAAGCGGTGTGAAGTCGATGACGTGCGATGGGTCGAAGACATACTTCCTCAAAGTAGAGACATGAAATACATCATGGACACCAGCAAGCCTCGGAGGAAGTGCAAGTCGGTAGGCAACTGGCCCGATACGCTCCAATACCTCAAAGGGTCCAATGTATCGGGGGCTAAGCTTCCCACGAATGCCGAATCTCCTGATTCCTTTGGACGGCGAGACTTTCAGGAATACATGATCTCCAACTTGAAATTCTAAGTCTCGTCGCCGAACATCGGCATAGCTCCTTTGTCGGCTTTGGGCGGTCTGAAGATGCTTCCGAATCACTCGGACCTTCTCTTCTGCCTCTAACAACACATCTGGTCCCAAGGTCCGCCTCTCGCCCACGTCACTCCAATAAAGTGGTGATCGACACTTGCGTCCATACAACGCTTCAAACGGAGCCATCTGAAAGCTCGCTTGAAAGCTATTGTTGTACGCAAATTCAGCCAAAGATAAATGTCGAATCCACCCTCCGCCGAAATCCAGGACGCAAGCCCTCAACATGTCCTCCAGGATTTGTATCGTCCGCTCAGACTGCCCATTAGTCTGCGGATGAAAAGCTGTACTGAACCTGAGTTCAGTCCCCAAGGCTGTTTGCAAACTCTTCCAGAAATGCGAAACAAACCTCGGGTCTCTATCTGATACAATGGAGGCTGGTACTCCATGTAATCTCACTATCTCATCTAGATAAAGCTGGGCTAGTCGCTCTAGTGACCAAGTAGTCTGCATGGGCAGAAAGTGCGCCGACTTGGTAAGTCGATCTACAACTACCCAGATCGCATCCGCTCCTCCCTGCGCCCTCGGTAATCCGACCACAAAGTCCATTGTAATGTGGTCCCATTTCCACTGGGGAATTGGGAGACTCTGTAACTTGCCAGCTGGCACTCGATGCTCAGCTTTCACTTGCTGACAAGTTAAACACTGAGCCACAAATCTCCCAATATCCCTCTTCATGCCATTCCACCAAAAGTGTGCCTTGAGGTCCTTATACATCTTAGTCCCACCAGGATGTAGGGTATAAGGTGTATAATGGGCCTCTCGCAATATCTGCTCTCTGATCTCCGCATCCCCTGGCACACATGCTCGGTTCCTGTACCTCAGTACTCCCGAGGCGTCCACCGTAAAGTCCCCAGACTGATCACTCGGAATTTGATCTCTAATCCTGGTCAAGTGGGGGTCCTCACTCTGTTTCTCCCGGATCCTGTCCAGCAGAGTGGGCTGCACGACTAAAGATGTCAGTCTAGCAGAGACCCCAGGGGACACAACCTCTATCTCGAGCCGTCTCATCTCCTCTAATAGCGGTGCCTGGTCTGTGATCAACATAGACAAACTTTGCACCGCCCTCCTACTTAAGGCGTCAGCGACCACATTAGCCTTGCCTGGGTGGTAGAGAATATCTACATCATAATCCTTTAATAGCTCTAACCACCTACGTTGCCTCAAATTCAGCTCCTTCTGCGTGAACAGGTATTTTAGGCTCTTGTGGTCGGTGTAGATTTCACAGTGCTCTCCATACAGATAATGACGCCAAAGCTTTAGTGCAAACACTACAGCAGCAAGCTCTAAGTCATGGGTAGGGTAATTCTTCTCGTAATCCTTGAGTTGCCTTGATGCATAAGCAATTACCCTCCCTTCCTGCATCAACACACAACCAAGTCCGCTGTGTGATGCATCGCTGTAGATCACATATCCTTTCCCCATAACAGGAAGGGAAAGGATAGGAGCGGTCATCAGTCTATTCTTCAGCTCCTCAAAACTCCTTTGACAGTCCTCACTCCAGATAAACTTTACTCCCTTACGCGTCAAGCGAGTGAGGGGTGTGGAGAGCTTCGCAAAGCCTTCCACAAACCGACGGTAATACCCAGCTAAACCCATAAAGCTACGTACCTCAGAAACCGTCGTCGGTCGGGGCCAATCACGGACTGCCTCAATCTTTGCTGGGTCCACTGCCACACCTGCGGCAGAAATCACATGGCCCAAGAAGACTACCTCCCGAAGCCAAAACTCGCACTTTGCCAGCTTGGCATACAACTTCTTCTCTCGCAGAAGTTGCAGCACGATCCTTAAGTGCTCCTCATGCTCAATATCACTTCGGGAGTAAATCAAGATATCATCAATGAACACTACTACGAATCGATCCAAGTATGGTCGGAAGATCCGGTTCATTAAATCCATGAATGCGGCAGGGGCATTAGTTAGCCCAAAAGGCATAACTGTAAATTCATAATGCCCGTACCGTGATCTGAATGCCGTTTTAGGAATATCCTCGGCCTTCACCTTCAACTGGTGGTAACCGGACTGCAGATCTATCTTAGAGAAGACACAAGACCCTTGCAGCTGATCAAAAAGATCATCAATGCGCGGCAAAGGGTACTTGTTCTTGATGGTCACTTTATTTAATTCTCTATAGTCCACACACAGTCGAAGTGACCCATCTTTCTTCTTCACGAATAGCACCGGCGCTCCCCAAGGCGACACACTCGGCCTAATAAAACCCTTATCCATCAAATCCTGAAGTTGCGCCTTAAGCTCTCGCAGCTCAGCCGGTGCCATCCGGTAAGGAGCCTTTGAGATTGGCGCAGTTCCCGGAACTACGTCAATCACGAACTCAATTTCCCTATCTGGCGGCATGCTAGTCAGCTTAGGTGGGAAAACATCCGGGAACTCGCGGGCAATAGGGATATCCCCGAGTTCCGGCGCCGCCGTAGGCCCCTCAACAACACTAGCCATAAAGGCTACACATCCTCGATGGATCATTTGTCTCGCTCGGGAAGTCGAAACCATAGAGGCAAAGAAAGCACTCTGACATCCCCGATATACCAACATCTCCTGGCCTGGCTCTCTAAAAGTGACAGTCCTTGCGGCACAGTCAATAGTCGCGAAATACCGAGCCAGCCAGTCCATCCCGAGAACCACATCAAAGTCCCTTAGCTGTCTCAAGACCAACAGGTCTGCTGGCATAATCCAGGACTCGATTTACATCGGGCAGGACCAACAGCACTCCTCCACGTGCAAAGTGTGATCGGGAATCTGAACCTCTCGTGCACGTGGTAAAGGTCCTACCTCTAACCCATGTAATGATGCAAATGATTTACTAATAAAAGAATGTGATGCTCCAGTATCAAATAAAGTACGAGTCCTAATGCCAGAAAGTAAGGTGATACCTGCCACCACGTGATCTGCTGCCGAAGAGTCCTCTACCTGCGCAGCATACACTCGCCCACTCTGAGCTGGAGGGCGATAATCCGTGGGATGGGAAGAAGATGGCCTGCTTGCTGGAGCATAAGGCCGCTGAGCCGTCGACCGCTGCTGCGATGAAGATGGAGCAGATGCTGAAGAAGGGGTGGTGGGGCCGAAAAGGGGCACGAAGCTCGAATGTGCCCGGGCTGTCCACATCCATAACAGCGACCCCACCGCTGGTCGCAGGTGTTGGAAAAATGCTGACCTCCACAGAAAATACAATTGCCGGGGGCCCGTGGTTGTCGTGATTGCTGTTGAGACTGCCGCTGTCGCTGAGGCTGCCGCTGCGACCCACGCTGCGACGACTGTGATCTTTGCTGCTGCTGCCGCTGCTGGGGCCTCTGGGGTCCACCAGGCCCTCGTCGCTCGGACCGTCCTTGGCCGGGGAACTGTGGCTGCGGCGGTCGTGGCGGCCTCCACGAACTAGATTGTCCCCCAACCTCCGGTGCCGGTCGTTTCGCCCCCGGGATCACTACGGGAGCGGGAGCTACCTCCTCCATCACTACCTCCCCGCACTCAACGTAGAGTGCCTGCTCCATCGAGGCCTCCAAGGTTTGTAACCTATGCGAACGAACTAACTGAAAAAGGTCTCGGTGCAACCCTCGCTCGAACATGTAGATCCGGTGCGCCTCATCCCTGGCCACGTTCGGTACACATGCCAACAATTGATTGAAATTGGCAATGTACTCATGAACGGGCCAATCTCCTTGGCGAAGGTTTTTCAACTGCTCCTCTAACCTCTGCCGGACGCTTTCTGGGAAGAAAGCCCCGAGAAGGAGATTGCGGAACTCCGCCCAGGCCAAGAGCTGAGCCCCAGGCGGACCCGCTGGTCGAACACGCCGCCACCAGGCCTCGGCGTTGCGTTCCAAAAAGTTCGTCGCTAATAACACCTGGTATCGCTCCTCGATGAACAAAGTCTCAAAACGTCGCTCCATCGCCGTGACCCACGATTCTGCCTCCCACGGCTCTGCATTCTGCCCCGAAAAATGGGGTGGGTCAAACTGGCGAAACCTCATCAACAATCAACCATCTCCCGCTGCTCTGCCGGGGTCAGAGATCCCGTCAACCCAGACGATTGTCTACCAGTACCCCGAGCAACAGGGGATGCCGGGGTCACTGGTACAACTGGGGGATTCACAGCAGGGGAAGAAGGTACGGGAGAACTTTCTGGGGGTGCTACAACAGGCTGCGCCCTCTGTTCTAACATCTGCGTCAGCCGACCCATAGCCTCCTCCTGACGCCGAACAGCCTCTGACATCTGGGCCATCTGGGCCTGAAGCTCTTGCACCTCACTCTGCTGGCCCTGCCCGGACTCCTCCTGATCGGGTTCAGGGGAATCAGGCTGAGAACGCGTCAACATCCTACGTCGCGGAGGCATCCTACCACAAGAAACCACACTCAGTAACATAACCCCACACGACCCAATCTAGCGAAAGTCAAAGACATCCCCTATTTCTGTGACTTTATGTTGTCTGCAGCCAACATAACTGTTCACCAGAAATTGGGTATGTCGATCCCTCTTCTCTCACTGGAAGAGTCAAACAATAAATCAACGACTTTCGCAAAATGTCACGTCTCTCACGCCATATAATCCTAGGGTCTGCCAAAAGCCTAGGGTTTCCTAAGTCCCAACTGACCTATCCCTAAGCTCTGATACCAACTTTAATCTGTCACGCCCCGGGTGTAAACCAGAACCCGGGCTCGCCAACAGATCCGCCGTGCACACGGGATTTCCCGCGTACACGAAGCGCTGGTAACCTGCTCAGATATAATATGTACAATAAAGAGCATAATACAGAGCTGAAATAGAAGAATACATAGTCAGACTGAAAATAAAATAAAACTGTAATAAGTACAATAATCTCCCAGCTCACCAAATAGTACAACCAGCTGGCGGAAGCCAGACCCAAAATAAAAGGAGAATACCACAGTCTGAGTGAAGGGTACAATATCTATCTACAGCTCTCAGTCTCACAGGAGATCTATCTATTCGGCGATCCCCTTACCTCGATCCGCTGCCGATGGCCTAGCAGCTCCCGCAGATGACTCTGCAAAATAAAGGAGAAGAAAGAGACAGAAAATAACAATGGGGGTGAGAACTACCAGATAAACCAGCAGCCTCCCCTAGTGGGTAAAACCTCAACTCTGACGCACCCACTAGGACTACTAGAGGCAAAAGGGGGAAGTGGTAAGATACATAAGATGCTGAAACAGGAAAACTACCACTACTATGCTGTCAAAACTGTATGCATGCATCAGAAATAGTATCTGTCCAAATAAACCCAATCTAGACACCAGTAACAACTGGTACTGCCTGCTCAGCGGAATCTGCACACACGGCTCGAAACCGCGGGATCGGCTCGCACGGCTCGCATCCCAACATAAGTATCAGACCGGCACACACGGCTGGGTCCGAAAAAGCCCACCTCCGGAGTGGCACTCGAGGGGAGCGACCCACACGAGTAAAGCATCTCTGTCATCAGTATCTCAAGTATCTCTGTAGCACATATCTCAATATAGCAGGACTGGATCATAACTATGATCAAAGTGGGAAACTCCATCCACTACAGAAACCCAATCCCCAGCTGATGCAATAAACCAGACTCAACCCCAATCTGGTGCAAGGACAAACATCTGGTCCGCGTCACCGCAATACCCCACAAATCCATGATCTGGCTACACTATCCCAAACCCCTGCTCATACTTGAGCGACAACATCTGAATGCAAAGGAAAGTGATAAAACATGCCAAGTCCCAATATGATAGTGTAGCACTAAATAGTGGCTAACTGGATGTCCAAGAAAGCATGCAGTTATTTAAAAGCTGTAGAAAAGTGTCAATATTTATTTTAAAAGAATATTGATTTACTGGAAAAAGTTATTGTAGCCTTTGTCCCAATCACAGTGTCCCAACATAAGTCATTATATAATCCGTGGGGTTATATCAAATTTTAGGGGAGTTCATCCCAGCGGTTCTCATCAATTGTCCTGTTAGTTTGTCCTGTTAGTTTGTCCTGTTAGTAGTCCTGTTAGTAGTCCTGTTAGTAGTCCTGTTAGTAGTCCCAATGGTTCTCATCAATTATCATATTATTTTGTCCCAATTGTTCTCATCAATTCAATTTTAGGGGAGTTCTAGTAATCCCAGTGAGCTTGTCAAAAATGAGGTAAGCAACAACCGCCCACCTCGAGCAGCTCAAACCACACCCCAGGTAGTCTCCTGGTTGTCCACAGTCCTCAAATCCTGCAAATCAACGCTCCCGGTATAAATACAAATCCCAAAAGTACAATATTTGCTGTTTTTCAAACAGCACGGGAAAAGAGGAGTTTTTCACCTCTATAAAGTGCTCAGGAAAATCCAGAAAAATTACGGTTGCGTTCCTCGCGAAGAGTAGATCAAAATCGACTCTTTAAACGCCTCGATCTGATGCTCCTACGCCAAGATAAAAATCGGAGAAGTCGACGCTGTCCAGAAATTTCCACAGCAAAAAGGGGGGTCAAAGAGGCCTTGGAAACCGTGCCAAAAGTACGAAATGGAGCAAAGTGATCAACACGGAAATCGAAGCCTTACCTCTTAGGAACGCGCTGTCGCAAAAATCGTCCAAAAATTCCTCCTGGTTAGCACACAGGGAATTTTCGACGGAACTGCGACGGGAAATGGGCCTAAAAAGAAAATCGTCGCAGTGCGCCGCGTCGCAGATAACTCACTATCTGTAACTCCAGAAATTCTGAGATTTTTAGAGAGAGAGAGAAAGAGAGAGAGAGGAAAATTTTTCGTAAGAGCCAACCTCTGATTCTCTCTCTAAGGGCTCGAAAACCGAGGTGGAAAGAGGGGTGGGGGACCTCTATATAGTGGGCCAAAGGGAATATTCCCACACGGGATCCGGATCCGAACAGGAAACACCGAAAATTGGCCAACCAGATCGCGCCACGTGTCCACAAAACAGGAAACAGCCTGTGCAAGCCCAATGAAAAATCGCCACGTGGCCACGTGGTGCACGTGTTGCTCCGCGCTCCGGGTTTTCCGGAAGATGTCGGCCAATAGGAGCTGCCACGTGTCACCTTCCCCGTGCTTCTAGAAGCCGGCCAGCCAATGGGAAGCGCCACGTGGCAGGTGAAGGGTTCGGTGCTCCCGGTGCACGCCAGGCCCATGGACCGCGCACCCGAGCGCCTGCCCGCGCCTGCCCGCGCCGCGCTCCCCCGCGCTCCGCCGCTGCGCCGCCGCTGCGCCGCTGCCCGCCGCCGTGCGCCGCCGCTGCCGGTCGCCGGAACAGTAATTCCGGCGGCCGGAGTTACTGTTCCGGCGTGAACAGTACCCATAGTGCCGAAAAAATTAAGTAAATATACCATTTTGACCGTTTTCGCGCGCTGAGTCCAAATTCGCCGTCCGTTTCGCCAAATTCTCATCCGAAATTTTGCCGAAAGCTCCCGAAAATCCCATTTGCTCCGATTTTCGCGCCAAGTCTATTTTAAATATCCAATTTCGATTCTACAAGCTCCGTTGCACCGTATAAGCTCCCCGCAGTCACTGTTTAATGTTGCACAGTTCCTGCGGGAGTCCGGATCATCACACGTTGGCTGCAGACACGTACTTTCGAAAGAACTGAGAAATACTTACCCGTGATGGGGTTGTATCAATTTGGTCTAAAAGAGTAGCCTTGGAGTTGGTTGAAACCTCATGATAGTGATAACATCTTGAACCTATTAGAGACTTCCCAGAGTTTTAGGTTGTATTATTTTCGGGAGAAACTTCTTGAAAGGTGGGAGTGATGTAGTATCCGGAATATTTTTATTTTTAATAAATAAATAAAAGCTTATTTTTAGCCTGAGGTAGATCAAAAGCCTTGGTTGATCTATTTGATCGATTGCCGGTGTGCAAGCACGAATTACGAGATAAAGGCTAATTTCCATCCGGACATGATCTTGAAATCTGAGTTGACCGTTGCGATCGTCTCGTCGAACTGAGCAAGTCCTATTCAGCACTTTTCGTCTGACGGCATCGTTTCTTCTCAAATTCAAAGATGAAGAGGGCAAATAGCTCGACCAATGTAACAGTGCCCTTGCGCACAGTGACTTAAGTGACACTGTAGATGAACAGTAACCTTGGATTTTAATTGTCCCTTGATCAACGTTGGCCAAATTACTATTGTTGGGTTATAAGTAATTGGATCTAAATAGGGGAAAAAAAACACCTAGAGGGGGGTGAATAGGTGTAAACAATAAACACTCAAAAAATCATTGCGCAATAAACCCAATGCGGAAAAATAAAAGAACACGCAAGATTTTTACGTGGAAAAACTCCAAACCGGAGTAAAAAACCACGGGACCGATAACACGGCGAAATCCACTAGAATTAACACACGTACAAGGTGATATACGTACTCACAGACGACTCAACCTTTTACCATACGCTCCTAGTAGATCTTCCCGCTCGCTCCACGACGCTTCTCGAATCCACGATCCGCGCCCAACGCTGAATCCACAGCGTCCAACGTCGAGTCCACGACGTCCGACCGAATCCACGGTCTTCACCCAGTGGCACGCTTCGAATCCACGAACGTACCTCGCTCCGAATCCACGAGAGCGGTTGCACCTTGAATCCACAAGGCCACGCGAGTCCACGCGCCGATTTTGGGGTAAATCGTTGTTTGTTTGGGTGGTGATGATCCGCCGAATACTTAGATTAAAGATAGATCGGAAATACCATCTAAGTATTCATTGATTTGATTCTACTCAAAATGTGAGTATGGAAAACCTAGAATCAAATCAATCAATATAGATGAAGAAACATAGAATAAATCTATTGATTTCCTTTCTTCTCTATATGTGGATTTTTTCTTTTCGGCTATTTTCTTCTGTAATAGCGGATGCCCTAGAAATGAATATAGGGCCTATTTATAGGTTAGAAACCCTTGGAAGAATATAGGATCAAAAACAGCCTTTTCTGGAAATTTTACCGACGGCGATCCGGATTGGAATTTGCGATCCGGATTGCAGAAGCAAGAAAGACGGTTTCCAGAAAAACACCTGTTCGGGATCCGGATCGTAATCCCCGATCCGGATCGTTCATACAGTTTCACCAAACATCACATTCGGGATCCGGATTGCAAATCCTGATCCGGATCGAAAAGCAAAAGGTAAAACCAGTGTTCGGGATCCGGATCAAAGATGCTGCGATCCGGATTGAACCAGTGTATGAACAAACACCCTTCGGGATCCGGATTGCAAGCCACGATCCGGATCCTGAACATGTCCCATGTCCAGTTTTTGATGTTTAAGCAATTAAAACCTCTTCCAGGTGTTTCTACACTATAAGAAGTATTCGGATCATCAAAAATCTTTAGTTAAACGTACCTGATCCTTTTGAATTCTTCTTTCTTGAGATTGAGGTATACGATCCAAAGTTTCTTCATCTTCAATCTTCAAGACTTAATACATTCACGAAATACGCCAACTCAAATTCCGTAACAATCTCCCCCTTTGGCGGTTTCGTGACAAAACACAAATCCACAAAAGAAAATTCAAAAAGATATTTTTGTTGCTATCACCATACAACAAAAATTTACAAAAGAGATCCAGAAATTAAAAACATGAGATAAACTCCTAGAACAGACTCTAGACTTAGACATCTGTAATCTCTGCACACAGAAAGCATTCTTGACAAACAAAATCGTTAGATACCTCAAGAATTGAAACATACAAAACCAAATACAGAGATAGAGTTTATTCTCATCATGACATTTGAAAAATTCAGATATGTAAGAGAATCATAGTTAAAACCAACATATCTTCTAAGCAGTCGAAAACCAAATGTCAAAGTATGTTAGTCCAACATCAACTTGTTAGTCATATTACATGCCCAAATAGTTAGTCGAATAGTTAGTATAGAGGCATGTCACAAATCACAAAGAAAAACCAAAGTTGAGTTGAGTCATACTTACCTTGATATTCACAAGGTTGATATCACATCATTGTTCATTGTTCAAAGTTCTCGCTAACTCTAACTCTCTCCCCCTTTTTGTCACAAAAAAGCCAAAACGTAGCAAGAGCTACAATATGTAAGGAGAGTAAAAAAAAATTCTATTAATATGCACAAATTGAGAACTAAACTAAAAGTAAGAAGAAAAACTAAGTCCTGAAAACTAAAAGAAGAACTCGAACTGCAAAAACAAGAGAGTAAGTCATAGAAAAAGTGAACAGAAGGTGCTGCTCAGTCTGAAGAATCTGAACTAGTACAACTCAGCTTGCTCAAAATCCCTTTAAGCAAATTCTTAATATTTGAGTACTTTTTCTTGATCTTCTTGTGTTCAGAGGAAATCTGCTGAAGTTCTTTCGATATTCTCTCTTGTGCAGCAGAGAGTCTTTGTTGTTCCTGACGAATCGATTCCAAAGTCTCTGTGTCAGTTGTCCGTGTCTTTGAGTGTGATGATGCTGTGTAGATGCAGATGGTGCATCCAGTCCCGAAACCCATGGAGATTCAGTTTGCAGAATTCCAGAAAGTGAGCGTGCTCTGGTGAGAGGCCCACTATGCTGACTCGCACTTCTTTGGACATTTTCCTTCTCGTATACTGTTTGGTTGTTGAGGCAGATTTCATTAGTCTTTTTCCTTTGGTAATTTCCTGTCCTCCTCATCAATTTTTCGTTGAACATCTTTGAAGAATTCGTCCCATTCTCCTCATCGTAATCTGAGCTGTCCTCCTTGGCTTCGTTCGTTTTGTCTTGAGTTGAAACACCCGTTCTTCTTTAACAGATGTGCTCGTGTGCACCATCGTGACAGTAGCAGGATTAACCAGGAGAATGCCATTGTGTGAGTGCTCTGAGTTTGAGAAAGTGTCCTGTGCAGAACCAACTCAAGAACATATGAAAAATCGTCAATTTTGAAAATTTGAAAAAATTGTACCTAGACAATCATAATCATGTAGAGAAGCCAAGAATCAAATTAGTTTTCCAAAAAGAATTTTAAAAATAGATCAATCCATGATTTTCAAAAATTCCTCTTTTATGCCCTAAAACGAATTTTTAGAAATCGAAGCCTAAAAACTCGTTAATCAGGTAAAACCCAGCATAAAAGCAAAACTAATTGACCCAGAGTTCTTATTTCAAAAGAAATTTGATCAAAAACCATTCACAAACGAAAAAGTTCAAGATTTCACTCACGTTTGAAGACAAAACCCAAAAAAACTGTGAAAAACCTAGATTTTGATCAATAAGTAACTTTACTTGTATAATCCGAAGAACTTTGAGTTTTGGAAGCTCCAAA
>CM054938.1:16374390-16421605 GCA_029168755.2 Tillandsia fasciculata
TTAATTTGTCCTGTTAGTTGTCCTGTTTAGTCCTGTTAGTAGTCCTGTTAGTAGTCCCAATAGTTCTCATTAATTTCATTTTTTTTTTTTAGGGGATTTCTAGTAATCCCAGTGAGCTTGTCAAAAATGAGGTAAGCAACAACCGCCCACCTTGAACAGCTCAAACAACACCCCAGGTAGTCTCCTGGTTGTCCACAGTCCTCAAATCCTGCAAATCAGCGCCCGGTATAAATACAAATCCCAAAAAGCACAATATTTGCTGTTTTTCAGACAGCACGGGAAAAGAGGAATTTTTCACCTCTAAAATGAGCTCCTAAAATCCCAGAAAAATCACGGTTGCGTTCCTCGCGAAGAGTAGATCAAAATCGACTCTTTAAACGCCTCGATCTGACGCTCCTACGTCAAGATAAAAATCGGAGAAGTTGGTGCTGTCCAAAAATCATCACAGTAAAAAGGGGGTCAAAGAGGACCTAAAAACTGTGCCAAAAGTACGAAACGGAGCAAAATGATCAATACGGAAATCGAAGCCCTACCTCTTACGGTCGCGCTGTCGCAAAATCGTCCAAAAAGTCCACTGGTAGCCCGCAGTGAATTTTTGACGAACTGCGACGGAAATGGGCCTAAAAGAAATCTCGAGTGCGCCGCGTTCGCAGATATCTGCAATCCGTAACTCCAGAAATTCTGAGATTCTAGAGGAGAAAGAAGAGAGAGAGGAACAACTTTTATTAAGAAGTTTCTTCAGATTCTCTCTCTATGGCCCGCAAAACGAGGTGCCAAGAGAGGGGGTGGGGGACCCCTTATATAATGGGCCAAAAAGGGAATATTCCCACAAAGGATCGGATCCGAACACGAAAACCCAAACGGGCCAACCACGAAGTGCCACGTGTCAGCCAAACAGGAAAAGCCTGTGCAGGCCAAATCATATTTTGCCACGTGGCCACGTGGTCCATGTGCCCGGTCCGCGCTCCGGGTTTTCCGGAAATCTGTCGGCCTACAGGATGCTGCCACGTGTCGAGCATCTAGAAGGTTCTAGAATCCGGCCAGCCAATCAGGAGGTGCCACGTGGCGCGGAAAAACTTCGGTGCACTCGGTGCACGCCAGGCCCATGGACCGCGCACCCGAGCCCTGCCCGCGCCTGCCCGCGCCTGCCCGCGCCGCGCGCCTCCGCGCTCCGCCGCTGCGCCGCTACCCGCCGCCGTGCGCCGCCGCCCGCCGCCGCTCGCCGGCGGCTGCCGCCGGCCGGAACAGAAATTCCGGCAGGCCGGAACAGTAACTCCGGTGAACAGTAATTTTTGCCGAAAATAAAGTGAATATACCATTTTGACCGTTTTCGCGCGCTGAGTCCGATTCCGCCGTCCGTTTCGCCAAATTCTCATCCGAAATTTTGAAAAAGGCTCCCGGAAAATCCCATTTGCTCCGATTTTCGCGCAGAGTCTCTTAAAAATATCTAATTTCATTTCTACAGGCTCCGTTGCACTGTACAAGCTCTTCGCAGTCACTGTTTAGTGTTGCACAGTTCCTGCGGGAGTCCGGATCATCACAACCCCCACTTGATCAGGACTAGAAATCAGACTTTGCGGTGGATACCTCAGGAGTACTAGGTACAGGAACCGAGCATGTGTGCCAGTGGATGCGGAGATCAGAGAGCAGATATTGCGAGAGGCCCATTATACACCTTATACCCTACATCCTGGTGGGACTAAGATGTATAAGGACCTCAAGGCACACTTCTGGTGGAATGGCATGAAGAGGGATATCGGGAGATTTGTGGCTCAGTGTTTAACTTGTCAGCAGGTGAAAGCTGAGCATCGAGTGCCAGCTGGCAAGTTACAGAGTCTTCCAATCCCGAGTGGAAATGGGACCACATTACGATGGATTTTGTGGTCGGACTACCGAGGGCACAGGGAGGAGCAGACGCTATCTGGGTAGTTGTAGATCGACTTACCAAGTCAGCGCACTTTCTGCCCATGCAGACTACGTGGTCACTTGAGCGACTAGCCCAGTTATATCTAGATGAGATAGTGAGATTACATGGAGTACCCGCCTCCATTGTATCAGATAGAGACCCGAGGTTTGTTTCGCATTTCTGAAGGAATTTGCAAACAGCCTTGGGGACTGAACTCAGGTTCAGTACAGCTTTTCATCCGCAGACTGATGGGCAGTCCGAGCGGACGATACAAATCCTGGAGGACATGTTGAGGGCTTGCGTCCTGGATTTCGGCGGAGGGTGGATTCGACATTTATCTTTGCTGAATTCGCGTACAACAATAGCTTTCAAGCGAGCATTCAGATGGCTCCGTTTGAAGCGTTGTATGGACGCAAGTGTCGATCACCACTTTATTGGAGTGATGTGGGCGAAAGGCGGACCTTGGGACCAGATGTATTGATAGAGGCAGAAGAGAAGGTCCGAGTGATTCGAAGCATCTTCAGACCGCCCAAAGCCGACAAAGGAGTTATGCCGATGTTCGGCGACGAGACTTAGAATTTCAGGTTGGAGATCATGTATTCCTGAAAGTCTCGCCGTCCAAAGGAATCAGGAGATTCGGCATTCGTGGGAAACTTAGCCCCCGATATATTGGACCCTTTGAGGTATTAGAGCGTATCGGGCCAGTTGCCTACCGACTTGCACTTGCTAGTGTATTTCACGTATCTACTCTGAGGAAGTATGTCTTCGACCCATCGCACTTCATCGACTTCACACCGCTGGAGATCAGCGAGGATTTGAGGTATGAGGAGCGCCCACTGCGAATTCTGGATCGAGAGGTGAAAGAATTGCGCAGTCGGGCCATTCCCTATGTGAAAATCCAATGGAGCAATCATGACGAGCGCGAGGCTACATGGGAGCTCGAGTCGGAGATGAGGGACGCCCACCCCTACTTATTGAGACTTTGGACTAAGGTTGTGGTTGAGTCTCGTTTCGAGGACGAAACTCTTTTTAGTGGGGGAGGATGTGATGATCCGGACTCCCGCAGGAACTGTGCAACATTAAACAGTGACTGTGGGGAGCTTGTACAGTGCATCGGAGCTTGTAGAATCGAAATTGGATATTTAAAATAGACTCTGGCGCGAAAATCGGAGCAAACGGGAATTTTCCGGGAGCTTTCGGCAAAATTTCGGATGAGAATTTGGCGAAACGGACGGCGGATTTGGACTCAGCGCGCGAAAACGGTCGAAACGGTATATTTACTTAATTTTTGGCACCTGGTACTGTTCACGCGGAACAGTAACCGGCCGCCGGAATTACTGTTCCGGCGACCGGCGAGCGGCGGCGGGCGGCGGCGCACGGCGGCGGGCAGCGGCGCAGCGGCGGACGGCGGCGCGCGGAGCGCGGGGCGCGGGCAGGCGCGGGCAGCGCGGGCAGGCGCGGGCAGGGGCGCTGGTGCGCGGTCCATGGCCTGGCGTGCACCGGGAGCACCGAAATTTTCCCTGCCACGTGGCAGCTTCCCATTGGCTGGCCGGCTTCTAGAAGCACGTGGGATGGTGACACGTGGCGCATCCTATTGGCCGACATCTTCCGGAAAACCCGGAGCGCGGACCGGCCATGTGCACCACGTGGACACGTGGCGAATTTTCATTGGCCCTGCACAGGCTGTTTCCTGTTTTGTGGACACGTGGCGCTTCCTGGTTGGCCCATTTCGGTGTTTCCTGTTCGGATCCGGATCCCGTGTGGGAATATTCCCTTTGGCCCATTATATAAGAGGTCCCCCACCCCCTCTCTTTGCACCTCGATTTTCGAGCCCTTAGAGAGAGAATCAGAAAAAGTGCCCTCTACGAAAGTTCTTCCTCTCTCTCTCTTCTCTCTCTCTCTAAATCTCAGAATTTTGGGAGTTACAGATAGTGAGTTATCTGCGACGCGGCGCACTGCGACGGTTTTCTTTTTAGGCCCATTTCCCGTCGCAGTTCCGTCGAAAATTCACTGCGGGCTAACCGGGTGGAATTTTTGGACGATTTTTGCGGCAGCGCGACCGTAAGAGGTAGGGCTTCGATTTCCGTGTTGATCATTTTGCTCCGTTTCGTACTTTTGGCATGATTCCCAAGTCCTCTTTGACCCCCCTTTTTACTGTGATGGTTTTTGGACAGCACCGACTTCTCCGATTTTTATCTTGGCGTAGGAGCATCAGATCGAGGCGTTTAAAGAGTCAATTTTGATCTACTCTTCGCGAGGAACGCAACCGTGATTTTTCTGGGATTTTAGGAGCTCATTTTAGAGGTGAAAAATTCCTCTTTTCCCGTGCTGTTTGAAAAACAGCAAATATTGTGCTTTTTGGGATTTGTATTTATACCGGGAGCGTTGATTTGCAGGATTGAGGACTGTGGACAACCAGGAGACTACCTGGGGTATTGTTTGAGCTGCTCGAGGTGGGCGGTTGTTGCTTACCTCATTTTTGACAAGCTCACTGGGATTACTAGAAATCCCCTAAAATATGACAATTGATGAGAACCATTGGGACAACTAACAGGACAAACTAACAGGACAACTAACAGGACAATTGATGAGAACCATTGGGACAACTAATAGGACAATTGATGAGAACTATGGAACAAACTAATATGACAATTAATGAGAACCATTGGGACAAACTAATATGACAATTGATGACAACCGCTGGGACGAACTCCCCTAAAATTTAATATAACCCCACAGATGATATGATGACTTATATTGGGACACTGTGATTGAGACAAAGGCTATAATCTCGCATGCAAATGACTTTTATTCAGTAAATCAATCTTTTTAAATCTTTGACACTATTTTACAGCTTGCATGCATGCCTGGACATCTAGTAAGGCCACTATTTATTGCTACACTATCATATTGGGATTTGAACATGTTTCATTGTTGTCCTTTGCATCCAGATGTTGTTGCTCAAGTATGAGCAGGGGTTTGGGATAGTGTAGTCGAGATTGCATTAGATTGTGGACTTGTGGGGTATTGCGGTGACCGCGGACAGTAGGCGGTCGACCAGATGTTTATCCTTGCATCAGATTGGGGTTGAGTCTGGTTTATTTTGCATCAGTTGGGGATGGGTTTTCTGTAGTGGATGGAGTTTCCCACTTTGATCATAGTCATGATCCAGTCCTGCTATATTGTGATACTTGTGAGACATGTGCTACAGAGACTGTGATACTGATGACAGAGATATTTGCGATACTGATGACAGAGATACTTACTCGTGTGGGTCGCTCCCCTCGAGTGCCACTCCGGAGGTAGGCTTTCTTTTTCGGACCCAGCCTTGTGTGCCGGTCTGATACTTATTTTGGGATGCGAGCCGTGCGGGCCGATCCCGCGGTTTCGAGCCTTGTGTGCAGATTCCGCTGAGCAGGCAACACCAGTTGTTACTGGTATCCAGATTGGGTTTATTGGACAGATACTGTTTCTGATGCATGCATACAGTTTTGACAGCATAGTAGTGGTAGTTTACCTGTTTCAGCATCTTATGTATTTTACCACTTCCCCTTTTCCTTTTGCCTCTAGTAGTCCTAGTGGGTGCGTCAGAGTTGAGGTTTTACCCACTAGGGGAGGCTGCTGGTTTATCTGGTAGTTCTCACCCCCATTATTATTTTCTGTCTTTTCCCTTCCCTTTATTTTTGCAGAGTCGTCTGCGGGAGCTGCTAGGCCATCAGCAGCAGATCGAGGTAAGGGGATCGCGACTAGCTAGATCGTCTGCCCGACCATGAGAGTAGCTGAACTTATATTGTACCCTTTTTATCTCAGACTGTAGCACTTTTATTTTGGATCTGGCTCTGGCCAGCTGGGTGTATTATTTTGGTGAGCTGAGAGATTATTGTATTATTACAGCTTGTACCTTATCAGTCTGGGATTATTATGTTTAGTTCAGCTCTGCTTTATGCTCTGTTATGGTATATTATATCTGAGCAGATTACCAGCGCTTCGTGTACGCGGGAAATCCCGTGTGCATGGCGGATCTGTTGGCGAGCCCGGGTTCCGGGGCGTGACACTGCATGTGTTTGGACAGTATGATTTGGTCTGTAGTTGCTAAACCTAGTTCTATTTCATAGTGGCTGTTGATTATATTCCGCATTGCCTTCGTGATTGGCTGGTGTTATATCCTGATCTATGAGATTATTGATTATATTCCGCATTGCATTCGTGATTGGTTGGTGTTCATCAGTTATGCAACTAAACACATGATCTTATAAAATAAATGTTTTACCGAACTTTGTAGGGTAGCCTGAGTCTGTTCTTGTTTGATAGGATAAGGGCAACGCTCTACGAGGTTTGGGACCTAAAAACCTGTTTTCAATTGTTTTCTTAAAAGCATGTGTTTAGTCTGCATGATAGGTGTTCAATTGCTGGTTGATTCTGCACATAAGTTGAATTGTTGATGATCTTGCATTGAGTTGAGTTCTTGCATCCCAGTGGGGATTTTCTGGCAAGTTGCCGATTACCCGGTCAGTGGACCGTGAGCTTGAGCATTTGCATTTGATCGCCCGCACCGTTGTACTTCACGAACATCAGCGGAGTCATGACCCGCAGCGATGTTCTTTACCGGTAAAGTGGTTAGCAGTAGCAACCCGTGACCCTAGTTTGGGGAATGTCAACCAGGTGGTGCCAGGTGGGCAGTATTGCCTGAGGTCTTGTGGGACCAATATGGTGGCTTGTAATTGGGTATTTTGAGTTATCCTATGTTTGATGCATGATATGTGATTGTTAAGTGATATTACCTTGATTCGTTGAATTCCTAAATTTGAGTTTTGCTATCTATCTATAACTGCAAATATTCAACATGATGCTTTATTTGACTATCTCTTGATTATCATCCCTAATGAATTACAGTTTCCCTGATTCTGTTGATTATGTATTTGATTAACCTAACTCATGATGACTTTACCTCAAGTAAATACTGCTCCATTATGATAATTGCTTTTCCTAACAGTGATCTTTTACTATCCTCTAGTATTGTATACCAGTAGATACGATCTGCTATTTCTCGGCTCGTCGTGCCCACTGGGATACATGTATAGTGTATCTCACACCCCCTGGGTGAATATTTTTTCAGGTCGAGCGGGTGCTGGTATATTGGGACGAATTGGCAAGGTATCGAGATAGGTGATCGACCCTGGACAGCCGTGCAATTAGTATAAATGTTAAGTTGGAAAAATTATTGTAAAAGAGTTGTAATTTGTAATAAGTTTGATAGTTGTAGTATATAGATTGGACTCTGATGTATGTTGCCATGATAGCCGTGCATATGTAGATAAGGCTCAATTCCAAGGGGGATTGGAACTTTTCTATATATGTGGCGGTCTGTTGCGCCCTGGCTGGTTTACCAACTCTGATTGAAAAAAAAAAAAAATTTAGACGCTGATTTTCGAACTCGGGGCATGACAGATTAATGGTATCAGAGCAATAGGAATACGAAGTCTAGGT
Source organism: Tillandsia fasciculata (assembly GCA_029168755.2). Lineage (NCBI taxonomy): Eukaryota > Viridiplantae > Streptophyta > Magnoliopsida > Poales > Bromeliaceae > Tillandsia > Tillandsia fasciculata. Next base: position 16,381,784 of record CM054938.1, read on the forward strand.
TTGGCTAGGAACGAACCGTAGGATGACTTGTGTTCACGAGAGAGCGCTGGGTTTTGGTGTAGTAGTTTGTACTTAGGTGTATTTCGTGATTCGCGATTGGGAATAGTTGTTAGTGCAGGATTAGCCGCGGTCAAGGTTTCGACCGTGAGCTCACTATTTCAGTGGAGCCAGAGGGCTCAGATTTAATTAGTATTTGTGGTTCAGAGTTTGACCATGTGATGGTAGTGACCTTTGGTAGGGGTTATGTTTTCAGCATAGGAACTGTATGGGAAGGCATGCGATGTACCTTTAGATGTTAGTGGTGTCCCCAACCAGTTGTTGGAGACAGATCAATGGTATTTCGCCTTTCTTTTGGTAAGCACGTTGGCTGCAGACAACGTACTTTCGAAAGAACTGAGAAATACTCTGCCCTGTAATGGGGAATATTCAAATTGGGTCTAAATAAGTAGCCTGAGAGTTGACGACGCTTTGTGACTGATTGTCACCTCCGCGAACTGGTTAAAGGCTTAGTAGTGGTTTAGTTTAAGTTTCGGAGACGAAACTTCTGGTAAGGTGGGAGTGATGTAGTAACCCGGAATATTTTATTTTTAATAAATAAAATTAAAGGTGAATTTTTAGCCGGAGTTGGATTCTAAAGATCAAATTCGATCTGTTTGATCAATTGCCGGTGTGCAAGTTGCACGAATTACGAGATAAAAAGGCTAATTTCCAATCCGGACATGATCTTGGAAATCCGAGTTGACCGCTGCGATCGTCTCGTCGAGCTGAGCAAGTTTCATATTCAGCACTTTTCGATCCGACGGTCGGATCTTCCAGAAATCAAAGAAGAAGGAAACGGATTTCGCGACTAATAGGAACAGTAGAATGTGTACAGTATGACTTAAGTCATTACTGTAGATGAACAGTAACCCCTGGATTTTATTCCCTCTTGAACCAACGTTGGCCATTTGACTATCCGGACCCCTAATTTAGCGGTATAAGTAGTCAAACTTAACTATTTTTGACATTCCGGACGCATTGGCGCAGACGAAAATTTCGTTTGACAACTCTGGAATTTCGAAAAGCGTGAAAACTGTAAAATTGGACAGTTTTTATGGACCCAAAATTCATCTGGACACCAAGTCGAAAAATAAAAATCGCTACTTTGTAGATTTCGACGTGCCGGACGCAATGGCGAAATCCGTTTTTCGTTTCGATGACCGGAATTCCTCGAAATGCGTAAAATACAGTGAAAATTGGGTTATTTTGCGCATTAACCCAATAATTTGCGCCTCGAAAATCGTGCCACCTTATAGCCAGGGACTAGAGTGTAAGATGAACAAGTTCATGTAGGACTAATTTGAAAATGGCAAGTGTAGAAGGATCTTTTTACATCTTGTTGTATTCATGTCTTATATCACCTGCATGTATGTGATCTTTGGACTCAACTCGAAATAGATGTTGTGGAGGGGGGTTTTGTGCAAAAATGCAATCCATGCATTTAGTACATGCATTCGTGTATGAATGCTATGTGACCCTTCGGACTTCCTCACATGCGAAGCCTCTTGGATTCCTTCACACCCGAGGCCACCCCACCTTGTCTGTAGGCGAACCGACGCCTCTTCTCCTCCTCCTCCTCCAACCTTCACCCGAGCTCCGCCGTCTCGTCGCCGGAGTAGCCAAGGAAGGAGCCGCACAAGCTTCATTCTTCTCGGGTTAAAGTTGGTAACCCACTTGCTAGTCCAAGGTTGGCTCAAACTTCAACCGAGGGACTCCTCTGTGTGGCCGCGTCCGAGCCAGGTGGTTCTCGACGTTGGGCGCCGCCGGGGAAACTGCCGCGAAGCCTTCTTCCTCTCTCATTTCCGGCGAGGTAGGTGGGTAAAGTTTTAATTTTTTTTTATGGGTCAGTGACCCATTGGTGATGTCCCTGACGTTGAGAGGATCCTATCTGTGAAGCCGAGGCCGTCGCCGTGCCTCCGGTAGCCGGCGGGAAGACCCTGTCGCCGGAAGTGGATAATTGGCCGAGCTTTATGGCGGGAAGAATCCGGCCGTTCAACCCTCGATCAAAACCGTTGGATTTGTTCTTCTTGGTGACTGCAAGGTTGCCCCGAGGTTTCGCGTTGATCGGTGGAGAATCCAGGCCGCAAGACCAAGCCCTAGAATCGGCCATGTTTGCACTTCGGCCAAAGCTCGCCGTCCGGCGCCGCCGCAGCCCCGCGCCGCCGGCCAAATACCCAGCAAGCACCAGGGGACCGAGAGAAATGTTCCGGTCCATCTTGCGCCGGCCCAGACTTCGTCGGCCGGAATCCGCCATTAATGGTGGTCATCTTCACCGAGCTTTGGAGAATTTAATCTCCGGCGATCACCGGAGCTCCGTCAAGTGGGTTAGCGGCTCAAGTAAGTTCTCTTGGTCATTATGAAGCCTTCCACACACTTGCATGTGAGTCCTAACGTTGGGTTTGGGTGCACCCGAGTTGCACCATCTTGCATTAAGGAGCTTGGGCCGAGCTTCGTCGCCGGCGATTGCCGCCGCTCCGCGCCGCCGGTGGATGACCCAAGTGTGGTTGTAGGAACTGTAGGAATCTTCCCAACATTTTTCATAAAATCAAATTGCAAGTTTTTACATCTTGTTGTTGGCACCATTGAAGTTGGCCGAGCTTGCATTTACGGCCGCCGCCGCCACCTCCGAGCGCCGGCCACCCCCCAGGTAATCCCCAAAACCTTGTATGTTAGTTATTCCTTCAAGTTGGAAGTCCTCAAGTTGCCCCTGTACAGAGAATAAGCTTAGATTAAAGCTTACTTGTTAGCTTTAAAATGTGCCCATTAGGTGTTTGATTAAATGCCAACAAGAGTTTTCGTGTGGAATTAGACTTGGACCTAAATATGAAAGTTGTTTAGAAACATCCCCTGAGCTCCATGCTCACTTCAGATCAAGTTGGATCTGTGTGGATGTGTGTTTGGTGCATTGTTGAAGTGTTAGAAAGCGAGGGACTTGGATCTGGTTGATCCATCAGTTTTGGACTGAAAGTAGGGTGAGCCCTGGTGTCCTGGCACTGTCCAGAGCCACTTTTATATACAAAGTTTTACCATTTGACGATTTGATACGAAGTTGTAGATAAACCAACCTTTATGTGAAATGTTTGAACAAAACAACGTTCCGGGCTGTTTGTGATGCCGCGACGGTGTGTCCTAGGCTAATTTGGGGTCACTGGACGCGATGCTCGCGTTAGTTTTTGGTTTTGAAGAGCCGGAGAAACAAAAATGTTATTTGGCTATGTTAGAGAGGAATTTTATGGGCCGAACTTTTCCTCGGGTCTCGTGCTGCTTCCAAATGGTGAGCACTGGCTTCGTCATGTTGTAACGGACACGCTGAAACTTACGGCGCTGTCTTTGGATTCCTGGTTTGGAAGAACGGGTCAAAACAGTGTTCAAATAAGCGTAATAATGCGATTATAGAGAAAATAATTGATTAAGTTGCAAATGTAGCATGCTGGCTGTCTTTAGACAGTATATACGCACCTTCTAAGCCTTTTGTTAAAGTTTCGAGGACTCTAGTTGAGTGGGAAACGGATCTTGTTTCGTAAATTGGCAAAATTGTCGGTTTCACGAATTACGGTGCGAGTTCGTGTTGTAATTTGGATTCCCCGTGTTGTGACAAAAGTATAAAAATAATGTCGGGATAGGTTTGGTTGCGTTGTTCCCTGATCATAATCTTGATTCAGGTTGGCAGAGTCTTCGAGTGATCAGTTGGAGTCGAAAGTTCGCCTGCAATCAACAGGTGGGTTATCTTCGGTCCGGGCTTTATCAGTTCGGCCCTCTGTGTACGGTATTGGTTGGACTCCTGTTTTTGTTAATCTAGGTTATAATTGAGCCTGTCTGCCTTTGATTGTGATATATATTGCTTTGACTGATTGGTCATTAGTTGCACTCCTATGCTTGATTATTAAATTGATCTATTAATGCTTGAGCCTGCCATTCCTTTCGATCAATTATGCTTGATCTATAGTCTCTGTCTATGTTTGATTGCCCTGCATGATCTTTAGCCGTTTCCAGTTGCTCCTATGATTATCTGGATTTTTGCCATGCCTGATTGGACATTCTGATGATCTTGATTGCAAAGCCTGTACTGCTAAACACATGTACCTTACTCAAACAATAATTTTTACCCAAGCTTCGCAGGGTCGCCTGCGTCTGTTCTTGTTTGATAGGACAAGGGCACTGCTCTGCGAGGTTTGCACCCAAAACCTATTTTAATGATTTTTCTTAAAACTGCATGTGTTTGGACAGTATGATTTGGTCTGTAGTTGCTAAACCTGGTTCTATTTCATAGTGCTGTTGATTATATTCCGCATTGCCTTCGTGATTGGCTGGTGTTATATCCTGATCTATGAGATTATTGATTATATTCCGCATTGCATTCGTGATTGGTTGGTGTTCATCAGTTATGCTACTAAACACATGATCTTATAAAATAAATGTTTTACCGAACTTTGTAGGGTAGCCTAAGTCTGTTCTTGTTTGATAGGATAAAGGCAACACTCTACGAGGTTTGGGACCTAAAAACCTGTTTTCAATTGTTTTCTTAAAAGCATGTGTTTAGTCTGCATGACTGGTTCTGCATGATAGGTGTTCAATTGCTGGTTGATTCTGCACATAAGTTGAATTGTTGATGATCTTACATTGAGTTGAGTTCTTGCATCCCAGTGGGGATTTTCCGGCAAGTTGCCGATTACCCGGTCAGTGGACCGTGAGCTTGAGCATTTGCATTTGATCGCCCGCACCGTTGTAATTCACGAACATCAGCGGAGTCATGACCCGCAGCGATGTTCTTTACCGGTAAAGTGGTTAGCAGTGGCAACCCGTGACCCTAGTTTGGGGAATGTCAACCAAGTGGTGCCAGGTGGGCAGATTGCCTGAGGTCTTGTGGGACCGATATGGTGGCTTGTAATTGGGTATTTTGAGTTATCCTATGTTTGATGCATGATATGTGATTGTTAAGTGATATTACCTTGATTCGTTGAATTCCTAAATTTCAGTTTTGCAATCTATCTATAACTGCAAATATTCAACATGATGCTTTATTTGACTATCTCTTGATTATCATCCCTAATGAATTACAGTTTCCCTGACTCTGTTGATTATGTATTTGATTAACCTAACTCATGATGACTTTACCTCAAGTAAATACTACTCCATTATGATAATTGCTTTTCCTAACAGTGATCTTTTACTATCCTCTAGTATTGTATACCAGTAGGTACGATCTGCTATTTCTCGGCTCGTCATGCCCACTGGGATACATGTATAGTGTATCTCACACCCCCTGGGTGAATATTTTTTCAGGTCGAGCGGGTGCTGGGATATTGGGACGAATTGGCAAGGTATCGAGATAGGTGATCGACCCTGGACAGCCGTGCAATTAGTATAAATGTTAAGTTGGAAAAAAAATTATTGTAAAAGAGTTGTAATTTGTAATAAGTTTGATAGTTGTAGTATATAGATTGGACTCTGATGTATGTTGCCATGATAGCCGTGCATATGTAGAAAAGGCTCAATTCCAAGGGGGATTGGGACTTTTCTATATATGTGGCGGTCTGTTGCGCCCTGGCTGGTTTTCCAACTCTGATTGAAAAAAAAAAAAAAATTTAGACGCTGATTTTCGAACTCGGGGCGTGACATTCTCTATCTAGATTTCTTCCTTCTTGGAGCCTTCAAACTCAAAGTTTTTCGATTCCAAGTAAGTTTTATTGATCAAAATCTCGTTTTTTCATGGTTTATCCTTGTTTGCTCAAAACGTGAGCAGAAATCTTGCAACTTTTTCGTTTTTGAATGGTTTTTGGTCAAATTTCTTCTGAAATAAGAACTCTGGGTAGATTAGTTTTGATTATATGCTGTGTTTTCTCAAGATTAATGAATTTTTGGGCTTCGATTTCTGAAAATTCTGTTTTAGGGCATATAAGAGGAATTTTTGAAATTCATGCAATTGATCTATTTTTAAAATTCTTTTTGCAAAACTAATTTGATTCTTAGCTTCTCTACATGATTATGATTGTTTGGGTACAATGTTTTCAAATTTTTGAAAATTAACAATTTTTCATGTGTTCTTGAGTTGTTCTTCACAGGATACTTTTCTCACTAGCAGCGAAAATGGTGATCACCTGGATTATTTTCCTACTTGCTGCCATGGTCCATGCTAAGGACACTGCCAAACCTAAGAAAGCAAAGAGATCGAAGAAAGCTCGGAGTGATTCTGAGACAGACTCAGAGACGGCTTCTATTGACTAGGATAACCTCGAGATCGAGGAAAATGTCCCTATTGTCTCAAAAGGGAAAGCTACTGCTGAAGCCTCAAAGGCAAAGCCTCCTCCTGCTGCTGCAGAAAAAGGAAAAGCTCCCATGGACCCAAGTCCAATTGGAACAAGAATGAAAACCGGTGCAAGAAAAAGAGGCAGTGCTAGGGGCATTTCGATTAACGAACCTATTGCTAGCCCGCCTCCTCAACAGGAATTCATCAGCTCCGCAAGAATCAAAGATTTTGAGAAAAGGGAATGTATTGGCGAAAGACATGTCAATGTCCAACCGATGAAGGAACGATCTGCAGTCTTTGGGATTTTGTTTGACCAGGTCGGTCTTGCTCCAATTTGCAACTTCCCTGAGACTACTGGGTACTGTCCACACTCAGTACGAATGTTTTATCAGAACGCTGCAAGTTTAATTGATCACGATGACGGACGTCGAGAATTTCATACTTTGGTTAAAAATATCAAAATCAAAGTCACACCCCAACTGATTGGAGAAGTGCTAGGAATGAAAGCCAGATCTGATGGAATTCATTACCTGAAAACTCAAAGCTTCAACGACAACTCCTGGAGAGTGGTTGTCAATGGAATTTGTCTTCCAGATACCTTGTCAACCGAAAATTCTGTTTTCTCTAAAGAGCTTCCACCAGAGTATCGGTATATAAACTTCATTGTCTGCTACAACATTCTTCCCAACATGAACACGAAGGTTCTTCGATGGGATAGGATGTTATTCCTTTATCTTCTTGGAAACCCGGCCGCATTGATGGGAGCAAACTTGAATATTCCTTTCCTCATTTGGTCAAGGATGGCGCGGTATGTGGAACACTCTCACCCCACAGAGAGACTACCCTATCCAATGATAATCATGCGCATCCTTAGAAAGTTTAAAGTCGATACAAGCGCGAGCTCATACATGTACAGTTTGGGCACCATTAATGAGACAACAATAGTGAAGTCTCTATCGACAAAACAAGATGATCCTCCATCTCCTCCAATCCGACAACGAGCTCGACCACCAGCAACTTCTTCTACAGCTCCTGTTCCACCAGCACAGCAAGCACCTCCATCCACTTCTGATGATGATGCTTCTGTCAGCTCAATCTTTAAAGAACAACAGCGACTATCCAACGAACAAGAACACATGTCTGCTGAGTTCGCTGAAATGAAGGAAGATCTCAAAGAAGTCAAGAAAGAACAAGCTGTGATGATTCAAGATCTCAAAGAAGTGAAGAAGGAGCAAGCTTCTATGAATAAACGGATCAAGAAAATGTTTCAGAAGCTTGGGTGTATCAGTTCTGACGATTCTCCATAAATTTTCCTTCTAATCTTTTCTTTTGCAGGTTTTTAAGTTTCTTAATTTGTATTTAAACTTGTTTAACTCTCCTTTAACTTTGTAGTTTTGACTACATTTGTCACGCCCCGAGTCCGCCAATTTGTACGGTTCGGGCACGCCAACAGACCCGCCAATCGGGTAAAACCTTTTTCTACCCGAAAGGAACGGTAACATCCATAATAACACAACAAGTGTATGCGGAAGCTCAATATCAGAGTACTAAAAATCACTATAAATTAAAACTTTCATTTAATAAACCAACAATTAATGCGGAAATGAAAGCATACAGGAGTGAACCATAAATTAAACTTACTACACTTTACATTCTGAACTTGCAAATAAAATTATTACATTTCCTTTACATAAATTCCTCACCATACAAGGTTCACTCAAGAAATATATAAATGGGATACCTCTGCTAGACCCTCTAGGTCACTATGCTGCTGGGCCCTTGCCCCTGTCGTATGCCTCGCTGTCGTCTGCATCTGATCTGTCTCGACCGCTGCATCCATTCCCGAACCTGTGGGGGGTCACCCAAGGGGTGTGAGAACTCCGACAGAGTTCCCAGTGGGTTCAACCACCGAGAAAAAGTGTCCTACACCACTTGGTCCAATGGAAGCAATAATAATAGTGCTAGGAAACTAAAATCCTCAATATCAAAATGCAGCTATGCAATATAATATATCACTGCACTATACTATCTGTGTCTAATCACCAACCATCACTACTCTTGTCTAGCCACACTAGGCTGCTAAGCACCAACTCGGCCACTATGCCGCTGTATATAGGGTCAAACTAACCCGGCCACCTTGGCCACTCTAATTTCTCTTTATTCTTTAAATTCTGGTGCTTTAGTTCAAGTTAACCCTCAGAAATTCTTATCCAACGGGCCCCAGCCCGGTAGTCCTGCTACCATAAGATAAGATTTCTAAGGTTGCCGATAACACCCGCAAGTGCTACCCCGCCCAACGGGGAACTTGTCCTACGGGTCACTGCCCGGGAGAGGGACACTGCCCTTAGCTCCGACAAGGCTACTTTTTACCCCCGAAGGTACGCTCGTTTTATCTTTATATTTTCTTTCTTTTCTTTTCTTTTTCTTTCTCTTTTTGCTTTAGTTCTTAGCCTCTTTGCCTTTGAACACTTGCTTTTCTTTCTTATTCGAGCTTATAGCTCCCTTTTGCCACTGGCAAATCTCTTTCTTTTTCCTTTGAGCATTTAGCTCTTTGCTTTCACTTTAAGCCTTTCGAAAGTACCTCGTCCGACGGGTCACTGCCCAGGGAGTCCTGCTCCACTTGACGAGTCTCAAATTCGAAGGCGCCATTTACATTTTCTTTATACTTTTTAGCCACTTTTAGCTTGCTTTTAACTTTGCCTTTTTACAACTTTTTACCTCTTATCCTAGGTCTCGCCATAAGGATAACTAGAGAGTCTCCTGGACTCTTAAAAATTTCTCTTTTATTTCTTTAACTCAAATTGAAGTTAAAGTTATTATCCATTTGCCCAGACACCCTATGACTTTCTAGGGTTGTATTTGTTTAATTCTTTAACCTTGGGATCTCATCCCCCTTTCATGATTCCTCACTGAATCCTAGAGTTAACTTAACTCTATTTTCCAAATTTCACTTTTAACTTAGAGTTACACTGACTCTAATTTCCTGTTTTCCCTTTCATGTCTCCATACTTGATCCACCTTTTCCATCTTTGTGATTCCTTACTGAATCTTAGAGTTAACTTAACTCTATTTTTCTGTTCCACCTTTAACTTAGAGTTACACTGACTCTAATCTCCTGTTCCACTTTTATCTTAGAGTTACACTGACTCTAATCTCCTGTTCCACTTTTATCTTAGAGTTACACTGACTCTAATTTCCTGTCTGTGAGTTTAAACTTGTAGTGAACCGGAAATTCGAATATAATTAAATATAAATAAAATGGTATGAAATACTATTTTATTGAGTTAGAAAAAGTGTAGGAATGATCTGGAAACGAATTGGGCCTAAATTGGGATTAAAATAAGATGTCTCAAATCTTATGCGAGGAAGTGGGCCCAGATGGAAGGTGGAAAATTTACAGTCTCGGAAAATTCCGAGAAAATTACGGGAGCTCCGTAAATGTGTTTTAAGGCCACGGTAAAAGTTTCGCGTTGATCGGATACCCGGGTTGAGAGAACGGGCTCCGCCAGCGAATTCAAGGACAGTGGGACTTTTGTTAAATCAAAAGGGGTCCCGGAATTCCCAGCATAGGGTTTGCTGGTGGTTCGGTAACTTTCGGTGGCCTTGGCCGTAGTTGGATGCGTGTTGGGCCCAAGAAATGGAATTGCTGTGCAACTTGGGCACAAGCGTTGGAAACCGGGCTTAAAAAGGGATCGCGTGGGTCATTAGAGGACCCGTCGCGTGTTCAGAAGGGATTTCGCGTGTCGTCGAAATTAAATTGGGCCCGGGCAAAGTGGGATTGAATAATTCCTCTCTGGGCGCCTCCGGGGAATTTTAGAGTTTGCAATTCGGCAAATTGGGCTTTAAAATTGGACCCGGCGTGGAAACCGGATCAGTGGGCTATCCGGGGAATTCGACAAATTATCGGACGAGAATTTGGAGAAACGGACTTCGTTTCTGGACTCAGCGCGCGAAATCGCTAAGGATAGACTAATTATTTGTTGGATTTGGAGTCCGGTAGGCGTGCGCGCTTTTCGAGGCAAGCGCCACGCAAATCGGAGCATCGCGGCAGAGTCGCGCGTGGCACGGAACCCGAGGCGGCCGCGGCGCGTCAGGCGGGTCAGCGCCGATGTGACCTGACGCGCAGCGCGCGTCAGGTGCGCAGGGGCGCCCTGCGCGCGGGCCACAGGGGGGCCGCCACGTGGCGGACCCCTGTTGGCGCTTCACGCGCAGGCGCGTGACCGCGCCCGTGTAACGGGCGCGTGTCACGCGCCTCTGCGCAGGAAGCGCGGCCGCGTGGCGCGCGTTGATGCGGCCACGCGGCCGCCCCTTTAGTGCGGTGGGCCGGGTGCACCCGGGTGAGTGGGGTGCACCGGCCGGTCCACGGTGCACCGTGCACCGTGGACCACCCTCTCCCCCTTTCTCTTTTTTTCTCCTTCTTCTTCCTCCCCGCAACCCGCTTCTTCTCCTTCTTCGGTTTCTTCTTCAACCGAGAGCGAGAGAGAGTGAGGGAGGAGGTTGGGGAGTGTGCGGCGAGGCGTCGAGGGCTTCGTGGAGCGCGCAAAATTGCTCCGAAGAGCCAGATAGACTACGCGATGCCGTCGAGGTAGGCCGTTTATCATATTTTTGTGGTATTTTCGGCACAGTTTCTACACTTCCTTTTGGACTATGGGTTTGACCCCTTTGCCACATACATGCTAGGAACCCAAAATTTATGCGCCGTCTTACTGCTCGAGTTTTACGGGCATTTTTAACGCGTCTCGTTTTGCGTGCCGACACGAGGTGAATGCTCCGTTTTGCGCGCAGGTTGTACTAGTGGACACCGTTTGTTGAGCAGACTCTAACGATATGCTCCGTTTTGCGTGCAGGGTCGGAAAAGTATGCATCGTTTTGCGTGCAACCCTACAGTTAAAGTTGCACCGTTTTGCGTGCAGTTTCGAGGTACGTGCACCGTTTTGCGTGCCGTTCGTGTTATCGCGCACAGTTTTACGTGTAGAATCTAATAGTTTGCATCGTTTTTCGTGCAGGCTAGGAAAAAGATGTGCACCGTTTTGCGTGCAACCCTACAGTCAGACGTGCACCGTTTTGCGTGCAGATTTGAGGTACGTGCACCGTTTCGCGTGCAGGTCGTGCTGTCGCGCATGGTTTTGCGTGCCGGTTGAAGTGGCGCATCGTTTTGCGTAAGGGTTTTTCTGACGTGCACCGTTTTGCGTGCAGGTCTGAAGGAAGTGCATCGTTTTGCGTGCGAGCTCGAGGGGACAAGTGGACTCGCGCGGAGACCAATTGCAAGTGTCTACAAGCAATTGGGTACACTACAAGGTGGGGAATTCTGCCGAAATTGGGTGACCTCTCCCCTTGCTCCTTTGCTTTTCGATTCGAAGCATGATAGTAGCCTGTTAGAGGCGTTAGGTAATTATGATTAAGATTACATGTGTAGATGGATTCAGATGAAAAAGTGCAACTGTTGGTTGCCAGAGATAGAGGAATATATATGCATGTGCAAATGGACACAGAGGAAAAGAGCAACTGTTGGTTGCCAAAGATATATGATGAATATGCATGCGTAGAGACAATTATTAATTATGGATGAGTTGAAAATAATTGTATGCATGAAATAGATTAGCTATTTATAATTGTGATCATGTTAGGGTATAACCCTAGGAATCATGTGACATAAGGGAACAAGACTTGTTGGTAGTAAGACTAGGAGAAAACCTAGTTTAGGGGTTTGACGAGTGACATCGAACATAGGAGCTATCCTAGGAATTAACGAGTGGCATTGTCTTAGGAGATAACCTAAGGACATTGGATAGAGTGATCAACATAGAGTCAGGGAACTCTAGGACATATGTGACATGGAACTTAGGTGAAGGAAACCTAAGGAGAGCTAGTGATCAACATAGAGTCAAGGAACTCTAGGATGAGTATGACATGGAACTTAGGTAAAGGGAACCTAAGGTGATCCAGAGGAGTTTAAACTCGCAGACAGGAAATTAGAGTCAGTGTAACTCTAAGATAAAAGTGGAACAGGAGATTAGAGTCAGTGTAACTCTAAGATAAAAGTGGAACAGGAGATTAGAGTCAGTGTAACTCTAAGTTAAAGGTGGAACAGAAAAATAGAGTTAAGTTAACTCTAAGATTCAGTAAGGAATCACAAAGATGGAAAAGTGGATCAAGTATGGAGACATGAAAGGGAAAACAGGAAATTAGAGTCAGTGTAACTCTAAGTTAAAGGTGGAACAAAAAATAGAGTTAAGTTAACTCTAGGATTCAGTGAGGAATCAGGAAAGTGGGATGAGATCCCAAGGTTAAAGAATTAAATAAATATAACCCTAGAAGTCATAGGGTGTCTGGGCAAATGGATAATAACTTTAACTTCAATTTGAGTTAAAGAAATAAAAGAGAAATGTTTAAGAGTCCAGGAGACTCTCTAGTTATCCTTATGGCAAGACCTAGGATAAGAGAAAATTGTTGTAAAAAGGCAAAGATTAAAAGCAAGCTAAAAGTGGCTAAAAGCATAAAGAAAATGTAAATGGCGCCTTCGAATTTGAGACTCGTCAAGTGGAGCAGGACTCCCTGGGCAGTGACCCGTCGGACGAGGTACTTTCGAAGGGCTAAAAGTGAAAGCAAGGAGCTAAATGCTCAAAGAAAAGAGAAAGTAATTTGCCAGTGGCAAAAGGGAGCTATAAGCTCGAATAAGAAAGGAAAGCAAGTGTTCAAAAGCAAAGAGGCTAAGAACTAAAATAAAAAGAGAAAGAAAAAGAAAAGAAAGAAAATTAAAGATAAAACGGGCGTACCTCCGGGGGCGAACGTACAACGGTCAGGAGTTGGACAGGGTCCCTCTCCCGGGCAGCGACCCGTATGACTGGTAGATAGAGTACTCTTGTCAGAGTTGGGCAGTGACCCTATCGGGCAGTGTCCCGTATGACAAGTCCCCCCGGCAGGACGGGGTAACACTTGCGGGTGTTATCGGCAACCTTAGAAATCTTATCTTATGGTAGCAGGACTACCGGGCTGGGGCCCGTTGGATAAGAATTTCTGAGGGTTAACTTGAACTAAAGCACCAGAATCTAAAGAATAAAGAAAATAGAGTGGCCAAGGTGGCCGGGTTAGTTTGACCCTGTATACAGCGGCATAGTGGCCGAGTTGGTGCTTAGCAGCCTAGTGTGGCTAGACAGAGTAGTGCTGGTTGGTGATTAGACACAGATAGTGTAGTGAGTGATATATTATATTGCATAGCTGCATTTTGATATTGAGGATTTTAGTTTCCTAGCACTATTATTATTGCTTCCATTGGACCAAGTGGTGTAGGACACTTTTTCTCGGTGGTTGAACCCACTGGGAACTCTGTCGGAGTTCTCACACCCCTTGGGTGACCCCCCCCACAGGTTCGGGAATGGATGCAGCGGTCGAGACAGATCAGATGCAGACGACAGCGAGGCATACGACAGGGGCAAGGGCCCAGCAGCATAGTGACCTAGAGGGTCTAGCAGAGGTATCCCTTTTATATATTTCTTGAGTGAACCTTGTATGGTGAGGAATTATGTAAAGGAAATGTAATAATTTATTTGCAAGTTCAGAATTGTAAAGTGTAATAAGTTTAATTTATGGTTCACTCCTGTATGCTTTCATTTCCGCATTAGTTATTGAATGAAAGTTTTAAATTTATAGTGATTTTTAGTACTCTGATATTGAGCTTCCGCATACACTTGTTGTGTTATTATGGATGTTACCGTTCCTTTCGGGTAGAAAAAGGTTTTACCCGATTGGCGGGTCTGTTGGCGTGCCCGAACCGTACAAATTGGCGGACTCGGGGCGTGACAGATTAGAGTGGTATCAGAGCCTAGGAATAGTCCTAGGTGGTTAGTGAACCTTAGGGAGACCCTAGGGATTAGCACGAGAGAGTGCGTGGATTGTTGGGCGAAAGTATTTGATTGGTTATTGTTGTTCCCAAAAAGGATGTTGGGACTGATCGAGGGCGACGAGCTTTCATTCTTCGGATATTACGTTGGCGGCCGACAACGTAATGTTGGAGATGAAAAGGAGTACCCTCTTATACTTTCGCATGATTGGGTCGACGAGCCTTTTTGTCGGTATATAGACTGCGCGTTGCTCAAATGGCTAAGTTTGGGCTGGTTGTTTCGTTGTGGTGTGCATATTAGCGATGACACCACATAGGAAACGCACCTGTTTGACTCGAGTCACGAGAGGGCTCGGGGTCAAACGAGGTACACGAGCTGCGATAGCAGGTGACCGCACTTGTTGGAGTGGTCCAACAGCAGGTCAGACTTCTTGCCGTCGGCGGAAATTCTCCGCCGACAGGAAGACAGATTTCGACGCCTAAGAGTGGCGTCAGCATGACAGTTGGAGCAGATAGATAGGCTCCAGTGGCTGATAGCGCAGCAAGTTGAGGCTGCATAAATGACGCATGAGTATACGGCGTCGCCGCCTGTAGGGGCGACAGTAAAGAAATGGCAGTGGCCGCCGAACTTTTGTCGGCGCAGCCAACACCTTCAGCATAGGGTGTTTTACGCTTGTGTCAGCTAGGTTGCTGGCAAAGTGTGGTTAGTAAGGTCCAGTGAGAGACCGACTCACGAAGAAAATGGTGATCGCTATGTTGCGAGAACCAAGTAAGTATGTCCTAAGGGTTAGGGCAAGAAAGATTTATGGGCCTAGTGGCGAAAGTTCGCCCTGATGACGGTAGTGACCGTGTGGCCTATCATTGTGGCTAAATTGCCGCATTGTGGGGTTGGTAAGACCCGGGACAGGTTTCGAGATTCGAAAACCTCGCAAGAGAGCGAGAGTTTTGTGGCGCCGATCTGATGGATCGGTGTAATGGCAAGGATTGCCACCGTAGGATTTGCGTGTTAATCACCAGAGTTGGTGAACAGTCGTGTGGTGCCTCAACCCAGTTGGGAGAGGTGTACAGGAGTCATGCGCGTGTTTAAGCAAGTTGCTTAACACTGGATTTTGCGAGTTAGCGTGGGGGCGTAGGACGCCCAACTGTTTGGGTGCTCATGGAGCACAAGTATCGTTTAGCCAGAGAGAGCTGATTAGGTGGCGTATTAGCCTTTGCCCAGTGTGGCCAGAGTTGATAGAGAGTTTGGGTCGTGGATTGACGACTTGTTAGTTGATTTTGCTCAGTGAGCATAGTGGTCGCGTGGCGACGATTAGCGGGTTCGCTTGGGACGATCCGTGCCTGGACCATGTTTGTGGACTGTGGGCCTGTAGCCCAGTGGGCAGGCGCAGTCAGCTGTGAGAGACAGCGGCCCGAGACCTGATGGCGGGGCATGATAGAGATTTGGTCGGGACGGTAGTCCGAGCGATGACCCGGGGACGTGGAATGCCACGTGTGAGCATTGAGGCTATTAGTACACTGAGAGTGTGATATGACCAGGCCGTAGAGCTAGTGGTGATTGAGGTATTGTAGCTCCTAGTGGGAGTGTTGGTGTAGTAATCCTAAGTGAGGATCTACCCGTATGACGATTGGGTCTGTGTGCTAGTGAGAGCCATTGTATAGTGTTGGACTTGTTGGGCTATAGGCCCTATTGGATCGTGGTCTGTGGACCTATTAGTAGTCCGAGATATCGGGTTAGCTGATAACCCGTGGACTTAGAGCGCTAGTAGCGTGTGAGATAGTTGAGACTCGTGGATTGGCCTTGCCCTCCACATTAGGCAGAGGAGCGACCGGGAAATGCGGTAAATGTAATTAGTTGCAGATGCAACCTCGTTGTGAAAAAAAAAATGATGGCGGAATTAAAGTGAAAATTTCGCAAGTAAAGACTGGGTCATTCGTGGCAATTGAGAGAGCAAGTGCTCAACTGTGTCTGTCACCTATTTGGTGAAAGTGGCCAGACACCAAGCCTAAGTGTCCCGGAGTCGGGATAGGGATCCTGTAATGAGCTGCCCGCTCATGCGTGGGTGAGCTGGCAGTGTAATGCCAATCACGAGGTTCGGTGAGCCTGATAGTGAGGGCAAAGTTTTCCCCCTCTTGATGGAGTAAGAGTCGAGATGTGACTCAAGTTTCGAGGACGAAACTTATTTTAAGGGGGGTAGGATGTAGTGAACCGGAAATTCGAATATAAATAAATATAAATAAAATGGTATGAAATACTATTTTATTGAGTTAGAAAAAGTGTAGGAATGATCTGGAAACGAATTGGGCCCAAATTGGGATTAAAATAAGATGTCTCAAATCTTATGTGAGAAAGTGGGCCCAGATGGAAGGTGGAAAATTCACAGTCTCGGAAAATTCCGAGAAAATTACGGGAGCTCCGTAAATGTGTTTTAAGGCCACAGTAAAAGTTTCGCGTTGATCGGATACCCGGATTGAGAGAACGGGCTCCGCCAGCGAATTCAAGGACAGTGGGACCTTTGGCAGATCAAAGGGGGTCCTGGAATTCCCAGCATAGGGTTTGCTGGTGGTTCGGTAACTTTCGGTGGCCTTGGCCGTAGTTGGATGCGTGTTGGGCCCAAGAAATGGAATTGCTGTGCAACTTGGGCACAAGCGTTGGAAACCGGGCTTAAAAAGGGATCGCGTGGGTCATTGGAGGACCCGTCGCGTGTTCAGAAGTGATTTCGCGTGTCGTCGATATTAAATTGGGCCCGGGCGAAAGTGGGATTGAATAATTCCTCTCTGGGCGCCTCCGGGGAATTTTAGAGTTGCAATTCGGCAAATTGGGCTTTAGAATTGGACCCGGTGCGAAAAACGGATCAGTGGGCTATCCGGGGAATTCGACAAATTATCGGACGAGAATTTGGAGAAACGGACTTCGTTTCTGGACTCAGCGCGCGAAATCGCTAAGGATAGACTAATTATTTGTTGGATTTGGAGTCCGGTAGGCGTGCGCGCTTTTCGAGGCAAGCGGCACGCAAATCGGAGCATCGCGGCAGAGTCGCGCGTGGCACGGAACCCGAGGCGGCCGCGGCGCGTCAGGCGGGTCAGCGCCGATGTGACCTGACGCGCAGCGCGCGTCAGGTGCGCAGGGGCGCCCTGCGCGCGGGCCACAGGGGGCCGCCACGTGGCGGACCCCTGTTGGCGCTTCACGCGCAGGCGCGTGACCGCGCCCGTGTAACGGGCGCGTGTCACGCGCCTCTGCGCAGGAAGCGCGGCCGCGTGGCGCGCGTTGATGCGGCCACGCGGCCGCCCCTTTAGTGCGGTGGGCCGGGTGCACCCGGGTGAGTGGGGTGCACCGGCCGGTCCACGGTGCACCGTGCACCGTGGACCACCCTCTCCCCCTTTCTCTTTTTTTTCTCCTTCTTCTTCCTCCCCGCAACCCGCTTCTTCTCCTTCTTCGGTTTCTTCTTCAACCGAGAGCGAGAGAGAGTGAGGGAGGAGGTTGGGGAGTGTGCGGCGAGGCGTCGAGGGCTTCGTGGAGCGCGCAAAATTGCTCCGAAGAGCCAGATAGACTACGCGATGCCGTCGAGGTAGGCCGTTTATCATATTTTTGTGGTATTTTCGGCACAGTTTCTACACTTCCTTTTGGACTATGGGTTTGACCCCTTTGCCACATACATGCTAGGAACCCAAAATTTATGCGCCGTCTTACTGCTCGAGTTTTACGGGCATTTTTAACGCGTCTCGTTTTGCGTGCCGACACGAGGTGAATGCTCCGTTTTGCGCGCAGGTTGTACTAGTGGACACCGTTTGTTGAGCAGACTCTAACGATATGCTCCGTTTTGCGTGCAGGGTCGGAAAAGTATGCATCGTTTTGCGTGCAACCCTACAGTTAAAGTTGCACCGTTTTGCGTGCAGTTTCGAGGTACGTGCACCGTTTTGCGTGCCGTTCGTGTTATCGCGCACAGTTTTACGTGTAGATTCTAATAATGTATCATCGTTTTTGTGCAGGACCAAAAAATGTGCACCGTTTTGCGTGCAACCCTACAGTCGAATGTGCACCGTTTTGCGTGCAGATTTGAGGTACGTGCACCGTTTCGCGTGCAGTTCGCGTTATCGCGCATCGTTTTACGTCGGCTCTAACGATGCGTCTCGTTTTGCGTGCAGCAAACGTGGCTCCGCGTGAACGGTGGGGCGTGCACCGTTTTGCGTGTGAGGTATTGCTCCGTTTCACGTGCGGGTCGGTTTTTCGTGACGTGCACCGTTTTGCGTGCAGGGCCTGAGGGACGTGCATCGTTGTGCGACCCTTCAGCGCATGCTCGAGCAAACTCGGGTACAAGTGGAGCCGCGCGGAGGCCAACCACCAGTGCTGCATTAAGCATTGGCTGGATCAAGCAATTGGGTACACTACAAGGTGGGGGATTCTGCCGAAATTGGGTGACCTCTCCCCTTGCTCCTTTGCTTTTTGATCTAGAAGCATGATAGTAGCCTGTTAGAGGCGTTAGGTAATTATGATTAAGATTGCATGTGTAGATGGATTCAGATGAAAAAGTGCAACTGTTGGTTGCCAGAGATAGAGGAATATATGTGCATGTGCAAATGGACACAGAGGAAAAGAGCAACTGTTGGTTGCCAAAGATATATGATGAATATGCATGCGTAGAGACAATTATTAATTATGGATGAGTTGAAAATAATTGTATGCATGAAATAGATTAGCTATTTATAATTGTGATCATGTTAGGGTATAACCCTAGGAATCATGTGACATAAGGGAACAAGACTTGTTGGTAGTAAGACTAGGAGAAAACCTAGTTTAGGGGTTTGACGAGTGACATCGAACATAGGAGCTATCCTAGGAATTAACGAGTGGCATTGTCTTAGGAGATAACCTAAGGACATTGGATAGAGTGATCAACATAGAGTCAGGGAACTCTAGGACATATGTGACATGGAACTTAGGTGAAGGAAACCTAAGGAGAGCTAGTGATCAACATAGAGTCAAGGAACTCTAGGATGAGTATGACATGGAACTTAGGTAAAGGGAACCTAAGGTGATCCAGAGGAGTTTAAACTCGCAGACAGGAAATTAGAGTCAGTGTAACTCTAAGATAAAAGTGGAACAGGAGATTAGAGTCAGTGTAACTCTAAGATAAAAGTGGAACAGGAGATTAGAGTCAGTGTAACTCTAAGTTAAAGGTGGAACAGAAAAATAGAGTTAAGTTAACTCTAAGATTCAGTAAGGAATCACAAAGATGGAAAAGGTGGATCAAGTATGGAGACATGAAAGGGAAAACAGGAAATTAGAGTCAGTGTAACTCTAAGTTAAAAGTGAAATTTGGAAAATAGAGTTAAGTTAACTCTAGGATTCAGTGAGGAATCATGAAAGGGGGATGAGATCCCAAGGTTAAAGAATCAAACAAATACAACCCTAGAAGTCATAGGGTGTCTGGGCAAATGGATAATAACTTTAACTTTAATTTGAGTTAAAGAAATAAAAGAGAAATTTTTTAAGAGTCCAGGAGACTCTCTAATTATCCTGATGGCAAGACCTAGGATAAGAGATAAATTGTTGTAAAAAGGCAAAGTTAAAAGCAAGCTAAAAGTGGCTAAAAAGCATAAAGAGAATGTAAATGGCGCCTTCGAATTTGAGACTCGTCAGGTGGAGCAGGGCTCCCTGGGCAGTGACCCGTCGGACGAGGTACTTTCGAAAGGCATAAAGTGAAAGCAAAGAGCTAAACGCTCAAAGGAAAAAGAAAGAGATTTGCCAGTGGCAAAAGGGAGCTATAAGCTCGAATAAGAAAGGAAAGCAAGTGTTCAAAAGCAAAGAGGCTAAGAACTAAAATAAAAAGAGAAAGAAAAAGAAAAGAAAGAAAATTAAAGATAAAACGGGCGTACCTCCGGGGGCGAACGTACAACGGTCAGGAGTTGGACAGGGTCCCTCTCCCGGGCAGCGACCCGTATGACTGGTAGATAGAGTACTCTTGTCAGAGTTGGGCAGTGACCCTATCGGGCAGTGTCCCGTATGACAAGTCCCCCCGGCAGGACGGGGTAACACTTGCGGGTGTTATCGGCAACCTTAGAAATCTTATCTTATGGTAGCAGGACTACCGGGCTCGGGCCCGTTGGATAAGAATTTCTGAGGGTTAACTTGAACTAAAGCACCAGAATCTAAAGAATAAAGAAAATAGAGTGGCCAAGGTGGCCGGGTTAGTTTGACCCTGTATACAGCGGCATAGTGGCCGAGTTGGTGCTTAGCAGCCTAGTGTGGCTAGACAAGAGTAGTGATGGTTGGTGATTAGACACAGATAGTGTAGTGCAGTGATATATTATATTGCATAGCAGCATTTTGATATTGAGGATTTTAGTTTCCTAGCACTATTATTATTGCTTCCATTGGACCAAGTGGTGTAGGACACTTTTTCTCGGTGGTTGAACCCACTGGGAACTCTGTCGGAGTTCTCACACCCCTTGGGTGACCCCCCCCACAGGTTCGGGAATGGATGCAGCGGTCGAGACGGATCAGATGCAGACGACAGCGAGGCATACGACAGGGGCAAGGGCCCAGCAGCATAGTGACCTAGAGGGTCTAGCAGAGGTATCCCTTTTATATTTCTTGAGTGAACCTTGTATGGTGAGGAATTTATGTAAAGGAAATGTAATAAATTTATTTGCAAGTTCAGAATGTAAAGTGTAATAAGTTTAATTTATGGTTCACTCTTGTATGCTTTCATTTCCGCTTAAACTGTTTGTTATTGAATGAAAGTTCAAATTTATAGTGATTTTTAGTACTCTGATATTGAGCTTCCGCATACACTTGTTGTATTATTATGGATGTTACCGTTCCTTTCGGGTAGTGAAAGGTCATACCCGATTGGCGGGTCTGTTGGCGTGCCCGAACCGTACAAATTGGCGGACTCGGGGCGTGACAAAGGTTTTGTTCAAAAGAAAGTTTCGGAACCCCTTTGACCACATCTTTATTTGAAATTCTAGCAAGTTCCTTAAAGTTTATGTGACCTAGCCTTTCATGCCAAAGTGTTTCATTTTTCAAAGATGCTAGGTTACATTTTTCAGAAATCTTAGAAGGAACTACATAACAATTGTTTTCTGATCTAACCCCCTTTAAAAAGAAAGCATGGTTCATGTCAGTTACAGTGCATTTATCAGATGAAAAATTAACTGAATAACCACTATCACACAGTTGACTTATGCTTATGAGGTTAGTCTTAAGGCCATGAACAAATAATACATTATCTAGAACCGGGCCATCTGGAATAGCTACCGTTCCCTTTCCAACAATTTTGGAAGACCGACCATCTCCGAAAACAACAAGTCCTCCGGAGTTTTTCTCAAATGTTTGAAAACAGTTTTTATCGCCGGTCATATGACGGGAACACCCGCTATCCAGGTACCAAGACGAACTATCATATGCATGCAAGGAAACATTGGTAGCAAGACAGGGAAAGATTTCACCTTTGCGCACCCAAACCTTTTTGGAGTGCGTCGGTAATGGTCGTGAAGTTGATTTCCTAGGTGAGAGCGTCTTGCTTGAAGAATTGCTGCTCCTTGATGATGTCGTCTTGAGCGGTGTACTACCAAGGCTCTTTTCCGTCAATTTGATTGGAGTTGTTTTCCGAGGAATAGCCCTTTTGGTAGTCATTGCAAGATGTTCTTGAGGTGTGCGTTTGGCTCCAGTCTTGCAGTTTCTTCTTATGTGCCCTGAAATGCCACAACGAAAACATACCTTGGATCTTGTCGATTCCGAAGAAGATGTAGTAGGTTCGTTGTCGTTGCTTGTCGTGAACACCGGTGTCGGAGGAGGAGATACCGACTGAGGCACAAATACTGTACCACTCGAACTTGGAATGTCTCCAGTTTGAGTGTATCCGAGGCCGAACTTGTTTCTTTGACCGAGACCAAGAAGTCTGTCCAACTTACTCCTTCCAGAAGAAAATCTCTGTAAGTCATCCTTTAGTTGGCGTATGGTCTCCGTCATTTCCAATTTTTCCTGTCGAGCCTCGCCGTTGAGCTTCAAGAAGTAATTCGCTTTGTTCACCATATCTATATAACTCTTCTCGAAATGCTCATTGGACTCTTGAAGGGAAACATTTGTCTTAATCAGATTGTCCCTTTCCACTTCAAGATCGGTTGAGATAGAGGTTACTCTTTTTACTTCATCTTCAAGATCCTGTAATCTCTCTTTCAACCCCTTGTTTTGTTTAGCCAGTTTCTTTGAATCCCTCAAAAGCTTATGGTAGGCTAAAACAAAATCTTCACCTTCCGAATTATCTGATTCATCGTCCGTTGCAATCTTTTCCACAGTGGAGTTGGACAGTGAGTCGGATGTACTTGCCATTAAGCACATGAAGGGAGAAGATGTAGTGGACGCGTGGAAAGCTGTCGCGTTGTCTTCTTCATCACTTGACGATGACTCATTTGACGTGGAGTTGTCATCCCAAGTAACTACTTGCATCGCCTTCTTCTTTGCCGGATTCTTGTTGGGACATTCCGTTGCTATGTGGCCGTAGCCTCGACATTTGAAACACTGAACTTGTCCCTCAGAACTTTTCTTATCCTTTGAGAAGTTCTCTTGGCTTCTTGACTTGTAACTTGAAGGACCCTTGCCTTTCTTCGACTTTCCGAAGGATGGAGTTTTGCTTGAATTTCCCCTTCGAAAGTTGCGGCGAAACTTCCTTGTCAAGAGAGCGAGCTGCTTCTCAAAGTCCTCCATAGAAATGTTCTCGTCGTCGTCCGAGGAGGATGAATCCGCGTCTTCTTCTTTAGTTGATTTCAATGCGTAACCTGAAGACTTAGAAGAGGATGCCTTTCCAGAAGAATAGTTAGTAGGAAAAGTCATTTCATAAGTTTGTAAAGCACCTACTAATTCTTCTACACGCATTTCGTCCGGGTGTTTAATTGTTTCAATGGCTGCGACCTTCGGGCGAAATCGTTCAGGAAGAGTTCTTAGAATTTTTCTTACAACTTTAAATTCTGGAATCTTCTCTCCCAAGTTAGCACATGAGTTCACGATGTCTTGCAATCGTGTGTAATAGTCAGTGAAGGATTCATTCTCTGCCATAGAGATAGAGTCAAACTTGCTCGTGAGCATTTGCAGTTTCTGAATCTTCACTAAGTTAGTTCCCTCATGCGTAACTTGAAGAACATCCCAGATTTCTTTCGCAGTCTCACATGCCGAGACGCGAGAGAACTCAGTTTGTGACAAAGCATTAAATAGAGCATTAATCCCTTTGCCATTGTAAGAAGATAAGTCTATCTCTTCCTTGGTCCATTTCGACCTAGGTTTTAAGGTGCGAACATCATCTAAAATTTCAGTTGGATTAGACCATCCTAATTCAATTGATTGCCACACCCTTTCGTCGATGGAAATTAAAAAAGCTTTCATCCGTACTTTCCAGTACGCATAATTTGTTCCATCAAAGAAAGGGGGTCGATTGATGTTTCCACCTTCAACCATTGTTTACAACCCTATTCCCGCTCTGATACCACTTGTTGGGTTTAGGTTAATAAGGATCTAAATAGGGGAAAAAACACCTAGAGGGGGGTGAATAGGTGTAAACAATAAACACTCAAAAAATCATTGCGCGATAAAACCCAATGCGGAAAAATAAAAGAACACACAAGATTTTTACGTGGAAAAACTCCAAACCGGAGTAAAAAACCACGGGACCGATAACACGGCGAAATCCACTAGAATTAACACACGTACAAGGTGATATAACGTACTCACAGACGACTCAACCTTTTACCATACGCTCCTAGTAGATCTTCCCGCTCGCTCCACGACGCTTCTCGAATCCACGATCCGCGCCCAACGCTGAATCCACAGCGTCCAACGTCGAGTCCACGACGTCCAACCGAATCCACGGTCTTCACCCAATGGCACGCTTCGAATCCACGAACGTACCTCGCTCCGAATCCACGAGAGCGGTAACACCTTGAATCCACAAGGCCACGCGAGTCCACGCGCCGATTTTGGGGTAAATCGTTGTTTGTTTGGGTGGTGATGATCCGCCGAATACTTAGATCAAGAGTAGATCGGAAATACCATCTAAGTATTCATTAGTTTGATTCTACTCAAGATGTGAGTATGAAAACCTAGAATCAAACTAATCAATATAGATGAAGAAACATAGAATAGATCTATTGATTTCCTTTCTTCTCTATATGTGGATCTAAGGCCGTATAAAATGATATTTGAAAATGACGGCTCTATTTGGATTGCCCTAGAAATGAATATAGGGCTATTTATAGGTTAGAAACCCTAGGAAGAATATTCGGATCAAAAACAAACTTTTCTGGAAAGTTTTACCGACGGCGATCCGGATTGGATAAGCCACGATCCGGATCGCAGACGCACAGAATGCAGTTTCCAGAAAATCACCTGTTCGGGATCCGGATCATAATCCACGATCCGGATCGTTCATACATTTTCACAAAACATCCCATTCGGGATCCGGATTGTACAAGCTGTGATCCGGATTGCAGCAATGTATGAACGAACACCTTTCGGGATCCGGATTGAAAGTCCACGATCCGGATCCTGAACATGTCCCATGTCCAGTTTTTGATGAATAAGCAGTTAAAACCTCTTCCAGGTGTTTCTACACTATAAGAAGTATTCGGATCATCAAAATTATTTAGTTAAAC
Source organism: Tillandsia fasciculata (assembly GCA_029168755.2). Lineage (NCBI taxonomy): Eukaryota > Viridiplantae > Streptophyta > Magnoliopsida > Poales > Bromeliaceae > Tillandsia > Tillandsia fasciculata. Next base: position 16,406,554 of record CM054938.1, read on the forward strand.
GTACCTGATCCTTTTGAATTCTTCTTTCTTGAGATTGAGGTATACGATCCGAAGTTTCTTCATCTTCAATCTTCAAGACTTAATACAATCACGAAATACGCCAACTCAAATTCCGTAACAGTCTGCAGCCAACATAATCATCTTTAGAGAAATAACATGTAAGGTCACTCACCCCAATCCCTGGGGGAGGTACTAACTCAATCAGGACTCTCGCTAAAATCACGTCTCTCACGACGGTCGTCCTAATGTCCAACCAATAGCCTAGGGTCTCTAAGTCCTCAATGACCTATACACCTAGGCTCTGATACCACCTAAATCTGTCACGCCCCGGGATCGAAACTGCGACCCGGGCTCGCCAACAGATCCGCCATCTGTACGGAAACTGCCGCACAGACGAAGCGTCTACCCTGCAAGTCAGATCTAGAGCTAAAAACATGTATCAGAGCTGAAATAAAACTAGAGCTACATAGATCAACTGAACATCTGGATAAAATAAAAGTCCACAATACAAAGTCTGTCTAGCCATAAGAAATAAAAACAATCCTCACAAGCTTCCCAGAAAGTCCAGTACAAAAGTGGAATCATAAAATACCCCGGGTACATCTACCTCAGACTTCCAATGCTGGTAAGGAACTAATCGGCCGCGTTCTCACCTCGATCTGCTGTCTCCGTGCGAACCAAGCCGGAACAGCTGCCTCAAACCTGTCACCGCAGCGGGTGTGAGATCTACTGCAGAAGGCAGATCTCAGTGGGTACCGTCCCAAATCCACGGTATGCCCACTAAGTCTACTGGAGGCAAAACAGATAGGTATGCAGATAGATAGATAAAAGGAAAGCAGAAAATGAACTACAGCTAATAAGTAACAACATCATGCTGAAGGAATACTACTCTGACCCTGCTATGCATACACTAACACTGCTAATAATATGCCTCAAGTACTATGCTCAAAGGAAAAACTCATCAATGAACATGCTATGCCATCACTCTCTCAATGTCACCCAATCTCAATGACTGCCTCATAGGGTCCAGTCAAGCCTGCGCCAACCTACTGCCACCTCATCCACACTGGGACGGGACTTACGTAGGGCGTCCCACACGGACTATCTCAAGCGAACTCTAGTGTATCAACTAGTCGCATACATCGCAGCCTCGTCAGGCTCGGTATCATCATCGCACCCGGGGCGTAGCTCGAGGGGAGCGACCCCACCGAACTCAAGTAGCACAACTGTCTCACTGTCTCAATATGCGGCACATGCAGGCTATAATCCACGATCAAACAGATCGGTATCTCAAAGCTCGAAAGCACAACTCAGTCGGAAAAGATCCACGACTCAAACAGGAAAAGCCCAAACACTCTCACAGCTATGTCGGAGAACCCTCAACGACTCAATCTGATAATGCACGACCCGTGGCTGAGTCAGGAAACCTCCACGACTCGATCTGCCAGAACCCCCAAAACTCTCATAGCTAAGTGGGAGAACCATCTCCACCACTAAATCAGAACACGACCCATGATCTAGAGTAAACCAAATCGGAAATAAATTCTCAATCTCTCACACGGAAGGCCTGGAAATTCTGAACTACTGCCAACTACAACCCTATCAAGCAAGAACAGGCTGCAGGCGTAGCCGCCCATAGCTTCCGCCCCCGAACTGGAAAAAAATGCTAAAACTCTCTCATGACACTAGAAAGTCATCTCACAATGCTCTAAAAATCTACTCGGCCCTCTGGCACGAGTACTCATGCAACTCGAACAATCTGGACCATTCATAATGTTCTCAATTTTTAAAAAATCCTTTTAAAGCGGAGTTTTACTTAAAACGGGGTACTAAAATATTCTGAAGGTCCAGATGCAACCTGAATCTCAAAAGAATGCACAGTCAGTGTCAAATAACCTCTAGATCATACTAAAAATGTCTGGGGCTCATAAAAGTCTTTCTACAATTTTCTAGGCAACTATCAGATTTATCAAAATATAATAATTCAGCTAATCATGATCAATATATGATAAATAAGCTAAATATGATCAATATGCTTACAGAAGCATTAGAGGGCATTACATAAATTTTGGAGAAATTCCAACCCACCTGGAACGCTTTCCGCAGGCAACGCTGAAGTCGGTGAAGTGCTGAACCCTCGAACTGAAGAAATTCCGAAAAACGCGCCGCGCGCACATTGCTGCATACTTGGAAAAATCCCGGGAGCTCGAATAAATTTTTCCCCGAGTCCTCAACCCAAAAAATCCCGGCGCACTCTGATCATCCCCAGCCAAAACAGAGCTTCCAAGTGTCACCAACAGCACACATAAAGCTTTAATTAAACACCAATAATTAGAGCTCTCATATACATAGTTAGCATAAATCCACATACACCTTACAGCTCATACTCCATATCTCCTCTACACACACAATATCTCCAGGCAACAAGCAACACACTAAAACAAAAGTTCATCCAATCACAATTACACATTCACCAAACTTTCATATTCATCTCTCATGTACACTCCACACACTCACAGCACTCAAGTTTCAACACAAACTCTTAAGTTGCCATTACAACTAAAACTAATGTGTACTTATTCTCATACACAAACTGCTTCACTCACTGCTCAATTACACGATGCCAGGCTCCAAAAGCACAATTTAATTCACCCTCAGTCCAAAAGCCACATAAGGCACACAGCACTCACACAAACAATAATTGTCCACCAATTTCTTCACAAAACCACCCCAAATTAAACACATACACACATATATATAATTCTTTAAGCTCCATTTACACCAAAAGAGATGCTCACAACACAATCACTCAATTTCCCCTTACTAATAAGCATGTGCTCACACCAACTCAAATATTCAAAACCACCTATTTACAGTACATAAGCAGCCCAAGTTTATGCACAATTAAAACCATAGCACCATCTCCTAGCTCACAACACACATTGCACACTCACATACATCTCATGGTTCGACAGCATGCTCACTTAAACCTCATTTCACATTAGATCCACAATCTTTCCTTTATAAGCTCCAAAGCATACTAATAAATAATAGATCACTTAACCAAAAATACACACATCCAACCACACGCTTAGGTTGCATCTCCCTTGCACACATCAAGTCCACCATCAACAAGCAGCAAGCAATTTACCCAAATGATCCATCACAAACTTCCATCAACACATACAAAATCCACAGCTCACCAAATCACCATACAACATTAAGTCCACAACATTATTCAAACTCCAGCTCCTCTTCATACACACCACACTTAGCACATACACACCATGCCAAGCTCCAGCACCCACAAGACCAAGGTTTTCCTGAAGACCAGCCCTCACCAACAGCGCACTTCAGATGGTGCTCTGCGCCGTCCACCGCCGGCTCCCACAGCTTGCGCGGGCACCAAGCACATGCGCGCAAGGCAGCTCTGAACCAAAACCAAGAAAGGAAGCAAAGAAAAATTATCAATAAGGGCTAATCACAAAATCACACACACACATTCGGGGCAAAAACCAGCCCCCCAGCACAAACGTCGGTCGCTCGCAGCGGCCGCACACGCCGCTGCCGCGGACCGCGCGGCGCCCGTGCGCTGCTGCCAATCGCAGCCAGCGCAGCGCTACCGCAGCGGAGCCATTGCCGCAGCCGCAGCAAAAGCTGGGCCCGCCGCGCGGCGCCCAGGCCCGCAGCGCGGCGGCCAGGCCCACAGCGGGCCGCGCACCTCGCGCGCGGCGCGCGGCGCCCGCAGCGCGGGCTTGCGCGCTGCGTGGCGCCCGCCTGGGCGCTGCGCTCCCAGCGCGCGCTTGCGCGCTGCGCGGCACCCGCCTGGGCGCTGCGCTCCCAGCGCGCCTGCGCGCAACATGCGGAGCTCAGCCGCTTGCTGATCCCATTTTGGACAGCAAGCCCCACCTCCATAAGCAAACAGCTTCCAGACACACAACCTTTTCACTCTCACTGCATCCTCTTCTCTCTCTAAAACAAAAACAGCACGCACCTCTACCAACCGCCGCGCACGCCGCTCGCCGCTCGCCCACACGGCTTCAAGGAGGGTGTTCCATCATCAAAGCTCAATCCTCAATTCTCTTTTCCTTAGTTTCATCATCTTCTTCTCTCTTCTTTTCCCTCATTTTTCATTCCCCTGTTTTGAACCCATTCCTCTGTTCGCATAAGAAGAAGATGGTGATGACGTGGCAGTGCTAAATAGAAGAAGCTAATTAAATGTGAGGAGTGGGTGGTTGGGAGCATTAAATGCTCAACCAAAAAAAATATCCCAAGTCACTCTTGAATCTAATCCACATAAATCCACTCCTTACATTCCATCTCTACAACATAAGTAAAACCCCAAATAACTCAACCAATTAATTTAATTAATTAATTAATCCATCAAAAGCCCCCCGTCAACTCACTTTTTGCCATCGGGGCTTCCGCACCAGTCCGGAACCTCCCGAAATTCGCCGTAATTCTAAAGTACACCTGTTCCAGGTATTTCCAAATTTTCTGCACTCCACTGTGAAGTCGAGGCTTCCCCGAAGCCGGTCCACTTTCGGCGCACAATACCCGGTAAACCCCAATCGACCCGGGGCTTCCGCGTTGATCCGAATCAACCCGCACTCAACTGTAATCCAATAAGGAACACGCTCGAGGCGATTTCTCCACACCACGCCACTTGCGAGGTCGGTGCGCCATTCGAATTTCCGGTACTCTACACTCTCCCCTCCTAAAAAAGGTTTCATCCTCGAAACCCGAATAAAACCATAACTCAGGAGGGTGACTCAATGAAATGGGGATAGGAAACACTCAACTCATCCTCAGGCTCTCAGGTGGACGTTCTCACTCATCACGATGGCTCCACTGAACCTTCACCAAAAGTATAACTCGATTGCAAAATTCTTCCGTCTCACCAGAAAGAATTAGCATCGGTCGATCCTGATAACTCAATCCTCATCCAACTCCAAGGAAGTGAAAACCAAAATATGCCCAGGATCAAATACAGTTCTCCCAGCCAGATAAATACTCGCGGATCAAACTCCCCGCGTAAACTCAAATCTATAAAACCCTGCGGTCTGAGGCTTCCACAATCAAGATTTCCAAAATCAAAAACTAAGCCTTCAGTTGGCATAACTCCTTCGTTGCCCCTTAGCAAATAAAACACTCAAGTTCCGCAGATACATCTCTCATAACAATTTACAGGGGAAGTAGTTCAACAACGGGAAACAATGGTCAATTTCCAACTCTCAAATCCCAAGTTCCAAAAAGGGCAACCACGGATCAAAGACCTCAGTCACTATCATAGGTTTAGGCCAAACCCAACGGCATCACTCTTCGTTGGGTCCACAGTCACTCTTGTAGCTGAAAACACAGGCCTAACAACACAACCTTCCGAAGTCGACAAGCATAGACTAATAACTTGGCATATAACTTCTTTTCCCAGAAGTTGCAGCACGACTCTCAAGTGCTCCTCATGCTCTAAGTCACTTCGAGAATGAATCCAAATAACCACGACGAGTACTACCACCAATCCGTCCAAACACAGCTGGAAAAGCACAATTCCTAAAGTCGGTAGGGCATTAGTCAATCCACTTGACTCTGCAAAAACTCGTAATGCCCCTACTGGCTCCGGATCACTATTAGGGCACAGCCCTCGGCTATAAGATTCCATAATGCTATCAACCTCTCGAAGGCATCTGCCAAGCACAATCCAAATCTGCCCGTGTTTGAACCATCCAAGAAATCTCACCGTTGTGTACTCACAACGTGGCATCACTGCCGTGTACCAACGGCGTGGCATCATACTCAAGTATTAAACTCTCAAATCCTTACTGTCGTATTCCCACGACATGGTATCGGTCACATAGACCCCTCGATCCATCAAAATCCGCACTACGCTATCAGCTCACTGTTTCGCGGGTGATACTCCAAGAGGTGCTATCGAATTTGGTGCAGTTCCCAAACCATGTCGACCACTATCTCGATCTCAATTCACTAAGCGGCGGCTTCGAAAATTCAGCTCAAGTAGACTCACACCCGGGGTCACACGACGGTAAGGATATCCTTTAGCCCGGTGCTGCCGCAGGCACCTCTCAACAATCGCTAGCAAGCGATAAAACCACGACTCAACCTCTGTCGTGGTCTAGCCTCTTCTATAAATACACTTCTCCTGACCAAGTCCCCGGAGGGTCATTGTCCTCTCTGATAATCCAAGGTAGCCTAACATGGGAATAACCAAATCCTTATCCAATCTCATTTCAACATCTGGGAACTAATGTAGGACAAGAAACTCAATGATCAAATCCAAGGTCCTAACAGCACTGGGCAGGATAGGCAACACTCATCCATGTGCTATACGTGATCTGGAACCTGACCCTCACGTGCACAAGCCAACAGTCCTATCTCTGGCCCATACGAAGCTACCCCTGCTTTACTGAAGCACACACAAGTGGTGCTGGCATCAACCATGCTCTAACTCCGATGACCACCCTGGTGAGACGCGATCCACTAACCTGGCGATGAATGCGGCCCATGCAAAAGGAACTCACATCCTGGCACTGCTGCTGGTGCCTACACTGTCGAGAACCTCCTGGTCTCTGTCTTCTCTGAGACCCACGATCCAGAGACTGAAATCATGGCAACCTCGATCCACTCAACTATCCCAAAATTCGACGATACTGGGCATCTCTCACTGAAGCTGTTCCCTTGCTCTTCGTCCCTCCTGGACGTGATCACTGATCCTCGGTCAATTCATCGAGTATGCTCCAAAAGATAGCCATCGAAATGCAGTCCCTTCTCAACATAATCAACCTCTAAGCCACACAGGGGGCGACAAGGGATACACTGCTCAACCGTCGCAGAAACTCGCCCCAAATCATCAACTGCGCTCCCGATGGTCCAACAGGACGAACTTGACGCCATCAACTCTCTCGGCGTCCTTATCCAAAAGTGCATAACCAAGCGCCCTGATGCTTTTCCTGGTTGAACAAATCCTCGCACAACTCTTCCATAGCAGCGATCCAGTTCTCGGCCTCCCAAGGCTCCAAACTCGGTCCCGAAATCTACAGGGGATGGAACTGGATGAAGTATACAACCGATCGGCAATCCCTCGCTACTCCTGCACTATCCCTAGTGCGATCTGGGTCGAAGTCGACGATGTCGCGGCCGGAGGTACTACTGGCGATACCCGGGAGATGCTCTCGGTCCAAGCATGCGCATCGCACGCTCCATGTTCTCTTCCTGGCGCCGCATCGCCTCAAACATCAGGACCGCTTGGGCTTGTAACTCTCAGACCTCACTCTGCTCTATCCGTTCAGCCTCCCGCTGTTAGGGCTCCTCACCCAGGGTCAAACACGCCCTCGCCGCCGCACGGCGTCTCGGAGGCATCGAAAACCACTGCAACAAAATAAACATTAGGACCAAAAACTCTCTCGACCGAATCAAGTGAAAGTCTAAAACATGTCACCCAAACTAAAGCATTATGTTGTCTGCAGCCAACATAATCATCTTTAGAGAAATAACATGTAAGGTCACTCGCCCCAATCCCCTGGGGGAGGTACTAACTCAATCAGGACTCTCGCTAAAATCACGTCTCTCACGACGGTCGTCCTAATGTCCAACCAATAGCCTAGGGTCTCTAAGTCCTCAATGACCTATACACCTAGGCTCTGATACCACCTAAATCTGTCACGCCCCGGGATCGAAACTGCGACCCGGGCTCGCCAACAGATCCGCCATCTGTACGGAAACTGCCGCACAGACGAAGCGTCTACCCTGCAAGTCAGATCTAGAGCTAAAAACATGTATCAGAGCTGAAATAAAACTAGAGCTACATAGATCAACTGAACATCTGGATAAAATAAAAGTCCACAATACAAAGTCTGTCTAGCCATAAGAAATAAAAACAATCCTCACAAGCTTCCCAGAAAGTCCAGTACAAAAGTGGAATCATAAAATACCCCGGGTACATCTACCTCAGACTTCCAATGCTGGTAAGGAACTAATCGGCCGCGTTCTCACCTCGATCTGCTGTCTCCGTGCGAACCAAGCCGGAACAGCTGCCTCAAACCTGTCACCGCAGCGGGTGTGAGATCTACTGCAGAAGGCAGATCTCAGTGGGTACCGTCCCAAAATCCACGGTATGCCCACTAAGTCTACTGGAGGCAAAACAGATAGGTATGCAGATAGATAGATAAAAGGAAAGCAGGAAATGAACTACAGCTAATAAGTAACAACATCATGCTGAAGGAATACTACTCTGACCCTGCTATGCATACACTAACACTGCTAATAATATGCCTCAAGTACTATGCTCAAAGGAAAAACTCATCAATGAACATGCTATGCCATCACTCTCTCAATGTCACCCAATCTCAATGACTGCCTCATAGGGTCCAGTCAAGCCTGCGCCAACCTACTGCCACCTCATCCACACTGGGACGGGACTTACGTAGGGCGTCCCACACGGACTATCTCAAGCGAACTCTAGTGTATCAACTAGTCGCATACATCGCAGCCTCGTCAGGCTCGGTATCATCATCGCACCCGGGGCGTAGCTCGAGGGGAGCGACCCCACCGAACTCAAGTAGCACAACTGTCTCACTGTCTCAATATGCGGCACATGCAGGCTATAATCCATGATCAAACAGATCGGTATCTCAAAGCTCGAAAGCACAACTCAGTCGGAAAAGATCCACGACTCAAACAGGAAAAGCCCAAACACTCTCACAGCTATGTCGGAGAACCCTCAACGACTCAATCTGATAATGCACGACCCGTGGCTGAGTCAGGAAACCTCCACGACTCGATCTGCCAGAACCCCCAAAACTCTCATAGCTAAGTGGGAGAACCATCTCCACCACTAAATCAGAACACGACCCATGATCTAGAGTAAACCAAATCGGAAATAAATTCTCAATCTCTCACACGGAAGGCCTGGAAATTCTGAACTACTGCCAACTACAACCCTATCAAACAAGAACAGGCTGCAGGCGTAGCCGCCCATAGCTTCCGCCCCCGAACTGGAAAAAAATGCTAAAACTCTCTCATGACACTAGAAAGTCATCTCACAATGCTCTAAAAATCTACTCGGCCCTCTGGCACGAGTACTCATGCAACTCGAACAATCTGGACCATTCATAATGTTCTCAATTTTTAAAAAATCCTTTTAAAGCGGAGTTTTACTTAAAACGGGGTACTAAAATATTCTGAAGGTCCAGATGCAACCTGAATCTCAAAAGAATGCACAGTCAGTGTCAAATAACCTCTAGATCATACTAAAAATGTCTGGGGCTCATAAAAGTCTTTCTACAATTTTCTAGGCAACTATCAGATTTATCAAAATATAATAATTCAGCTAATCATGATCAATATATGATAAATAAGCTAAATATGATCAATATGCTTACAGAAGCATTAGAGGGCATTACATAAATTTTGGAGAAATTCCAACCCACCTGGAACGCTTTCCGCAGGCAACGCTGAAGTCGGTGAAGTGCTGAACCCTCGAACTGAAGAAATTCCGAAAAACGCGCCGCGCGCACATTGCTGCATACTTGGAAAAATCCCGGGAGCTCGAATAAATTTTTCCCCGAGTCCTCAACCCAAAAAATCCCGGCGCACTCTGATCATCCCCAGCCAAAACAGAGCTTCCAAGTGTCACCAACAGCACACATAAAGCTTTAATTAAACACCAATAATTAGAGCTCTCATATACATAGTTAGCATAAATCCACATACACCTTACAGCTCATACTCCATATCTCCTCTACACACACAATATCTCCAGGCAACAAGCAACACACTAAAACAAAAGTTCATCCAATCACAATTACACATTCACCAAACTTTCATATTCATCTCTCATGTACACTCCACACACTCACAGCACTCAAGTTTCAACACAAACTCTTAAGTTGCCATTACAACTAAAACTAATGTGTACTTATTCTCATACACAAACTGCTTCACTCACTGCTCAATTACACGATGCCAGGCTCCAAAAGCACAATTTAATTCACCCTCAGTCCAAAAGCCACATAAGGCACACAGCACTCACACAAACAATAATTGTCCACCAATTTCTTCACAAAACCACCCCAAATTAAACACATACACACATATATATAATTCTTTAAGCTCCATTTACACCAAAAGAGATGCTCACAACACAATCACTCAATTTCCCCTTACTAATAAGCATGTGCTCACACCAACTCAAATATTCAAAACCACCTATTTACAGTACATAAGCAGCCCAAGTTTATGCACAATTAAAACCATAGCACCATCTCCTAGCTCACAACACACATTGCACACTCACATACATCTCATGGTTCGACAGCATGCTCACTTAAACCTCATTTCACATTAGATCCACAATCTTTCCTTTATAAGCTCCAAAGCATACTAATAAATAATAGATCACTTAACCAAAAATACACACATCCAACCACACGCTTAGGTTGCATCTCCCTTGCACACATCAAGTCCACCATCAACAAGCAGCAAGCAATTTACCCAAATGATCCATCACAAACTTCCATCAACACATACAAAATCCACAGCTCACCAAATCACCATACAACATTAAGTCCACAACATTATTCAAACTCCAGCTCCTCTTCATACACACCACACTTAGCACATACACACCATGCCAAGCTCCAGCACCCACAAGACCAAGGTTTTCCTGAAGACCAGCCCTCACCAACAGCGCACTTCAGATGGTGCTCTGCGCCGTCCACCGCCGGCTCCCACAGCTTGCGCGGCACCAAGCACATGCGCGCAAGGCAGCTCTGAACCAAAACCAAGAAAGGAAGCAAAGAAAAATTATCAATAAGGGCTAATCACAAAATCACACACACACATTCGGGGCAAAAACCAGCCCCCCAGCACAAACGTCGGTCGCTCGCAGCGGCCGCACACGCCGCTGCCGCGGACCGCGCGGCGCCCGTGCGCTGCTGCCAATCGCAGCCAGCGCAGCGCTACCGCAGCGGAGCCATTGCCGCAGCCGCAGCAAAAGCTGGGCCCGCCGCGCGGCGCCCAGGCCCGCAGCGCGGCGGCCAGGCCCACAGCGGGCCGCGCACCTCGCGCGCGGCGCGCGGCGCCCGCAGCGCGGGCTTGCGCGCTGCGTGGCGCCCGCCTGGGCGCTGCGCTCCCAGCGCGCGCTTGCGCGCTGCGCGGCACCCGCCTGGGCGCTGCGCTCCCAGCGCGCCTGCGCGCAACATGCGGAGCTCAGCCGCTTGCTGATCCCATTTTGGACAGCAAGCCCCACCTCCATAAGCAAACAGCTTCCAGACACACAACCTTTTCACTCTCACTGCATCCTCTTCTCTCTCTAAAACAAAAACAGCACGCACCTCTACCAACCGCCGCGCACGCCGCTCGCCGCTCGCCCACACGGCTTCAAGGAGGGTGTTCCATCATCAAAGCTCAATCCTCAATTCTCTTTTCCTTAGTTTCATCATCTTCTTCTCTCTTCTTTTCCCTCATTTTTCATTCCCCTGTTTTGAACCCATTCCTCTGTTCGCATAAGAAGAAGATGGTGATGACGTGGCAGTGCTAAATAGAAGAAGCTAATTAAATGTGAGGAGTGGGTGGTTGGGAGCATTAAATGCTCAACCAAAAAAAATATCCCAAGTCACTCTTGAATCTAATCCACATAAATCCACTCCTTACATTCCATCTCTACAACATAAGTAAAACCCCAAATAACTCAACCAATTAATTTAATTAATTAATTAATCCATCAAAAGCCCCCCGTCAACTCACTTTTTGCCATCGGGGCTTCCGCACCAGTCCGGAACCTCCCGAAATTCGCCGTAATTCTAAAGTACACCTGTTCCAGGTATTTCCAAATTTTCTGCACTCCACTGTGAAGTCGAGGCTTCCCCGAAGCCGGTCCACTTTCGGCGCACAATACCCGGTAAACCCCAATCGACCCGGGGCTTCCGCGTTGATCCGAATCAACCCGCACTCAACTGTAATCCAATAAGGAACACGCTCGAGGCGATTTCTCCACACCACGCCACTTGCGAGGTCGGTGCGCCATTCGAATTTCCGGTACTCTACACTCTCCCCTCCTAAAAAAAGGTTTCATCCTCGAAACCCGAATAAAACCATAACTCAGGAGGGTGACTCAATGAAATGGGGATAGGAAACACTCAACTCATCCTCAGGCTCTCAGGTGGACGTTCTCACTCATCACGATGGCTCCACTGAACCTTCACCAAAAGTATAACTCGATTGCAAAATTCTTCCGTCTCACCAGAAAGAATTAGCATCGGTCGATCCTGATAACTCAATCCTCATCCAACTCCAAGGAAGTGAAAACCAAAATATGCCCAGGATCAAATACAGTTCTCCCAGCCAGATAAATACTCGCGGATCAAACTCCCCGCGTAAACTCAAATCTATAAAACCCTGCGGTCTGAGGCTTCCACAATCAAGATTTCCAAAATCAAAAACTAAGCCTTCAGTTGGCATAACTCCTTCGTTGCCCCTTAGCAAATAAAACACTCAAGTTCCGCAGATACATCTCTCATAACAATTTACAGGGGAAGTAGTTCAACAACGGGAAACAATGGTCAATTTCCAACTCTCAAATCCCAAGTTCCAAAAAGGGCAACCACGGATCAAAGACCTCAGTCACTATCATAGGTTTAGGCCAAACCCAACGGCATCACTCTTCGTTGGGTCCACAGTCACTCTTGTAGCTGAAAACACAGGCCTAACAACACAACCTTCCGAAGTCGACAAGCATAGACTAATAACTTGGCATATAACTTCTTTTCCCAGAAGTTGCAGCACGACTCTCAAGTGCTCCTCATGCTCTAAGTCACTTCGAGAATGAATCCAAATAACCACGACGAGTACTACCACCAATCCGTCCAAACACAGCTGGAAAAGCACAATTCCTAAAGTCGGTAGGGCATTAGTCAATCCACTTGACTCTGCAAAAACTCGTAATGCCCCTACTGGCTCCGGATCACTATTAGGGCACAGCCCTCGGCTATAAGATTCCATAATGCTATCAACCTCTCGAAGGCATCTGCCAAGCACAATCCAAATCTGCCCGTGTTTGAACCATCCAAGAAATCTCACCGTTGTGTACTCACAACGTGGCATCACTGCCGTGTACCAACGGCGTGGCATCATACTCAAGTATTAAACTCTCAAATCCTTACTGTCGTATTCCCACGACATGGTATCGGTCACATAGACCCCTCGATCCATCAAAATCCGCACTACGCTATCAGCTCACTGTTTCGCGGGTGATACTCCAAGAGGTGCTATCGAATTTGGTGCAGTTCCCAAACCATGTCGACCACTATCTCGATCTCAATTCACTAAGCGGCGGCTTCGAAAATTCAGCTCAAGTAGACTCACACCCGGGGTCACACGACGGTAAGGATATCCTTTAGCCCCGGTGCTGCCGCAGGCACCTCTCAACAATCGCTAGCAAGCGATAAAACCACGACTCAACCTCTGTCGTGGTCTAGCCTCTTCTATAAATACACTTCTCCTGACCAAGTCCCGGAGGGTCATTGTCCTCTCTGATAATCCAAGGTAGCCTAACATAGGAATAACCAAATCCTTATCCAATCTCATTTCAACATCTGGGAACTAATGTAGGACAAGAGACTCAATGATCAAATCCAAGGTCCTAACAGCACTGGGCAGGATAGGCAACACTCATCCTTGTGCTATACGTGATCTGGAACCTGACCCTCACGTGCACAAGCCAACAGTCCTATCTCTGGCCCATACGAAGCTACCCCTGCTTTACTGAAGCACACACAAGTGGTGCTGGCATCAACCATGCTCTAACTCCGATGACCACCCTGGTGAGACGCGATCCACTAACCTGGCGATGAATGCGGCCCATGCAAAAGGAACTCACATCCTGGCACTGCTGCTGGTGCCTACACTGTCGAGAACCTCCTGGTCTCTGTCTTCTCTGAGACCCACGATCCAGAGACTGAAATCATGGCAACCTCGATCCACTCAACTATCCCAAAATTCGACGATACTGGGCATCTCTCACTGAAGCTGTTCCCTTGCTCTTCGTCCCTCCTGGACGTGATCACTGATCCTCGGTCAATTCATCGAGTATGCTCCAAAAGATAGCCATCGAAATGCAGTCCCTTCTCAACATAATCAACCTCTAAGCCACACAGGGGGCGACAAGGGATACACTGCTCAACCGTCGCAGAAACTCGCCCCAAATCATCAACTGCGCTCCCGATGGTCCAACAGGACGAACTTGACGCCATCAACTCTCTCGGCGTCCTTATCCAAAAGTGCATAACCAAGCGCCCTGATGCTTTTCCTGGTTGAACAAATCCTCGCACAACTCTTCCATAGCAGCGATCCAGTTCTCGGCCTCCCAAGGCTCCAAACTCGGTCCCGAAATCTACAGGGGATGGAACTGGATGAAGTATACAACCGATCGGCAATCCCTCGCTACTCCTGCACTATCCTAGTGCGATCTGGGTCGAAGTCGACGATGTCGCGGCCGGAGGTACTACTGGCGATACCCGGGAGATGCTCTCGGTCCAAGCATGCGCATCGCACGCTCCATGTTCTCTTCCTGGCGCCGCATCGCCTCAAACATCAGGACCGCTTGGGCTTGTAACTCTCAGACCTCACTCTGCTCTATCCGTTCAGCCTCCCGCTGTTACGGCTCTCACCCAGGGTCAAACACGCCCTCGCCGCCGCACGGCGTCTCGGAGGCATCGAAAACCACTGCAACAAATAAACATTAGGACCAAAAACTCTCTCGACCGAATCAAGTGAAAGTCTAAAACATGTCACCCAAACTAAAGCATTATGTTGTCTGCAGCCAACATAATCATCTTTAGAGAAATAACATGTAAGGTCACTCGCCCCAATCCCTGGGGGAGGTACTAACTCAATCAGGACTCTCGCTAAAATCACGTCTCTCACGACGGTCGTCCTAATGTCCAACCAATAGCCTAGGGTCTCTAAGTCCTCAATGACCTATACACCTAGGCTCTGATACCACCTAAATCTGTCACGCCCCGGGATCGAAACTGCGACC
>CM054938.1:16421705-16520144 GCA_029168755.2 Tillandsia fasciculata
TTTGTTGGCGTATTTCGTGAAGTATTAAGTCTTGAAGATTGAAGATGAAGAAACTTTGGATCATATACCTCAATCTCAAGAAAGAAGAATTCAAAAGGATCAGGTACGTTTAACTAAAGATTTTTGATGATCCGAATACTTCTTATAGTGTAGAAACACCTGGAAGAGGTTTTATTGCTTAAACATCAAAAACTGGACATGGGACATGTTCAGGATCCGGATCGGGCTCGGCAATCCGGATCCCGAAGGGTGTTCGTTCATACACTGGTTCAATCCGGATCGCAGCATTTCATGATCCGGATCCCGAACACTGGTTTTACCTTTTGCTTGCACGATCCGGATCAGGAATTGCAATCCGGATCCCGAACGTGATGTTTGGTAAAACTGTATGAACGATCCGGATCGGGGACTACGATCCGGATCCCGAACTGCATTTTCTGGAAATCGTCTTTCTTGCTTCTGCAATCCGGATCGTCCAATTCCAATCCGGATCGCCGTCGTAAAATCTCCAGAAAAGGCAGTTTTTGATCCTTATCTTCTTCCAATGGTTTCTAACCTATAAATAGCCCTGTATTTTTCTAGGGCATCGGCAAAATAGAAAAAGATAGCCGAAAGAAAAAATCCACATATAGAGAAGAAAGGAAATCAATAGATTTATTCTATGTTCTTCATCTATATTGATTGATTTGATTCTAGGTTTTCCATACTCACATTTGAGTAGAATCAAATCAATGAATACTTAGATGGTATTTCCGATCTATTTTAATCTAAGTATTCGGCGGATCATCACCACCCAAACAAACAACGATTTACCCAAAATCGGCGCGTGGACTCGCGCTTGTGGTGGCCTTGTGGATTCAAGGAGCGAGGTACGTTCGTGGATTCGAAGCGTGTATTGGGTGAAGACCGTGGATTCGGTCGGACGTCGTGGACTCGACGTTGGACGCTGTGGATTCAGCGTTGGGCGCGGATCGTGGATTCGAGAAGCGTCGTGGAGCGAGCGGAGAAGATCTACTAGGAGCGTATGGTAAAAGGTTGAGTCGTCTGTGAGTACGTTATATCACCTTGTACGTGTGTTAATTCTAGTGGATTTCGCCGTGTTATCGGTCCCGTGGTTTTTTACTCCGGTTTGGAGTTTTTCCACGTAAAAATCTTGCGTGTTCTTTTATTTTTCCGCATTGGGTTTTATTGCGCAATGATTTTTTGAGTGTTTATTGTTTACACCTATTCACCCCCCTCTAGGTGTTTTTTCCCCTATTTAGATCCAATTACTTATAACCCAACAAGTGGTATCAGAGCGGGAATAGGGTTGTAAACAATGGTTGAAGGTGGAAACATCAATCGACCCCCTTTCTTTGATGGAACAAATTATGCGTACTGGAAAGTGCGGATGAAAGCCTTTTTAATTTCCATCGACGAAAGGGTGTGGCAATCAATTGAATTAGGATGGTCTAATCCAACTGAAATTATAGATGATGTTCGCACCTTAAAACCTAGGTCGAAATGGACCAAGGAAGAGATAGATTCATCTTCTTACAATGGCAAAGGAATTAATGCTCTATTTAATGCTTTGTCACAAACAGAGTTCTCTCGCGTCTCGGCATGTGAGACTGCGAAAGAAATCTGGGATGTTCTTCAAGTTACGCATGAGGGAACTAACCTTGTGAAGATTCAGAAACTGCAAATGCTTACGAGCAAGTTTGACTCTATCTCTATGGCAGAGAATGAATCTTTCACTGATTATTACACACGATTGCAAGACATCGTAAACTCATGTGCTAACTTGGGAGAGAAGATTCCAGAATTTAAAGTTGTAAGAAAAATTCTAAGAACTCTTCCTGAACGATTTCGCCCGAAGGTCGCAGCCATTGAAACAATTAAACACCCGGACGAAATGCGTGTAGAAGAATTAGTAGGTGCATTACAAACTTATGAAATGACATTTCCTACTAACTATTCTTCTGGAAAAGCATCCTCTTCTAAGTCTTCAGGTTACGCATTGAAAACAACTAAAGAAGAAGACGCGGATTCATCCTCCTCGGACGATGACGAGAACCTTTCTATGGAGGACTTTGAGAAGCAGCTCGCTCTCTTGACAAGGAAGTTTCGCCGCAACTTTCGAAGGGGAAATCCAAGCAAAACTCCATCCTTCGGAAAGTCGAAGAAAGGCAAGGGTTCTTCAACTTACAAGTCAAGGAAGCAAGAGAACTTCTCAAAGGATAAGAAAAGTTCAGAGGGACAAGTTCAGTGCTTCAAATGTCGAGGCTACGGCCACATTCAACGGAGTGTCCCAACAAGAATCCGGCAAAGAAGAAGGCGATGCAAGTCGTCACTTGGGATGACAACTCCACGTCAAATGAGTCATCGTCAAGTGATGAAGAAGACAACGCGACAGCATTCCACGCGTCCACCATCTTCACCCTTCATGTGCTTAATGGCAAGTACATCCGACTCACTGTCCAACTCCACTGTTGAAAAGATTGCAACGGACGATGAATCAGATGATTCGGAAGGTGAAGATTTTGCTCTAGCCTACCACAGACTTTTGAGGGATTCAAAGAAACTGGCTAAGCAAAACAAGGGGTTGAAAGGGAGATTGCAGGATCTCGAAGAAGAAGTAAAAAGGGTAACCTCTCTCTCAACCGATCTTGAAGTGGAAAGGGATAATCTGATTAAAACAAATGTTTCCCTTCAAGAGTCCAATGAGCAACTCGAGAAGAATTATATGGATATGGTGAACAAAGCGAATTACTTCTTGAAGCTCAACGGCGAGGCTCGACAGGAAAAATTGGAAATGACGGAGACCATACGCCAACTGAAGGATGACTTAAAGAGATTTTCTTCTGGAAGGAGTAAGTTGGACAGACTTCTTGGTCTTGGTCAAAAAATAAGTTCGGCCTCGGATACACTCAAACTGGAGACATTCCAAGTTCGAGTGGGACAGTATTTGTGCCTCAGTCGGTATCTCCTCCTCCGACACCGGAATTCACGACAAGCAACGACAACAAGCCTACTTCATCCTCCTCGGGATCGTCAAGATCTAAGGTATGTTTTCGTTGTGGCATTTCAGGGCACATAAGGAGAAATTGCAAGACGGAAGCCAAACGCACACCTCAAGCACCTCTTGCAATGACTACCAAAAGGCTATTCCTCGAAAATCAACTGCAATTCATTGAAGGAAAAGAGCCTTGGTAGTCACCGCTCAAGACGACATCATCAAGGAGCAGCAATTCTTCAAGCAAGACGCTCTCACCTAGGAGATCAACTTCACGATCATTACCGACGCACTCCAAAAAGGTTTGGGTGCGCAAAGGTGAAATTTTTCCTTGTCTTGTTACCAATGTTTCCTTGCATGCATATGATAGTTCGTCTTGGTATCTGGATAGCGGGTGTTCCCGTCATATGACCGGTGACAAAAACTGTTTTCAAACATTTGAGAAAAACTCCGGAGGACTTGTTGTTTTCGGAGATGGTCGGTCTTCCAAAATTGTTGGAAAGGGAACGGTAGCTATTCCAGATGGCCCGGTTCTAAATAATGTGTTATTTGTTCATGGCCTTAAGACTAACCTCATAAGCATAAGTCAACTTTGTGATAGTGGTTATTCAGTTAATTTTTCATCTGATAAATGCACTGTAACTGACAGAACCATGCTTTCTTTTTAAAGGGGTTAGATCAGAAAACAATTGTTATGTAGTTCCTCATAAGATTTCTGAAAAATGTAACCTAGCATCTTTGAAAAATGAAACACTTTGGCATGAAAGGCTAGGTCACATAAACTTTAAGGAACTTGCTAGAATTTCAAACAAAGATGTGGTCAAGGGGGTTCCGAAACTTTCTTTTGAACAAAACATTGTGTGTGGCGGTTGCCAAAAGGGAAAACAGTCTAGGACTGCACACAAGAACTTGAACCACATAGGTACAAAACGGCCTTTGGAACTTTTGCATATGGACTTAATGGGGCCAACTCGTCAACCATCTCTGGGAGGTAAATGGTATATTTTCTTATTGGTTGATGATTTTTCTAGATATACTTGGGTAGCATTTTTAAAAGAAAAAGCTGATACCTTTGATTCTTTTCTCGAAATCTGCAATCGTATTATGATTGAAAAGAATGAAAGGATTACTCGAGTTAGAAGTGATAGAGGTGGGGAATTCATAAATTCCAAATTCATTGATTTTTGCACTTCTAACGGCATTAAACATGAATTCTCTGCACCTTACACACCTCAACAAAATGGTGTAGTCGAGCGCAAAAACAGGGTCGTACAGGAAATGGCACGTGTTATGCTTCACAGCCGGAACTTACCTTTTTATTTTTGGGCTGAAGCGGTGAACACTGCTGTTTATGTTATTAATCGCGTGTATTTGCGCCCGGGGACTTTGAATACACCATATGAACTTTGGTTTTGTAGAAAACCTAACATCAAATATTTTCGTATCTTTGGGAGTCGGTGTTTTATTTTACGTGATCGCGAAAATCTTGGAAAATTTGACTCTCGAAGTGACGAAGGGATTTTCCTAGGTTATTCTACAAACAGCAGAGCTTATCGAGTTTTTAACTTAGAAACTAAGACGATCGTAGAATCGATAAATGTTAAGGTAGATGAAGCTTTTCACTTTGAATCTGAAAAATCTACCCTCGATATCTCTTTTGATGATGATACACCTGCTATTGCATCTTCTTCTAACAATTCTTTCGATAATAATGTTGATGCACCTAACGGTTCTTCAAGTTCAACTGATGTGCAGGAATCATCTCGTGTACCTCCGTCTACTCCTCTACCTCAAACGTTACGTATCTCCAAGGATCATCCTGAATCAAACATCATTGGAGACCCACAAGAAGGAGTCAGAACACGGAGACAATTGGTTTGCGGATTTGCATGCTATGTATCTCAAATCGAACCAAAGAACATCGATGAAGCTCTTCAAGATGACTACTGGATTAAAGCAATGCAGGAAGAGCTCCATCAATTCGAGCGAAACAAAGTCTGGGAATTGACGAAGCCTCCGAAGCAACACAATGTGATAGGTACCAAATGGATTTCAAGAACAAGAAAAATGAAGATGGTACTATCATCAGGAACAAAGCAAGGTTAGTTGCTCAAGGCTACTCTCAAGTAGAAGGTATAGACTTTGATGAAACTTTCGCCCCTGTAGCTAGACTCGAGTCCATTCGTATCTTATTTGCGATAGCTTGTCATTTTAAAATCAAATTATTTCAAATGGACGTTAAGAGCGCCTTTTTAAATGGGTTTTTAAATGAGGAAGTTTATGTGGCTCAACCGAAAGGTTTTGTGGATCATAAACTACCTAACCATGTTTTTCGTCTGAAAAAGGCTCTTTACGGTCTGAAACAAGCACCGCGAGCATGGTACGAAAGGTTGACAAAGCACCTTTTGGAAAAGGGCTACACTCGAGGGGGAGCTGACAGGACTCTCTTTGTGAAGCATTATCAAAACAATTTCATAGTTGCTCAAATCTATGTCGATGACATTGTTTTTGGCGCAACAAGAGATAATGATGCTTCTAAATTCGCGGAGACCATGGAAAGCGAATTTGAGATGTCCATGATGGGCGAATTAACTTATTTTCTTGGATTACAAGTTAAACAAAACGATGAAGGTATTCACTTGTGTCAATCCAAGTATGCAATGGAGTTGGTCAAAAATTTGATCTAGAAAATTCTAAGGATTTTCCAACTCCAATGGGAACTAGCCATAAGGGACTTGGAAGTGAATCACATAGTGAGAATGTAGACGAGAAACTGTATCGCAGTATGATTGGAAGTCTACTATATCTCACGGCTAGTCGCCCGGATATATCCTTCAGTGTTGGGATTTGCGCGAGATATCAATCAGCACCGAAGGAGGTTCACCTGAAAGCGGTGAAACGGATCATCCGATATATCAAAGGTACAATCAATTTCGGAATTTGGTATCCTATGGGAACAAGTTTGGATATTGTTGGATACTCAGATGCCGATTGGGCTGGATCAGTGGATGACCGGAAAAGCACGAGTGGTGCATGCTTCTATCTTGGCCATTGCCTTGTTGCATGGCACAGTAAAAAGCAGAATTGCATAGCACTCTCGACTGCCGAAGCGGAGTACATTTCTGCAGGAAGTTGTTCAACCCAATTGATTTGGATGAAAAGCGTGTTGAGCGATTTCCGGATTTCAGCAACTTCGGTAACCATTTTATGTGACAACACTAGTGCTATTAACATTTCAAAAAACCCTGTGTTGCACTCTAGAACAAAACATATTGAACTTAGATATCATTTTCTTAGAGAGCTAGTTGAATCAAATATTCTTCAACTGTCATACATTTCAACTGAGGATCAATTAGCTGATATCTTAACAAAACCTTTGGATCAAAAACGTTTTATTCACTTGCGTAAAGCAATTGGCATGCTTTCCTTGAAATAATCTCTTTTTGAAACCTTTGCTTAGGTTAGGTTTTGTTTTTGTTTTTGTTTTGTTCTTTATCTATGTTTTTTACATAGTACATTAATTGAGCATAAATCATAATTGACTTTAATTGCATCCTTTTATGCATTTAGAAATTTATTATGCTTTTGATATCATAATATTTCAATGTTGCAATGATCATTTACGTTCATTAAACCATCTTTTAAGTGATCAAAGTCAATTTCTCTCTCAATGATCTCTTGGTATAGTCATTATCATATTTGATTGCTTAGTCGAGTATGAATGCGAGATCAATTTTTGGTTGAATACCTTATATATTAAATAATTGATAGCCAATTGAGGGGGAGTCAAAGAAATGTAAATTGCTCAAAAGATGTGGAAAGAGTTACATCCCAATGAGGAGTGTGAAAACTACCACCACATGGAGAAAATGAAAGAAAGAAAAAGATACTCCATGAATGCAAAGCAAATTTTTGTTTTAAAAATATTGATGAAATGCATATTGAAATACTTGACTCAGTCGTATTTCATGGTTGGTATAAGGTGGGATTTTTGATAAAAGATGCTCAAAGAGCCACTCCTTCAACAGATTGTCTAGATATATTATCTAACTTATCTGGGATTTCAAACATCTATTGATCTTGGTATTTCATTTTCTTTACCAAAATTGATGATTTGATAAAGGCATTACACATAAGATCAGGATAGATGTGATTGAAGTTGTTCAACTTTAAGTGTTTTAATTTCGTAAATTTTCGTTTCATTTTTGAGTATTTTTGATAGATTTTGTATAATCTATTTCTTGTTGTATGAAACGATGATTTGTGTTTAAAGTTGACATGGTAAAGTGCTTACATACTTTTTCTGGATTTTATGGAATTTTTCTAAAATTTTCTGGAGAAAAAGTTGAAGCCGATCCGGATCGGAGTAAGTGATCCGGATCCCGAACGCAGGATTCTTCCTGCGGGTAGCCGATCCGGATCACATTCTCGATCCGATCCGGATCACGGCTAGGGTTTATAACAGAACAAAGAGATTTCAATTCCTTTTACCCTAATCTTTTGTTTCCAAGCTTCTAGAGTTTCTCTCTCTAGATTTCTTGCATCTTGGAGCTTCCAAACTCAAAGTTCTTCGAATCCAAGTAAGTTTTATTGATCAAAATCTCGTTTTTCACAGTTTTTCTCTCTTTTCTTCAAAACGTGAGTAAAAATCATGGATCTTTTTCGTTTGTGAATGGTTTTTGATCAAATTTCTTTTGAAATAAGAACTCTGGGTCGATTTGTTTTGCTTTTATGCTGGGTTTTTACCTGATTAACGAGTTTTTAGGCTTCAATTTCTAAAAATTCAGTTTTAGGGCATAAAAGAGGAATTTTTGTAAATCATGCGATTGATCTATTTTTAAAATTCTTTTTGCAAAACTAATTTGATTCTTAGCTTCTCTACATGATTATGATTGTCTAGGTACAATGTTTCAAATTTTTCAAAATTGACGATTTTTCATGTATTCTTGAGTTGCTCTTCACAGGACTTCAACTTCTTAACGCACTGTGTTCAATGGGATTCTCGTGGTTCTTTCTTT
The DNA here is from genome assembly GCA_029168755.2 of Tillandsia fasciculata. Lineage (NCBI taxonomy): Eukaryota > Viridiplantae > Streptophyta > Magnoliopsida > Poales > Bromeliaceae > Tillandsia > Tillandsia fasciculata. The sequence goes on from CM054938.1 coordinate 16,429,719, forward strand.
TGTTAATCACTATGGTGCACACGAGTACATCTGTTAAAAAGGAACAGGATGATTCCACTCAAGAAAAGACTAAAGAAGCTGGGGAGGACAGCTCAGACTATGATGAGGAGGAATGGGATGAATTTTTCAAAGATGTTCAACGAAAAATTGATGAGGAGAACAGGAAATTTGTCAAAGGAAAAGACTTATGAAATCTGCCTCAACAACTAAACAGTATACAAGACGGAAGAATGTCCAAAGAAGTGAAAGTCAGCGTAGTGGGCCCCTTACCAGAGCACGCTCACTCTCTGGGTTCTACAAACTGAATCTCCATGGGTTAAGGGACTGGATGCACCATCTGCCTCTACACAGCATCCATCACACTCGAAGACACGGACTACAGACACAGAGGCTTTGGAATTAGTTCGCCAGGAACAACAAAGACTCTCTGCTGAACAAGAAAGAATATCGACAGAACTTCAGCAAATTTCCTCTCAGCACAAGAAGATCAAGAAAAAGTATTCAAATATTTCGAAAATGCTTAAGGGGATTTTGAGCAAGCTGAGCTGTACCAGTTCAGACTCTTCAGACTAAGCAGCACCTTCTGTTCACTTTTTCTATGACTTACTCTCTTGCAGTTCTCAGTTCTTCGGTTCTTAACATTTAGTTTCGATTTTTAGGACTTAGTTTTTGTTCTAACTTGTAGTTTAGTTCTCAGGTTGTGCATATTAATAGAACTTTTTAACTCTCCTTATATTTTGTAGCTTTTGCTACGTTTTTGGCTTTGTTTGTGACAAAAAGGGGGAGAGAGTTTAGAGAGAACTTGGACAATGCAACTTGAACAAATGACGAAAATGTATGAACATTGTGAATATCAAGGTAAGTATGATCTCAACTTCAACTTTGGTTTGGTTTTTCTTTTGTGATTGGTTGCATGTCCCTACTAACTATTCGACTAACTATTTGGGCATGTAATATGACTAACAAGTTGATGTTGGACTAACAGTTTGTGACATTTGGTTCTTGAATGCTTAGAAGATATGTTGGTTTTTAACTATGATTCTCTTACATATCTGAATTCTTCAAATGTCATGATGAGAATAAACTCTATCTCTGTACTTGGTTTTGTATGTTCAATTCTTGAGGTATCTAACGATTTTGTTTGTCAAGAATGCTTTCTGTGTGCAGAGAGTACAGATGTCTAAGTCTAGAGTCTGTTTTAGGAGTTTATCTCATGTTTTTAATTTTTGGATCTCCATTGTAAATTTTTGTTGTATGGTGATAGCAACAAAAATATCTTTTTGAATTTTCTTTTGTGGATTTGTGTTTTGTCACGAAACCGCCAAAGGGGGAGATTGTTACGGAATTTGAGTTGGCGTATTTCGTGAAAGTATTAAGTCTTGAAGATTGAAGATGAAAGAACTTTGGATCATATACCTCAATCTCAAGAAAGAAGAATTCAAAAGGATCAGGTATGTTTAACTAAAGATTTTTGGTGATCCGAATACTTCTTGTAGTGTAGAAACACCTGGAAGAATGTTTTATTGCATAAACATCAAAAACTGGACATGGGACATGTTCAGGATCCGGATCGGGCTCGGCAATCCGGATCCCGAAGGGTGTTCGTTCATACACTGTTTCAATCCGGATCGCAGCATTTCATGATCCGGATCCCGAACACTGGTTTTACCTTTTCACTTGCACGATCCGGATCAGGAATTGCAATCCGGATCCCGAACGTGATGTTTGGTGAAACTGTATGAACGATCCGGATCGGGGACTTCGATCCGGATCCCGAACTGGCATTTTTCTGGAAATCGTCTTTCTTGCTTCTGCGATCCGGATCGTCCAATTCCAATCCGGATCGCCGTCGGTAAAATCTCCAGAAAAGGCAGTTTTTGATCCTTATCTTCTTCCATTGGTTTCTAACCTATAAATAGCCCTTTTATTCTTTTCTAGGGCATCGGCACAAATAGAAAAAGATAGCCGAAAAGAAAAAATCCACATATAGAGAAGAAAGGAAATCAATAGAATTTATTCTATGTTTCTTCATCTATATTGATTGATTTGATTCTAGGTTTTCCATACTCACATTTTGAGTAGAATCAAATCAATGAATACTTAGATGGTATTTCCGATCTATTTCTAATCTAAGTATTCGGCGGATCATCACCACCCAAAACAAACAACGATTTACCCTAAATCGGCGCGTGGACTCGCGTGGCCTTGTGGATTCAAGGTGCAACTACGTTCGTGGATTCGAAGCGTAGTATTGGGTGAAGACCGTGGATTCGGTCGGACGTCGTGGACTCGACGTTGGACGCTGTGGACTCAGCGTTGGGCGCGGATCGTGGATTCGAGAAGCGTCGTGGAGCGAGCGGAGAAGATCTACTAGGAGCGTATGGTAAGAGGTTGAGTCGTCTGTGAGTACGTTATATCACCTTGTACGTGTGTTAATTCTAGTGGATTTCGCCGTGTTATCGGTCCCGTGGTTTTTTACTCCGGTTTGGAGTTTTTCCACGTAAAAATCTTGCGTGTTATTTTATTTTTCCGCATTGGGTTTATTTGCGCAACGATTTTTGAGTGTTTATTGTTTACACCTATTCACCCCCCCCTCTAGGTGTTTTTTCCCCTATTTAGATCCAATTACTTATAACCCAACAAGGCGGTCTGCACCCGCTCCGTGGACCCGGCGCACAACACCGCGCCAATGACACTCCGCCACGTGTCACCCACGGTCCACCGTACACCCACGATCTATTCCGTGGACCAAGACTGTTGAGCCAGCCAATCCCGCCACGCCACGTGGCCTGCCCCCGGTGCACGCCGGCGCCGTGGACCGCGCACCTCCCCGCGCGCCCACGCGCCTGCCCGCGCGCCTGCCCGCGCGCTGCGCGCTGCCCGCGCCTGCCCGCCACCGCTCCCGAGCCTGCCCGCCGCCGCCCTCCGCCGTCGCCGGAGCTGCCCGCCGGCTGCCGGAATTGCCCGCCGGCTGCCGGAATTACTGTTCCGGCGTGAACAGTAACCAGCGGCGAAAATAACAAGTAAATAGCTCAATTTCATCATTTTCGCGCGCTGAGTCCAAATCCGATGTCCGTTTTGCCAAATTCTAACTCTAAAAATTGCCGAAGGCATCCGGAAAAATGTTCTTTGGTCCAAACTTCGCGCTGAGCCCAATTTTAATATCTATTGCGCGCAAAACCACTTCTAAGCATCCGACGGGGTCATCAGACTACTCTCGTGATCCAGTAGACCCTCTGAGTCCATCACTAGTGTCCAATTGGTGCACAAACACCACTGACGCGCCAAATAGGCCTCCAGAAGCTGCTGGTCAACCAGTAATCACATCGTGGGGATCCAGGTCCTCACAACAGTTGTCGCCACCAAATGTTTGAAGAAACGGTGGCGACAAATGTCGCCACCAAATGCTTGAAGAAACGGCGGCGAAGAAAAGGCGGCGACAAATGTCGCCACCAAATGTCTAGAGAAAAGGCGGTGACAAATGTCGCCACCAAATGTTTGAAACAAAAAAGGGTGCTAAATGTTGAAAAATGATTTGGCGAGCAGCGACAAATTGTCGCGACTAAATTTTTTAATTAAAGACGGCTAAATATTTTAATAAAAAAATGACGATAATTATCGCAGGTGATTAAGAATGGCTAATTTGGCAAAAAAAGATAAAAAATTTTGGTAGCAATTTATAATCGTCATTAATTACCCGTTGTAAAAATACTAAAAGCAACGGAATCTCAAAATCAAATTAAATATAAGCACCATGACTCCATTAGTGATTTCTTTATAATGTATTTGGTTATAAGATTCATACAATAAATAAGATTGAATGAAATTATAAATATTTAGCAGAATAACTATTAAAAAAAAAAATCAGCAATTTAGATAGCCTTAGAGAAACAAAGTTCGAGTATATATCATTGTAACATTACAATCATCCAACTCACATCCAAAAAATAAAAAGTTGAGATGAAAGTATAATATTTGTTTCAGACCACATTTCACATAATATCAAATGCAAACTTGTCATAATATACCAAAGTTTCTAAACTTACTTTAATATATATTGCCAAAATGTCACCAAAATATTTTGTCATCTCTCTTATAAACCTGTAAAAAAAGAAAAAAAATATATATATATTGTCATCAACTCTTTATAAATATCTAAATAAAATTAAAAAAAAATTACATACTAACAAAATTACAGGGGATCACCTAACTGCTTGAACAGCCTACTTAAAACTTTCATGGGACACTACTTAGAACTTTGTTATTGTCACAATATAAGATTTAGATGTTAAGAAATTACAGTTAAGAAAGCAACAAAGCACCAAATAAAAGACCTATAATTCACACATTGAAAGATAGCAAATTCCGTAAATCTTTATAGTGCAACAAGACGAAACCCATAGATAATTACATATAGTTATATACCTATAATTTATTGGGACAATTTCAGTCATAACTGAAGCCATTGCATTAAATTATTATCAACACAAAATTAACCTAATCCAGTATCAAGTGTTCTCAAGATATATTCTCAAATTAAATCCCTGATAATTACAAAGAACTAAAAAGCCAGGCAACTTCAGGTTGAGGTGTGATAACACATCTCACTTGCTGAAGCCCAGCAATTTGCAATTGAGGTAGTAAAGCATAAAGAAACACATCTGATGCACAAATAGTTTCATCAAAAGATATGTATATTGAAGTACCTCCTTTTGAAGCTCATCAAGCTTCTGAATGGATACATCCAATTGCTCTTTCACCTAATCAACACAACAGAAGTGTGATAAAGGTTAAAAACTAAAGTCAGTTGCAATAGACAAATAAACTAAGACACTTCTTCTACCTGATCTTGATAATCATCACTAGAATTTGGTGACAACTCTCTGCTTTGAAGATCATTTAGGCGGCCAGCACTGCAATCAAGCAGGAAAATCACAATAACAACCCTTTAAAAAGGTTTTATAACCTAGATGCTTCTGATGCACTGACAAAAACAATGGCACCTAAATTTCACATTTTAGAATGAAGTAAGAAAGAGGGAGCATCTTTCCACTATTTGTTGCCCTTGTAGATAGTAAGAGACAAGATGAGTAAACAAGTACGATCTGAATATTTTAAGTTGCAAGCTGATACATAGGGTCATTGACCTATCTTAAATATCAAAGGGAATTATTCAACAATGCCATATAACAAATAAAGAAAATTGTGCATAGGTTTAGCACATGATCAAATTTGTATTATGTTCACAGTAAGCTGGCTGACTAGATGATGGATACGGCTAAATTCTAAGAAACCATCAGTTCGACTTCATTGCAACACTAGCTCTGTTCCTCTACGTTAATTGGCGAAGCATCTCGCAGGAACTGACTTGCTAGTTTAACAACTAATCAAACGATTATATATTAATCGGAATTCATAACTATTGTTCCACATTTCACAAGTGAGGATTATAGTTTGGAAAACTGAAGTTGCAAGCCAACTGCAGCAATCTCAAATCAGTTACACCTTTATAATAGAGTGGATGTAACTTGATAATATACTGAAGCTACAAAACACAAGTCAACTCATAAGCAAATAACATGGTTGGGTAACATGTCCCAAGCAAAATAAGAGCAAATAGTATTGAGACTGTAAAACTCAAAAACTTACCTCAACCTGTTCCTTGGTTGTTGCTCCTTATTCTTATCTCTTCCACTATCATAACCTTTGGCTTTATCCATTTCTCTCTCATGGTCTTTCTCCATTTCTTGCTCCCTTTCCCAATCTCGATCAAGATCCCTAGCTTGTTCATGATCATGATCATCATGATCTCGTCCTCGATCCACAGAACGATCTCTTAACCGATCAAAGTCGTGGGGCCTCTCGTAGTCTCTCTCTCTATCTCTTTCACGTTCACGAGACCTCTCATTGGGTCTCTCGTGATACCGTTCTCTGCCACGATTATAATTCCTTTCTCTATCCCTACCCCAGTCAAAATCATCATCCCTCCCAAAATTTTCACGATAAAAATTTGGCCTTGCACCTCTTGTCAGAACTTCATTAACTCGGACAACTCTTCCACCAATAGTCTAATTAAAAAACAAAAAAGAAGACGTCAAACAAATGAAAAACAGAAAATTTGATAAGAACAGAGACATATACCCTGCCATTCATGTCTGCGATAGCGTCTACAGCAAACCTTGGGTTGGTGAACGTAACAAAGCCATAGCATTTTCCTCCAACTTGCCGATCATTTATTATCTGCAGCTAAATTGAATAAAGTTATAACTAGAAATTGATTGGACAATTTTCATAATTCATATATATAGGAAATGGTTCCATGAAACTCAGACCCCTCTAAAATATGCTTACAAGTATTCATAAAAGGACAAACATGTAGTCAAAGTTAGCATCATTAAAACAGTTCCTGAAATACTAATGTTGATTTATTATATATTTTCCACAAAAGAGACCACGGAATTTTTTCCAACTAGCATAAAAATTCCAAAAATAATTTTGAGATGACACAACCAGGAACTAAAATAATGACTCAAATACTACCCTTTTCCCCAAAATTTAGTTCTCAAACTGTATTAACAGTAGCTATAAGCTACAAGCCACCAAACTAAAATCCATACTTGCTTATAAGGGTATATTACACCACGGTCGCTGAACCTAAAATGAATTTCACTTTAGTCACAGAACTTTAACTTCAGTTCTACTCAGATCACCACATCATCTCGCAGAGATGGCATGGCTAATGATTCATCTCTTGTAGACGACCTGCTTGTTAATCAACAAAAATGTCACTGTCATATCAGTTTTCATCTATGATCTCATTCCTTTCATTCGGAAAATTAAATGGAGTTAAGGAGTGTGACAAAATGGAAACAGAAATTGAAGTTCAACGACCTAATTAACACAGGCCGAAGTTTGATGAGCTAAATGAAGCTTCAGCAAAGATTCATTAGCACATTAGGGATAAAGCCTAGTTACAGATAAGCTAATGCGTGATAAACCCTAGCTCTACAAAAGCTAATCCATCAAACGGTTCGAATCGTCGGCAAAGCTCACGGCGTGCGAGCACAAGAATAAGATCGAAAGCGAGGGAGGTAGAGGATGAGAGATGATGAGGGGTAAGCGGACCTTAACTGTCACGCCCCGGGGTCGAAACTGCGACCCGGGCTCGCCAACAGATCCGCCGTCGGCACGGGAAGCCCCGCCCGACGAAGCGTCTAACCTGCAAAAGATAGAGCTACAGCTAAACAGATATCAGAGCGGTAATAAAAGCTGTAATGTCAAATCTCACTACTAAAAAGCTGAAAAATAAATGCAAGTCTATCTCCCAAAATACAAGGTGATACAATAAAAATCCACCTATACAACATCTAAAAATCAGAAAGGGAGATAACTAAACTGGGAAATACAACACAAAACCAAACTCCCACAGTCCGGGATGGTACATCTACCTCACTCTAATAGAACAATGCTGGTAGGGAACTATCACGCGACTCCCTGTCCTCGGTCCGTCCAGTCAGCTCGGCAGGAACGGAAGAAAAGCCTCAGCAACCTGTCACCGACAGAGGGTGTGAGAACTACATCCTACAGTAGTTCTCAGTGGGTACCGTCTCCAAGAACCACGGTCTGCCCACTAAGTCTACTAGAGGCATAAGATAACAGAATGAAACTGAAATAATGAAAGAATAAGCTGGAAAATATCTACAGCTATCATGCCTCTATCTACTATGCTCAACGAGAAAGAACACAGATGATGGTATGCATCCACTCAATACTGACACTATGTCATAAGTACTATGCTCAAAGGTATAACCGATCTATGACACATGATATGCATACTCTCTCACATAACACCCAATCTCTATGACTGCCACATAGGGTCCAGTCAAGCCTGCGCCTGTCGACTAGGATCGCACCTACCCACCACCACACATCCACATGAGGACGCGATTTACGTGGGGCGTCCTGTCCGACTATCTCAAGCGAACTCTAGTGTATCAACTAGTCGCATCATCGCAGCCTCGTCAGGCTCGGTATCATCATCGCACCCGGGGCGTAGCTCGAGGGGAGCGACCCCACCGAACTCAAGTAACTCAAGTATCTCATAACTGGCAAAAAGCCAGGCTCAGCAGGCTATAGTCCACGATCAAACCGATCGGTATCACGATGCTCAACACAACTCAATCTCACAACACTGACTCTCCCAAAACAAGTACCACAAGGCTGGGACCGCCGCCACTCCCAACGGCTCCCACAACGACACCCCACTCATAAGCGAGAGGAGCCGACTGACGCGGCAAAGGTCCGAGAATCCCGATAGACCGGTGCCTAAAACCCCAATCAAACAAGAACAGACTCTAGGCTCAGCCTATCGAAGTTCTCGATCTTTTACCGTTCAGGGATTCCGGCCCCTCACGGTTAAAGTGGGAAACTATCTCAGCTCAAACTCATAACTCACGGCTGGAGATGCTCCACAGCAAGAACTGCACAGAGTCCGAAAACCCCGGGAGTCTACTACCTACGACCCCAATCAAACAAGAACCGGCTATAGGTGTAGCCTCCCGTTGTTTTCGGCCCAAGACGAAACCAGCCCTTAGAACCCAGATCCCCCGCCCCTGGCGGATGAGGGAATTTAGTAAAAAGATGACCTTTATAAAGAAATATCATTTCTCCTCAACCCCCTTGGGGTGAGGGTAAAATTTACCCCTTTTGAAAACTATCTTAAATTGAGAAAAACCAGCTTTTATGGATTTTAGTTCTTGAGAAAATCAGTTGAAAACGAGTTTGTTTCCCGAACTCCCAAGGGTGACACCTTCGCCCAATCAAACAAGAACAAGCTCCGGCGACCCTTAGGAATACGGAAGGAAAACATTGGTATACCAAAATCATGAGAGTTCAAAAGCATTCTGGGTTCAAGGTCCTGATAGCATACGTACTCCACGATCACAACGTGGTAGTAACGAGAAAACTACGTCACAACTAGAAACCCGGGACCACCGTTTACTCTAAACGGTTCCCAAACCACCAACACTGGCCTAACACAGCCACCAGACCCCACTCGGCCCCCAGGCCCGAGTGTAACACACGTCCCACAAAACTCTGACCACTCGGCCCACTACCCGGGCGAGGAACCCTATGTCCAGAAGGAAAAGCATGGTGTGGGATGTCTAAAGCATAAGAAAAACCTAGCCCAGATTAGAGTTCTCTATTGGTCTGGTTGAATACATGCAACATATGACGGGGGTGCTTGTCAAGTTCCAAGAAACACTTAAACTAGCATGCAATCCTATCATAATAGAATTAGAAGGAAGTCCGTAGACTTGGAGAGAAAACCAACCCACCTCAGATCGCCACCAATTGCTTGTCGACACTTGCAATTGGGCTCAGCGGGCTTACCTTGTCTCCACGTGGCCCGCACGCAACCCGAAGCACGACGCCGGAACCCGCACGCAAAACGGAGTCACAAGGTCGCGTCCCAGACAGAAGCTAAAACTGCACAGAAAACTGCCAGGAAAGAGAAAACGCAAAATCAGTAAAGATCGATCGAAAATCGAGCACCCGGCGGCGAAAAACGGCCTGCGCCGGCAAAACAGCCTCCACGGCAAAAAATCGCGACCGACGGCGAAAAACAACGCCCGACGGCAAAAAATAGCACGCGGCGGCGAAAACAGCGGTCGACGGCGAAAAACAGCGGTCGACGGCGAAAAACAGCTCGCGGCGGCGAAAACAGCGGTCGACGGCGAAAAACAGCTCGCGGCGGCGAAAACAGCGGTCGACGGCGAAAAACAGCGGTCGACGGCGAAAAACAGCTCGCGGCGGCGAAAAACAGCGGTCGACGGCGAAAAACAGCGGTCGACGGCGAAAAACAGCTCGCGGCGGCGAAAAACAGCGGTCGACGGCGAAAAACAGCGGTCGACGGCGAAAAACAGTTCGCGGCGGCGAAAACAGCGGTCGACGGCGAAAAACAGCGGTCGACGGCGAAAAACAGCTCGCGGCGGCGAAAAACAGCGGTCGACAGCGAAAAACAGCGGTCGACGGCGAAAAACAGCTCGCGGCTCGCGGCGGCGAAAACAGCGGTCGACGGCGAAAAACAGCGGTCGACGGCGAAAAACAGCTCGCGGCGGCGAAAACAGCGGTCGACGGCGAAAAACAGCGGTCGACGGCGAAAAACAGCATCCGACGGCGGAAAAACGGCCTCCGTCGGCGAAAAATAGCATCCGACGGCGAAACCGGCCTCCGTCGGCGGAAAAACGGCCTCCGTCGGCGGAAAACAGCATCCGACGGCGAAACCGGCCTCCGTCGGCGGAAAACAGCATCCGACGACGAAACCGGCCTCCGTCGGCGGAAAAACGGGGCCGGCACGCAAACCGAGGCGCCGACGAAGTCCCGGGGCACGCCAAGCGACGAAGACGGAAGCCGCGCGACCCAAGGAACCGGCCGCGAGGAGCAGGGGCCCGCCGCGCGGCGCCCAGCGGCGCGCGCCGCCGCGCAAGCAGCGACGCTGCGCGCGCCCGCTGCGCGCCCGCCAGCGCGCGCGCGCGCCGCCGCGCGCGCCCGCGCGCGGCCCTGCCGCGCGCGCATGCGCGCGGCCAGGCAGCGCCGCGCGCTGCCTTTTGCTGCGCGCGGCGCCGCGCCCAGCGGCGCGGAAAATTTCAAAAAATTTAAAAAAAAATTCAAAAAAATTTAAATAAATTCTAAAACTTAATTTAGCTCCAAATTTTTTCAAAAAATCCTCAAAGCACCAAATTTTTCCCAAAAATCCATTTTTTGCATTTAAAATCCACAAAAAAATTCCCCAAGCTCCACATAGCAAAAACCAAAGATCCAAAGCTTTCTAACATAAAATCCAAGCTCAAAAACTCTACTAATAATTCCAAACAAGATTAAAAACACCTCAATCTTACCTCAAAGTTGCTCGATGCACACCCACGAGCTCCAACGGCCACCAAGGGAAAAACCGAAACCCAAAAGCCACTCCAAAACCATCTTGATCATCTTCCTCTCCTTCATCTTCCTTCTTTTACTCTCTTTCTTTCTCTATTTCCCTTTCTTTCTTTTCTCTTGCTTTCTCTGCCTCGAGGAAGCTACAGAGGAGTGGAGGTGAGGTAGGTGGTGGGTGGTGAGGCTATCTCAAGGGTGAGGTTACCTCCCACAAGGCAACCAAGCTTAATTAAGTGGAAACTTAATTAAGGGATTAGCAAATGGAAAAAGCTTTAAAACATTATATAAAAAAAAAACTTACCTCATTCCAAAGCCCACATCCTAAAACAACTGTCACCAAGCAGAGGGAACCATTAATTAGCAAAACTAATTAATTAACACATTAAAATAATCCAAAAAGCCCAACTCCAACTCACTTTTTGCCTTCGAGCCCTCCGCTGCCGTCCGGAACCTCCCGAACTCCGCTGTAAATCGAAAGTACACGTGTCCACAGCTTTTTCTCATCAAAAAACTCATCCGTTGAGTCAGGGTGCTCAATTCAAAAACCGGCTCCGAAACTGCCAGTTCCGACTCACTTTTTGCCCCCGGATCCTCCGCGTCAGTCCGGAACCTCCCGAACTTCGCTGTAAACTGAATATATACCTGTTCCAAGTGTTCCCAAATTTCCGGCGCTCCACTGTGAGGTCGGTAATGTTACGGAATTTGAGTTGGCGTATTTCGTGAAAGTATTAAGTCTTGAAGATTGAAAATGAAAGAAGTTTGGGTCATATACCTCAATCTCAAGAAAGAAGAATTCAAAAGGATCAGGTATGTTTAACTAAAAATTTTTGGTGATCCGAATACTTCTTGTAGTGTAGAAACACTTGGAAGAATTTTTTATTGCATAAAAATCAAAAACTGGACATGGGACATGTTCAGGATCCGGATCAGACAGTCCAATCCGGATCCCGAAGGGTACTTGTTCATTGGCAAATCCAATCCGGATCAAAGGCCAGTTTTGATCCGGATCCCGAACATGGGAATTTGCTGAATTGTATGAACGATCCGGATCGGACCTTGCAATCCGGATCCCGAACCCTTGGTTTTCTGGAATTGTCATTCACGCTACGACGATCCGGATCACAGTAAATCCGATCCGGATCGCCGTCCTGAAAATTTCCAGAAAAGGTTAGTTTTTGATCCTTATCTTCTTCCAATGGTTTCTAACCTATATATAGACCCTATGATTCATTTTTAGGGTAATCGGAAAAGAAACGAAAAATACGACCGAAAAGGAAAAATCCACATATAGAGAAGAAAGGAAATCAATAGATTCAATTCTATGGTTCTTCATCTATATTGATTGATTTGATTCTAGGTTTTCCAAACTCAGATTTTGAGTAGAATCAAATCAATGAATACTTAGATGGTATTTCCGATCTATTTCTAATCTAAGTATTCGGCGGATCATCACCACCAAAAACAACGATTTACCCTAAATCGGCGCGTGGACTCGCGTGGCCTTGTGGATTCAAGGTGCAACCGCTCTCGTGGATTCGGAGCGAGGTACATTCATGGATTCGAAGCGTGCTACTGGGTGAAGACCGTGGATTCGGTCGGACGTCGTGGACTCGACGTTGGACGCTGTGGATTCAGCGTTGGGCGCAGATCGTGGATTCGAGAAGCGTCGTGGAGCGAGCGGAGAAGATCTACTAGGAGCGTATGGTAAAAGGTTGAGTCGTCTATGAGTACGTTATATCACCTTGTACGTGTGTTAATTCTAGTGGATTTCGCCGTGTTATCGGTCCCGTGGTTTTTTACTCCGGTTTGGAGTTTTTCCACGTAAAAATCTTGCGTGTTCATTTATTTTTCCGCATTGGGTTTTATTGCGCAATGATTTTTTGAGTGTTTATTGTTTACACCTATTCACCCCCCTCTAGGTGTTTTTTCCCCTATTTAGATCCTTATTACATAACCCAACAAGTGGTATCAGAGCGGGAATAGGGTTGTAAACAATGGTTGAAGGTGGAAACATCAATCGACCCCCTTTCTTTGATGGAACAAATTATGCGTACTGGAAAGTACGGATGAAAGCCTTTTTAATTTCCATCGACGAAAGGGTGTGGCAATCAATTGAATTAGGATGGTCTAATCCAACTGAAATTATTTCTGATGTTCGCACCTTAAAACCTAGGTCGAAATGGACCAAGGAAGAGATAGATTCATCTTCTTACAATGGCAAAGGAATTAATGCTCTATTTAATGCTTTGTCACAAACAGAGTTCTCTCGCGTCTCGGCATGTGAGACTGCGAAAGAAATCTGGGATGTTCTTCAAGTTACGCATGAGGGAACTAACCTTGTGAAGATTCAGAAACTGCAAATGCTTACGAGCAAGTTTGACTCTATTTCTATGGCAGAAAATGAATCTTTCACTGACTATTACACACGATTGCAAGACATCGTAAACTCATGTGCTAACTTGGGAGAGAAGATTCCAGAATTTAAAGTTGTAAGAAAGATTTAAGAACTCTTCCTGAACGATTTCGCCCGAAGGTCGCAGCCATTGAAACAATTAAACACCCGGACGAAATGCGTGTAGAAGAATTAGTTGGTGCATTACAAACTTATGAAATGACATTTCCTACTAACTATTCTTCTGGAAAGGCATCCTCTTCTAAGTCTTCAGGTTATGCATTGAAAACAACAAAGAAGAAGACGCGGATTCATCCTCCTCGGACGATGACGAGAACCTATCTATGGAGGACTTTGAGAAGCAGCTCGCTCTCTTGACAAGGAAGTTTCGCCGCAACTTTCGAAGGGGTAATTCAAGCAAAACTCCATCCTTCGGAAAGTCGAAGAAAGGCAAGGGTTCTTCAAGCTACAAGTCAAGAAAGCAAGAGAACTTCTCAAAGGATAAGAAAAGTTCAGAGGGACAAGTACAGTGCTTCAAATGTCGAGGCTACGGCCACATTGCAACGGAGTGTCCCAACAAGAATCCGGCAAAGAAGAAAGCGATGCAAGTCGTCACTTGGGATGACAACTCCACGTCAAATGAGTCATCCTCAAGTGATGAAGAAGACAACGCGACAGCTTTCCACGCGTCCACATCTTCACCCTTCATGTGCTTAATGGCAAGTACATCCGATTCCTTGTCCAACTCCTCCCTGTTGAAAAAATTGCAACGGACGATGAATCGAGTAATTCTGAAGGTGAAGATTTTGCTCTTGCCTACCATAACTTTTGAGGGATTCAAAGAAACTGGCAAAGCAAAACAAGGGGTTTGAGAGGGAGATTGCAGGATCTCGAAGAAGAAGTAAAAAGGGCAACTTCTCTCTCAAACGCTCTTGAAGTGGAAAGGGATAACTTAGCCAAAGCAAATGTTTCCCTTCAAGAGTCCAATGAGCTTTTCGAGAAAGAACATGAGAAATGGTGGACAAAGCGAATTACTTCTTGAAGCTCTACGGCGAGGCTCGACAGGAAAAATGGAAATGACAAAGACCATTCTCCAACTAAAGGATGACTTAAAGAGATTTTCTTCTGGAAGGAGTAAGTTGGACAGGCTTCTTGGTCTTGGTCAAACAAATAAGTTCGGCCTCGGATACACTCAAACTGGAGACATTCCAAGTTCGAGTGGGACAGTATTTGTGCCTCAGTCGGTATCTCCTCCTCCGACACCGGAATTCACGACAAGCAACGACAACAAGCCTACTTCATCCTCTTCGGGATCGTCAAGATCTAAGGTATGTTTTCGTTGTGGCATTTCAGGGCACATAAGGAGAAATTGCAAGACGGGAGCCAAACGCACACCTCAAGCACCTCTTGCAATGACTACCAAAAAGGTGATTCCTCAGAAATCAATGCAAATCATTCAAAGGAAAAGAGCCTTGGTAGTTCACCGCTCAAGACGACATCATCAAGGAGCAGCAATCTTCAACAAGACGCTTTCACCTAGGAGATAACTTCACGACCATTACCGACGCATTCCAAAAAGGTTTGGGTGCGCAAAGGTGAAATTTTTCCTTGTCTTGTTACCAATGTTTCCTTGCATGCATATGATAGTTCGTCTTGGTATCTGGATAGCGGGTGTTCCCGTCACATGACCGGTGACAAAAACTGTTTTCAAACCTTTGAGAAAATCTCCGGAGGACTTGTTGTTTTCGGAGATGGTCGGTCTTCCAAAATTGTTGGAAAGGGAACGGTAGCTATTCCAGATGGCCCGGTTCTAAATAATGTGTTATTTGTTCATGGCCTTAAGACTAACCTCATAAGCATAAGTCAACTTTGTGATAATGGTTATTCAGTTAATTTTTCATCTGATGAATGTACTGTAACTGACAAGAACCATGTTTTCTTTTTAAAAGGGGTTAGATCAGAAAACAATTGTTATGTAGTTCCTCATAAAATTTCTGAAAAATGTAACCTAGCATCTTTGAAAAATGAAACACTTTGGCATGAAAGGCTAGGTCACATAAACTTTAAGGAACTTGCTAGAATTTCAAACAAAGATGTGGTCAAGGGGGTTCCGAAACTTTCTTTTGAACAAAACATTGTGTGTGGCGGTTGCCAAAAGGGAAAACAGTCTAGGACTGCACACAAGAACTTGAACCACATAGGTACAAAACGGCCTTTGGAACTTTTGCACATGGACTTAATGGGGCCAACTCGTCAACCATCTTTGGGAGGTAAATGGTATATTTTCTTATTGGTTGATGATTTCTCTAGATATACTTGGGTAGCATTTTTAAAAGAGAAAGCTGATACTTTTGATTCTTTTCACGAGATTTGCCATCGTATTATGATTGAAAAGAATGAAAAGATTACTCGAGTTAGAAGTGATAGAGGTGGAGAATTCATAAATTCTAAATTCATTGATTTTTGCACTTCTAACGGCATTAAACATGAATTCTCGGCACCTTATACACCTCAACAAAATGGTGTAGTCGAGCGCAAAAACAGGGTCGTACAGGAGATGGCACGTGTTATGCTTCATAGCCGGAACTTACCGTTATATTTTTGGGCTGAAGCGGTGAACACTGCTGTCTATGTTATTAATCGCGTGTATTTGCGCCCGGGGACTTTAAATACACCATATGAACTATGGTTTTGTAGAAAACCTAACATCAAATATTTTCGTATCTTTGGGAGTCGGTGTTTTATTTTACGTGATCGCGAAAATCTTGGAAAATTTGACTCTCGAAGTGACGAAGGGATTTTCTTAGGTTATTCTACAAACAGTAGAGCATATCGAGTTTTTAACTTAGAATCTAAGACGATCGTAGAATCGATAAATGTTAAGGTAGATGAAGCTTTTCACTTTGAATCTGAAAAATCTACCCTCGATATCTCTCTTGATGATGATACACCTGCTAATGCATCTTCTTCTAACAATTCTTTCGATAATAATGATGCATCTAACGGTTCTTCAAGTTTATCTGATGTGCAGGAATCATCTCGTGTACCTCCGACTACTCCTTACCTCAAACGTTACGCATCTCCAAGGATCACCCTGAATCGAACATCATTGGAGATCCACAAGAAGGAGTTAGAACACGGAGACAATTGGTTTGCGGATTTGCATGCTATGTATCTCAAATCGAACCAAAGAATGTTGATGAAGCTCTTCAAGATGACTACTGGATTAAAGCAATGCAGGAAGAGCTCCATCAATTTGAGCGAAACAAAGTCTGGGAATTAACGAAGCCTCCGAAGCAACACAATGTGATAGGTACCAAATGGATTTTCAAGAACAAGAAAAATGAAGATGGTACTATCATCAGGAACAAAGCAAGGTTAGTTGCTCAAGGCTACTCTCAAGTAGAAGGTATAGACTTTGATGAAACTTTCGCCCCTGTAGCTAGACTCGAGTCCATTCGTATCTTATTTGCGATTGCTTGTCATTTTAAAATCAAATTATTTCAAATGGACGTTAAGAGCGCCTTTTTAAATGGGTTTTTAAATGAGGAAGTTTATGTGGCTCAACCGAAAGGTTTTGTGGATCATAAACTACCTAACCATGTTTTTCGTCTGAAAAAGGCTCTTTACGGTCTGAAACAAGCACCGCGAGCATGGTACGAAAGGTTGACAAAGCACCTTTTGGAAAAGGGCTATACTCGAGGGGGAGCTGACAGGACTCTCTTTGTGAAGCATTATCAAAACAATTTCATTGTTGCACAAATCTATGTCGATGACATTGTATTTGGTGCAACAAGAGATAATGATGCTTCTAAATTCGCGGAGACCATGGAAAGCGAATTTGAGATGTCCATGATGGGCGAATTGACTTATTTTCTTGGATTACAAGTTAAACAAAACGATGAAGGAATTCACTTGTGTCAATCCAAGTATGCAATGGAGTTGGTCAAAAAGTTTGATTTAGAAAATTCTAAGGATTTTCCGACTCCAATGGGAACTAGCCATAAGGGACTTGGAAGTGAATCACATAGTGAGAATGTAGACGAGAAACTGTATCGCAGTATGATTGGAAGTCTACTATATCTCACGGCTAGTCGCCCGGATATATCCTTCAGTGTTGGGATTTGTGCGAGATATCAATCAGCACCGAAGGAGGTTCACCTGAAAGCGGTGAAACGGATCATCCGGTATATCAAAGGTACAATCAATTTCGGAATTTGGTATCCTATGGGAACAAGTTTGGATATTGTTGGATACTCAGATGCCGATTGGGCTGGATCAGTGGATGATCGGAAAAGCACGAGTGGTGCATGCTTCTATCTTGGCCATTGCCTTGTTGCATGGCACAGTAAAAAGCAGAACTGCATAGCACTCTCGACTGCCGAAGCGGAGTACATTTCTGCAGGAAGTTGTTCAACCCAATTGATTTGGATGAAAAGCGTGTTGAGCGATTTCCGGATTTCAGCATCTTCGGTAACCATTTTTGTGACAACACTAGTGCTATTAACATTTCAAAAAACCCTGTGTTGCACTCTAGAACAAAACATATTGAACTTAGATATCATTTTCTTAGAGAGCTAGTTGAATCAAATATTCTTCAACTGTCATATATTTCAACTGAGGATCAATTAGCTGACATTTTAACAAAACCTTTGGATCAAAAACGTTTTATTCACTTGCGTAAAGCAATTGGCATGCTTTCCTTGAAATAACCTCTTTTTGAAACCTTTGCTTAGGTTAGGTTTTGTTTTGTGTTTTTGTTCTTTATCTATGTTTGTACATAGGACATTAATTGAGCATAAATCATAATTGACTTTAATTGCATCTTTTCATGCATTTAGAAATTTATTATGCTTTTGATATCATAATATTTCAATGTTGCAATGATCATTTATGTTAATTAAGTCATCTTTTAAGTGATCAAAGTCAATTTCTCTCTCAATGATCTCTTGGTATAGTCATTATCTTATTTGATTGCTTAGTCGAGTATGAATGCGAGATCAATTTTTGGTTGAATACCTTATATATTAAATAATTGATAGCCAATTGAGGGGGAGTCAAAGAAATGTAATATGCTCAAAAGATGTGGAAAGAGTTACATCCCAATGAGGAGTGTGAAAACTACCACCACATGGAGGAAAAAGATACCCCATGAATGCAAAGCAAATTTTTGTTTTAAAAAATGTTGACGAAATGCATATTGAAATACTTGACTCAGTCAAATTTCAAGGTTGGTATAAGGTGGGATTTTTGATAAAAGATGCTCAAAGAGCCACTCCTTCAACAGATTGTCTAGATATATTATCTAACTTATCTGGGATTTCATACATCTATTGATCTTGGTATTTCATTTTCTTTACCAAATTGATGATTTGATAAAGGCATTACGCATAAGATCAGGATAGATGTGATTGAAGTTGTTCAACTTTAAGTGTTTTAATTTTCATAAATTTTCGTTTCATTTTTGAGTATTTCTGATAGATTTTGTATAATCTATTTCTTGTTGTATGAAACGATGATTTTTGTTTAAAGTTGATATGCTAAAGTGCTTACATACTTTTTCTGGATTTTATGGAATTTTTCTGAATTTTTCTGAAGAAAAAGTTGAAGCCGATCCGGATCGGACTAAGTGATCCGGATCCCGAACGCAGGTTTTCCTGCGGGTAGCCGATCCGGATCACATTCTCGATCCGATCCGGATCACGGCTAGGGTTTTAATAGAACAAAGGGTTTTGATTTCTTTTACCCTAATCTTTTGTTCTTAAGTCTCTAGAGCTTCTCTCTCTAGATTCTTGCTTCTTGGAGCTTTCAAACTCAAAGTTCTTCGATTCCAAGTAAGTTTTATTGATCAAAATCTCGGTTTTTCACAGTTTTTCTTTGTTTGCTCAAAACGTGAGTTGAAATCATGGAACTTTTTCGTTTGTGAATGGTTTTTGATCAAATTTCTTTTGAAATAAGAACTCTGGGTGGATTAGTTTTGATTATATGCTGGGTATTCTCTGATTAACGAATTTTTGGGCTTCGATTTCTAAAAATTCGGTTTTAGGGCATATAAGAGGAATTTTTGAAAATCATGGAATTGATCTATTTTTAAAATTCTTTTTGCAAAACTAATTTGATTCTTAGTTTCTCTACATGATTATGATTGTTTGGGTACAATTTTTCCAATTCTTGAAAATTAACAATTTTTCATGTTCTTGAGTTGGTCTTCACAGGACACTTCCTAAACACAAAGCACAAACAGCAATGGTGATCACCTGGATCATATTTCTTCTCACTGCCATGGTTCATGCCAAAGACACTGTCAAGCCTAAAAGGGCTAAGCGAATGAAGAAGACTCAGAGTGATTCTGAGACGGAATCAGAGACGGACTCGATTGACGGGACAACATCGAGGTCGAGGAGACTGTCCCAACTGTCTCTAAAGGAAAAGCAACTGCTGAAGCTTCAAAGGCAAAGCCTCAGCCTACTGCAGCTGACAAAGGAAAAGTCCCAATGGAACCTAGTCCAACCAAACTCAAGCGAAAAAGCGTTGCAAGAAAAAGAGGCAGTGCTCGGGGCATTTCGATTGAAGAACCAATTGCTAGCCAGCCTCCTCCACAAGACTTCATCAGCTCCGCAAGGATCAAAGATTTTGAGAAGAGGGAATGCATTGGCGAAAGACATGTCAATGTCAAAGCGCTGAGAGAACGATGTGCACTCTTTGGGATTTTATTTGATCAGGCGGGTCTTGCTCCCATTTGTCACTTCCCTGAAACTACTGGGTATTGTCCTCACTCAGTACGAATGTTTTATCAGAATGCTTCTAGTCTAGTTGATCAGGACAATGGGCGTCGAGAATTTCATACATTGGTTAAAAATATCAAGATCAAAGTGACACCTCAACTAATTGGAGAGGTGTTAGGAATGAAGGCCAGAGTTGATGGACCTCATTATCTGAAAACTCAAATCTTCAACAGCAACTCCTGGAGAGTGGTAGTTAATGGAATTTGTCTTCCAGACACTATGTCGACAGGAAATTCCGTTTTTTCAAAAGAACTTCGACCGGAGTATCGCTTCGTGAACTTCATTGTTTGCTATAACATCCTTCCAAATATGAATACGAAGGTTCTTCGATGGGATCGGATGCTATTCCTTTATCTTCTTGGAAACCCCGCAGCATCAATGGGAGCAACCTTAAACATTCCTTACCTCATCTGGTCAAGGATGGCACGCTATGTCGAACATGCTCACCCTACTGAGAGACTCCCATATCCTATGATAATTATGCGCATCCTTCGGAAATTCAAAGTTGACACAAGTGCGAGCTCTTACATGTACAGTCTAGGAACAATCAATGAAACGACAATAGTGAAGTCTCTCTCCACTAAACAAGATGACCCCCCATCGCCTCCTAGACGACAACGAGCTCAACCACAAGCAACAACTTCTGCACCACAAGCAACACCACCAGCTCCACAAGCACATCAAGCAGCTCCATCAACTTCTGATGATGATGTCGCTTCGGTTAACTCGATCTACAAAGAACAACAACGTCTCTCAAATGAGCAAGAGCGAATGTCACAAGAATTTACTGAAATGAAAGGAGAAATTCAAGTAGTGAAACAAGAGCTTGAAGTCATCACTGCCTCTCAAATCACCTTGACTAAAACAGTCTCTTCAATGAAAAAACTGATGAAGAAGATGTTTGCAAAAATGGGATGCAGCACCTCCGATGATTCCGACTCTCAAGATTGAATTTTGCTCTAACTTTTTTTGTTTTGTCGTGTCTTTGCTTATTTAACTTTTTAACTCTCCTTATTTTTGTAATTTTGGCTCCGTTTTGTGACAAAAAGGGGGAGAGATGAACAAACAATGTTGAACAATGAACGTTGAACAATGAACGTTGAACAATGAAAACAATGGTGTGAAAACTATGTCAAAACTAAGGTAAGTATAACTTCAACTTTGGTTTTATCTTGTGATTTGATGCATGTCCCTACTAACTATTCGACTAACTATTTGGGCATGTAATATGACTAACAAGTTGATGTTGGACTAACATACTTTGTGACATTTGGTTTTATTGCTTAGAAGATATGTTGGTTTTATTATGATCTTCTTACATATCTGATTTTTCAAATGTCATGATGAGATATAAACTCTATCTCTGTATTTGGTTTTGTATGTTTAATTCTTGAGGTATCTAACGAATTTGTTTGTCAAGAATGATTTCTTTGTGCAGAGATTACAGATGTCTAAGTCTAGAGTCTGTTTTAGGAGTTTATCTCATGTATTTAATTTTTGGATCTCATTGTAAATTTTTGTTGTATGGTGATAGCAACAAAAATATCCTTTTTGAATTTTCTTTTGTGGATTTGTGTTTTGTCACGAAACCGCCAAAGGGGGAGATTGTTACGGAATTTGAGTTGGCGTATTTCGTGAAAGTGTTAAGTCTTGAAGATTGAAGATGAAGAAACTTTGGATCATATACCTCAATCTCAAGAAAGAAGAATTCAAAAGGATCAGGTACGTTTAACTAAAGATTTTTGTGATCCGAATACTTCTTATAGTGTAGAAACACTTGGAAGAATTTTTAATTGCATAAAAATCAAAAACTGGACATGGGACATGTTCAGGATCCGGATCAGACTTCCAATCCGGATCCCGAAGGGTGTTGGTTCATATGCAAATCCAATCCGGATCCAAGCCAATTCTGATCCGGATCCCGAACATTGGTTTTTGCTGAAATTATGAACGATCCGGATCGGGCATTTCGATCCGGATCCCGAACCCCTGTTTTTCTGGAATTGTCTTTCTCGTTACTGCAATCCGGATCGCAGTAAATCCGATCCGGATCGCCGTCCTGTAAAATTTCCAGAAAAGGTTAGTTTTTGATCCTTATCTTCTTCCAATGGTTTCTAACCTATAAATAGACCCTATGATTCATTTTTAGGGAATCCAACCAAAAATACAACGCATGAATAATGGAAAGAAAAATCCACATATAGAGAAGAAAGGAAATCAATAGATTTAATTCTATGTTTCTTCATCTATATTGATTGATTTGATTCTAGGTTTTCCATACTCAGATTTTGAGTAGAATCAAATCAATGAATACTTAGATGGTATTTCCGATCTATTTCTAATCTAAGTATTCGGCGGATCATCACCACCCAAAAACAACGATTTACCCAAAATCGGCGCGTGGACTCGCGTGGCCTTGTGGATTCAAGGTGCAACCGCTCTCGTGGATTCGGAGCGAGGTACGTTCGTGGATTCGAAGCGTGCTACTGGGTGAAGACCGTGGATTCGGTCGGACGTCGTGGACTCGACGTTGGACGCTGTGGATTCAGCGTTGGGCGCAGATCGTGGATTCGAGAAGCGTCGTGGAGCGAGCGGAGAAGATCTACTAGGAGCGTATGGTAAAAGGTTGAGTCGTCTGTGAGTACGTTATATCACCTTGTACGTGTTTTAATTCTAGTGGATTTCGCCGTGTGATCGGTCCCGTGGTTTTTTACTCCGGTTTGGAGTTTTTCCACGTAAAAATCTTGCGTGTTCTTTTATTTCCGCATTGGGTTTTATAGCGCAATGATTTTTTGAGTGTTTATTGTTTACACCTATTCACCCCCCTCTAGGTGTTTTTTTCCCCTATTTAGATCCATTACATTTATAACCCAACACCCCGCACGGTGACGGCGGCGGGCGGAGGAATCGAGAACGGAAAAAACACCCAAGAATCAAAAGGGAAAAACCGGAAAAATACTACGAAATAAAAACTCACCGGATTAATCGACGGGGTACGACCGATCACGTTCTTGGTTCCGGTACGTGCCTCGGGGTGATCGGATCCACCGTCCTCTCCCTTTTCCTTTCTTCCGGTTAGGGTTTCGCCTTTCTTCTTTTCTTTCCGCTCTTACGGCTAGGGTTTAGAATTCTCTCTTTTCTTTTCTTAACGAGGGGGAGGAAAAATACTTATGTTATCTATTTATTTATTTTTTCCTTATTTTCTGTTATTTTCCCAAATCGTACGTAGAGAAAAATCTCTTTTTCCGTCACCGGATAATTAATTAATTAATTAATTAATTAATTATCCACACGGGATAACCCCCATTATCCCAAACGGGTGCAAGATATTTTGCACGGATTTCGATGCACGACTAATCACCGTATCACTAAAAATCCCGTTCCGGGGGTTCCCGACATCGGATTTCCGATCCGATCGCACCGTCGGTCATTATTTTTCGCGCTCTTTCGCAGAAAAATACAAGCACCACACACACCGACCGACAAACCAAAAGTAATATTCCCGGAGTACTAAAAGAACACTTAAAATAGAAGGAGGGTTAAATATTACAAAACACCGTGTCATTACAACACCTGTCAACACAGCGGGTGTGAGATCTACTGCAACAGGCAGATCTCAGTGGGTACCGACGCCTAAACCCACGGTATGCCCACTAAGTCTGCTAGAGACAAAAACAGATAGATAGATAGAATATGAATGCTGGAAATGAATCTACCACTATATGTCTCGATGCAATGCAGGGAAAAGTTCTCAATCTCTCTCACGGGAGGCCTGGATATTCTGAACGACTGCCACCTACAACCCTATCAAACAAGAACAGGCTATAGGCATAGCCGCCCATAGTTTCCGCCCCCGCACTGGAAATGCTGAAACTCTCACATGACACTAGAAAGTCATCTCAATTTCATTCAAGTAACCACCTGGTAACTCGGCCAGGGCATGTACCCACCTGGTAACTCGGCCAGGGGCATGTAGCCATCTGGTAACTCGGCCAGTGGTATGTATCATCTGGTAACTCGGCCAGTGATATGTATCCATCTGGTAACTCAACCAGTGATATGTATCCATCTGGTAACTCGGCCAGTGGTATGTATCATCTGGTAACTCGGCCAGTGATATGTATCCATCTGGTAACTCAACCAGTGATATGTATCCATCTGGTAACTCAGCCAGTGGTATGTATCCACCTGGTAACTCGGCCAGTGATTTGTATCCCCCTGGTAACTCGGCCAGTGATATGTATCCACCTGGTATCTCGGCTAGTGATATGTATCCACCTGGTAACTCGGCCAGTGATATGTATCTATCTGGTAACTCGGCCAGTGATATGTATCCATCTGGTAATTCGGCCAGCGATATGTATCCATCTGGTAACTCGGCCAGTGATATTTATCCATCTGGTAACTCGGCCAGTGATATTTATCCACCTGGTAACTCGGCCAGTGATATGTATCCATCTGGTAATTCGGCCAGCGATATGTATCCATCTGGTAACTCGGCCAGTAATATTTATCCACCTGGCAACTCGGCCAGTGATATTTATCCACCTGGTAACTCGGCCAGTGATATTTATCCACCTGGTAACTCGGCCAGTGATATTTATCCACCTGGTAACTCGGCCAGTGATATCATTACAACTACGCCTCCGGAGCGTAACCCGAGGGGAGCGACCCCAGCGAGTATCAAACATGACTCCTATATCTCCACAAGTAGTACAAGCAGGCTAAGTCTACGATCAACTAGATCGGAACAACTCAAATGCTCAAAAGACACCCCTCACACTCGTGTCCAAGTCGGAGCAACATCCCTCGACTAAAATCTGATAAACCCGCAAGAAATCCCGAACCCCCTACAAGGCTAGATGTATCACCTACTGAAACATACGTTCAGGACCAGTTCTTGTATAAAAGGGTTCTCTCAATTTATAAAAATGGCCCGGGGGCAATAACAGTGCTTACTAACAGAAGGGTGCACCAAAACAAGCCCGGGTTCCTCCAAACCTATCACGACTGTCTGACAGTCACCAGATAAAACAATAATGGCAAAAGGGTCACAATACCTTTGCATACGGAAGCATTATGAGCATTCTGTGATTTGGGAGAAAACCAACCCACCTGTGAAAAATCCGCAAAACCGTGCGTCAAACGGAGGTCCCGATGCGATCTCGCAGCTCCACGCGGCAAAACATGCACCACCGGCCACGTAGAAAGTCCACACTAAGCCAGAACTGCGAGAGAAGGAGATAAATCGGGATCAGAAAATCCGCGGTCGAAAATCGCGCAACCAAAGGCGAAAGAAAACCATCTGGCGACGAGAAACGCCGCGCGTTGCGCGGAAAAGCCATCGCGCAGACGCCGCGGCGCGTCGCCGAGTCGCAGCCCGCGCGGCAACAGCGCGGCTCGTGGCCGCACGGCTCCAAAAACCCAGCCGCGCGGCGCTGGCCCAGCCGCGCAGCACGAAAGCTACCCGCGCGGCGCCCTACAGGGCCGCGCGCGGCGTCCAGCAGTGCCGCGCGGCCTGCAGCGCCGCGCGGCCTGCAGCGCCGCGCGGCACAGGGGCGGCCCGCGCAGCGCCCTGCAGGGCCGCGCGCCCAAGCGCGCGGCCTGCAGGCCCGCGCGGCACAGGGCCGCCCGCGCGGGGCCCCTGCAGTGCCGCGCGTTCAGCGCGCGGCCTGCAGGCCCGCGCGGCCCATGGCCGCCCGCTCGGGGCCCCTGCAGGCCCGCGCGGCCCATGGCCGCCCGCGCGGGGCCCTGCAGTGCCGCGCGCGCCTAGCGCGCGGCCTGCAGCCCGCGCGGGGCCAGGGGCCGCTCGGGCGGGCCCTGCGGTACTGCGCTCACACCGCTGTGTCGCGCACGCCTGCGGCGCTGCGGGCCCTGCGCGCAGCCTGCCGCGCGCGCCAGCCCTGGCGCGTCGCCCAGGGCGCTGCGCTGGCGGCCTGGCGCCCTGCTGCGCCCTCCTAGCCGCGCGCCGCCACTTGCGCGCGCGCGGCCCATGCAACTCCGCCACCCACGGACGACAAGTCCGTTGGCTCAAACAGGAAAGAAGAAAAGGGAAGAGAGAGGGAAAAACCCAAGCTCGTAAAAATAAAAACTAAATACTAGAAAATTAACACCCACCTCGACAAGGCTCGCCGCGCCCTCACACGGCTCCACGTCCACGCTCGGGGAAGAAAACGCACAAGAAATACCTCTCCTTCTTCTCCTCTTCTTCTTCCTCCTTCCTTCTCTCTTCTTCCTCCTTCAGACCAACTCCACAGGGCACCTTGGAGAAGAAGAGGTGATGTGGAATTTTGAGAGAGAGAGAGAGAGAGCTTAAATAAAGAAAAAGGGATTAATCAAATCCACCAACCCATCCACTTTAATTAATCCACCAACTCCCTGCCAACACCCACCTCACAGCACACACACAAAAAGCAACACTCAAATAAGCCTACACTTAAATAATTAATTGAATAAAATAATCCAAAGTGCTCACCATAACTCACTTTTTGGCTTCGGGCCTTCCGCCGGGGTCCGGAACCTCCCGAACTCCGCTGTAATCTGAAAATACACATGCCCATAGCTTTTTCTCCTCAAAAAGCTCAACCGTGGAGTCGGTGTGCTCAATCCAAAAACCGGCTTCAATACTGCCCGTTCCAACTCACTTTTTGCCCTCGGGTCCTTCGCGTCAGTCTGAATCAACCCGAACTCATCTGTAAATACTTTAGGAACACGCCCGAGGCAGTCTCCTCCGCACCACACCATCTTGCGGGGTCGGTGCGTCATCCAAATCCCGGTATTCTACACACAGTCAGCGCCCGGATTCACCCGGGCGCGACACGTGTTTGCCGAACAGCGGACAGCAACGCCCGCGAATCGGTTGCTGCCGCGTGGCCTGCGCAGGACAGCGCACCAGCGGCGTCGACCAGTGGGGGGACGCCACGTGGCGCACGTGGGCGGCGCCCCGCCCGCCACGACAGCGGCGCCCGCCAACCGCCGCCCGACATGCCCGCGGGTCTTCCGCTACGCGTGCGTACGGCCGCGGCGCCGCGCACGGTTGAGCCGGCGAATCCGGGGCCGCCACGTGGCGCGCCCCCGTCTATGCGCCGAGCCGCTCGACTTCGTGGACCGCGTAGCGTAAACCCGCCAATCCGTGCCTGCCACGTGTCCCTCCGGCTGGTCCACGGCCCCCCTATGCACCAAAATGCACCAGAAACTTCCGGATATCCGTTTTTGGGCGTCCGAACTCAGAAAATAACAAGTAAATAGCCGTTTTCTATTGTTTTTCCACACTGAATCCAAATACGGCCTTTGTTTTGCCCAATTTTGCTTCTAAAAGTTGTCAAAGGTATCCGGATACATAATCTTAATCTAATTTTCGCACTGAGTCCACTTCTTGACTCCGATTCACGCACAATACCTCCAACACACAGCATCGATCTCCAGAAGCCGCTAACCACACCGCAAAAGCTCAGTGGAGATCTGGGTTATCACATCCTCCCCCACTAAAAGAAAGTTTCGTCCTCAAAACTAACACAACTTAAAAAGGAGTCTCAAACACAAGAAGGTAGGTGATTGAGAGTTTATTTTAGTGATGTGATCTTTGTTATGCTTTTATTGACTTGTGTGCGGCATGTTTTAAACTGAACAAAAGGGTTTTGAAAATGCTTTCCAAAACTAAGTGTCGTGTGGGCACTACTTTGTAAACCACTGGATTTATCCTTTCAAATGATGTAGCCGCCCTAAAGAGACTTGCGAAAACACTTTGGAAAATTGGGTGTCGTGTGGACACCGTTTGTAAACCCGTAGTCTCATCTCTTAATCTCGTGAATGAAAACTTTAGTTGTGAATAATTGTATTACTCTCTCTCGTTGTTTTCACTGTGACTGTGTGGTTGAAGAAGATGTTGTTAATGTAACGCCGTGCATATACATAGGAGACTCTGTCCGACTATAGAGTGAATTTGTATATGTGGCGGGTCTGACGTGCACCGGTAGGCAAGGTTGTTTTCAAAGAAAAAAATATATACGTTTTTCGCTTATCCCAAATCCTCCAGGGCGTGACAGATTATATGGTATCAGAGAAAATGACTTCAACCACAGTAGTCGGTGACCAACATCCATAGGGCATAACGCCACAAGCGATTGAAACAGGTGATAACCAAGGTGTAGGTTCGTTAGACCGCGAGTGTGCGAGGGAAAAAAAGGGGGGGATTTATTTTCGGTGCGTTTGTAGGTCAAAGTGCTAGGCCAGTAACCTTAGGGTTAACGCGGTTTCTCTGTATACAGCAGAAAATGGTCTGGACCAGGTCGTCGGTTGATAACGCGGGTGCAGAAAGTACGGCCCCGACCACCGCGGAGAATCAACTCCTCCGACAGCAACTGCGAGAGATGGCCGGGCAACTGGCGACGCTGACAGAACAAGTCCGCCAGTTAACGCAACGATAGCCAACCGCACCAGTGGAGGACACCCCGATCCCTCCGCCCGGATCGACCGCTCCCACTATGGGACCGCCAGGGGCAGGTGGTGAAACTGCAGATGTGCCCCTTCAGACCTCGACGACGGGTGCGTTGGCAGAGCAACCTATAGCACCCTTGGACA
The DNA here is from genome assembly GCA_029168755.2 of Tillandsia fasciculata. Taxonomy (NCBI): domain Eukaryota; kingdom Viridiplantae; phylum Streptophyta; class Magnoliopsida; order Poales; family Bromeliaceae; genus Tillandsia; species Tillandsia fasciculata. Next base: position 16,458,414 of record CM054938.1, read on the forward strand.
TACCCACCCCGGCAGCTTCAGGGCCCGCACTGGGAACAGCTGCGGGGGACTCAGCAAGGGAAGTGGTGACGACCCCTACTCCCGGGGGGTCCGCAGCTGCAGGGGAGGCATCCAATCAGTGGACTGAATGGGAAAGAGTAAGAACGAACCTGGCGGAGTTCAAGAAGCACGATCCGCCCATCTTTGAAGGAGAAAGGCCCAACCCTTGGGTCGTAGAGAAATGGGTGGACACCATGGAGAAGCTCTTTGAAGACCTAATGATGGAGGAGCATGAGCGAGTTCCTTTAGCTGTCCACTGTCTCGAAGGAAACGCTCGTATTTGGTGGAAGACGGTACGCCCGGACCCGTCGAAGGCCACTGCACTTCCGTCGTGGTCCACGTTTAGAGAAGAATTGTTCGGTGCGTTTTTCTCCAACAGTGTTAAGCAACAGATGGAGGAACGAGAAAATGCTGCAGCCCCCGTCCCCCAGAAGGACCTATCCGACAGTCAGCACATGGCAGATCATGACGATACCAGGTCCCTGCCCCGCCATGCCGTACGTCATTGGCCCAAAGGTTGTGGACGGGCTCCTCGAGCTGCCCCAGCTGAGGACGTGATGTCCCGGAATGAGTAAAAACAGGTAACGTTTTTGTTTCCCCTTCGATTAGGAGTACCAGTTACACCTGAGCATCCTACCCTTGTCCGACTCTCTTTCCCTCCCCTATTTCTCATCTTGGCCGGCGTGGTTAGGAGGAAAGTCTTTACTTCCCACCCGCACTTGTTCCTTTCTCGGATTCCGCTTTAAGGGGTAAATGTACTCTAGCTAGGGGGAGAAACCCTCATAGGTTTTTAGTTTAGCCCTCCCTAGCCTGCACGGGTGGGTAAGTTTTAGTGAAATAAGGCAGAGGGCACTCTGATGTTTTTGGTGTTGGCATATTGGGTATTTACGAGTTAAGGGGGCCCAACTTCCTACCTTGTGACTGTGGGGCCAGGAAACTGATAAAGTTGAGTGGGGCTGCGGCCCGACGTCCAGGTGGGCTGGGTCCGGTCGAGATCGTGGGCGCTGTGTCTGTACGCTTTAAGTAAGTTGGTTGCGTGACTCTAACAGCTCGAGCTTTGGTTAGCGCCAACAATCCGACGTTCGGGACCTAGTGGTGTCACCACTAAGAAAACTCGAGGGGCGGGGAGGGGATACTCGGAAGGGTTTGGCTTACTGAGTATCCGGCGCTGGTCGTCTGCGAGAAACCGAGCGTGCCGTCTTGGGGCGCACCCGTTCTATGCGTACGGGAGAAGGACGGGAGTCTACGATTGTGCATCGACGATCGAGGGATAGATAAGGTCATAGTAAAGAACAAATACCCCCTACCGCGGATCGATGATTGGTTTGACCAATTGCAAGGAGCAATGGTGTTCTCAAAGATCGATCTGCAGTCCGGCTATCACCAGCTCAGAGTCAGGGGTGAAGCTATCCCCAAAACAGCTTTCCGGATGCGTTATGGCCACTACGAATTCACAGTAATGCCGTTCGGGCTCACCAACGCCCCGGCGGTGTTCATGGACATGATGAAGAGGGTGTTTAAACCCTTTTTGGACCAATTCGTAGTGGTCTTTATTGATGACATCCTCGTTTATTCCCGCACAGATGAGGAACATGAGGAGCATCTACGATTAGTCCTTCAGACCCTTCGGGACCAGAAACTATATGCCAAACTCAAAAAGTGTGAGTTCTGGCTCCGCGAGGTGGACTTTTTGGGGTATATCGTCTCGGCGTCTGGAATTGCAGTGGACTCGAGGAAGATAGACTCCGTGACCGACTGGCCCCGACCGACAACAGTAACGGAGATCCGAAGCTTCTTAGGATTGGCAGGGTATTACAGGCGTTTTGTGGAAGGTTTCTCCAAGATAGCCGCCCCCTTAAATCGTCTAACCTGTAAAGGGGAGAAATTTATCTGGACGGACCAATGCCAAAAGAGTTTCGAGGAACTCAAAGATAAATTGACGCGGGCCCCGGTGCTCGCTCTGCCGGAGCCTGGGAAGGACTACGAAATTTATTGTGGCGCGTCGCGGAGCGGTCTTGGGAGCGTACTTATGCAACAGGGAAAAGTCATAGCCTACGCGTCAAGACAGCTCAAGGAATACGAACGGAACTACCCCACACACGACTTGGAGCTTGCAGCAGTCGTGTTTGCTGTTAAGCTGTGGAGACACTACCTATACGGGACACACTGCAATGTGTATTCCGATTATCAGAGCCTCAAGTACCTTTTCACTCAGAAGGAGCTAAACTTACGGCAAAGGCGGTGGCTCGAGCTACTAAAAGACTACGATTTGTCGATCCATTACCACCCCGGAAAGGCAAATTTGGTGGCCGACGCCTTGAGCCGAAAAGGGCAGACGGGGGAATCGATGACAAACGCCATTACTCAGCAAGATCGTCTGATTGCAGAGTTCTCGCAATTAAGACTGGAGGTAGTACCGGCGGGTACGGTCGCACAACTCCTGACACTGGTAGTCAGGCCTACCTTGCTCGACAAGATCTTGGAAGGACAATCGACAGACACCCAGTTACAGCTTGTGCGAGATAGAATATCTTCAGACCAAGGGGGCGATTTTGCGATGGGCTCTGATGGCACAATACGGTTCCAGGGGCGAATTTGCGTGCCTGACCTACTGAAACTCAAGGAAGAAATTCTAAGGGAAGCGCATAGTGCTCCCTACTCGGCGCACCCTGGGGGAACGAAGATGTATAAAGATATTAAACAGACCTTCTGGTGGCCTAAATTGAAGGGGGACGTGACACAATTCATGGCGCATTGCTTGGTGTGCCAACAAGTAAAGGTTGAACATCAACGCCTAGCAGGGAAGCTACAGTCGTTACCCGTGCCGGAATGGAAATGGGAGAGGATTACGATGGACTTCGTAACCGGCTTTCCGCGGTCGCCACAAGGACATGACGCGATATGGGTCATAGTAGATCGTTTGACGAAATCGACCCACTTCCTACCCATTCACACGATGTGGACGCGAGACCGACTGGCGCAAACCTACATCAATGAGGTGGTGAGGTTACACGGGATACCGGCGTCAATTACTTCTGATAGAGACACACGTTTTGTGCCGAACTTTTGGCAGAGCCTACAATGGGCAATGGAAACTAAACTGCATTTCAGCACTGCATTTCACCCGCAAACCGACGGGCAATCGGAACGGGTGATCCAGATCCTCGAAGACATGCTCCGAGCATGCGTACTCGACTTGGGTGAGGGGTGGTCGCGATACCTACCCCTTGTGGAATTCGCCTACAACAACAGCTACCAAGCGAGCATCCAAATGGCGCCGTACGAGGCCCTGTATGGGCGCCGCTGTCGGTCTCCAATATGCTTGGATTACTTGGGAGAGCGCAAGTTTTTGGGACCAGATTTAGTAGAGGAGACCGAAGCGAAAGTGCGCCTTATCAAGCAACGGCTGCTGACTGCCCAGAGCCGACAGAAAAGTTACGCAGACCAGAGACGACGGGATTTGGAATTCATGGTGGGCGAGCATGTGTTGCTCCGAGTTTCACCTTCAAAGGGGACCCGATGTTTCGGCCTAAAGGGGAAGTTAAGTCCGAGATACGTGGGAACGTTCGAGATCCTAGAACGCGTGGGCCCGGTGGCGTACCAGTTGGCTTTACCGCCGAATCTTGATCGAGTCCACAACATGTTTCTGTTACGGCTTTTTGGTGTTGGCATATTTCGTGAGTCAAGTCAGTAAATTGAGTCGGAGTCTTAAAGGGATCAAATTGTCAATCAGCAATCGAAGACTCAGAGAAGAGCTCAAGTTGGCACTCAGTGTTTTGAGTCTTGAAGATTGAAGGTGAAGAATTGTGGAGCATATACATCAATCTTAAGGAAAATGGATTCGGATTGATCAGGTACGTTTAACTAAATAATTTTGGTGATCCGAATACATTTGAGTAGTTTAGAAACACTTGGATAAGGTTTCATTGCATAAAAGTCAAAAACTGTTTTTTCAGGAATTCCGATCAGGATCAGAATTCCGATCCGGATCAGAATTCCGATCCGGATTAGAATTCCGATCCGGATCCCGAACCTTGTTTTTTCAGGAATTGCTGAAAAAAGACGACGATCAGGATCGCCGTAAATCCGATCCGGATCGTCGTGCGGGAAAAATTCTGTTAGGTAAGTTTTTGATTCTTATCTCTTTCCAAAGGTTTCTAAACTATAAATAGACACTTAGGGTTTCTCAAGAACTACCGATCAATTTATAAAACACTTGAGAGCAACCCTAGAGGCTAGGTTTTTATCGTTCTTCTTTATAGCCTCTTTTAGGTCAATTCGATGGTTCTTTCAAGAACATATCTTTTGTCGAATTGATCTAATCTTTGCTTAGAGATTCCATCCATGGTTCTTCATTGATAATCTAAGCAAAGGATCACCATCGAAGCCAATATTCTTACCGGCTGAGTTTGCGTCGTGGATTCGACGTGGCATCGTGGATTCGGTGTGCTAAAGGCGTTTCGTGGATTCGAAACGTGTGCTCGTGGATTCGAGTGGCGTTCGTGGATTCGAACGTGTGCAGTGGACGTGCAATCGGTGAGCGCAAGGTCCGAAGAAGTTGAAGGAGGGGTTTGAGTCCGTGGAGTCGGTAATCACCTTGTTATTCTTCTTTTCTTAGTGGATTGTTATTGCGTGTTGGTCCCGTGGTTTTTCTCCTGGATTGGAGTTTCCACGTATATCTCGGTGTGCTATTTTTATTTTCCGCATTGGTTTTTATTTTGCACTGAGATTTGTTTTTTAAATATTACACCTATTCACCCCCCTCTAGGTGTTTGATAGTACCTATTTAGATCCTTGTGGATCCTCATATTAAAAACCAACAATTGGTATCAGAGCGGGTTTTAGGTTTATCTATCATGTCGGGTGAAAGTGGTAATATTTTTAGACCTCCTCTTTTTGATGGGACCAATTATGCATATTGGAAAGTGCGGATGAGAGCTTTTCTCATCTCTATTGATGAGCGTGTTTGGCAAACCGTTGAATACGGTTGGGTGCATCCGGTTGAGGAAGTAGGAAATTCTACTACCCCAAAACCTCGCTCTAGATGGTCCAAAGAGGAAATCGAAAGATCTTCTTACAATGGAAAAGGTATGAACGCTTTATTTAATTCTCTTTCCTCGACTGAGTTTACACGAATTTCTGCGTGTGAAACCGCGAAGGAAATTTGGGATATTCTCAAAATTACACATGAGGGTACTAATCTTGTAAAAATTCAAAAGCTCCAGATGCTTACAAGTCAATTTGACTCTATTCATATGGAAGAGCATGAATTGTTTACAGATTATTACACTAGACTTCAAGATGTAATTAATACATGTGCTAATTTAGGAGAAAAGATCCCGGAGTCGAAAATTGTAAGAAAGATACTTCGGACTCTTCCGGAACGGTTTAGGGCAAAGGTTACCGCCATTGAAACCGTTAGTCATCCGGATGAGATGAGAGTAGAGGAATTAGTAGGTGCTTTGCAAACTTATGAAATGACTTTTCCTACTAATCAAGTTTCTTCCAAGTCTTCTTCTAAGCTTACAGGTATTGCATTCAAATCAACAAAGGAAGAAGATGACGAATCAAGTTCCGACGATGAAATCTCTTTAGCCGATTTTGAAGAACAATTGGCGCGGATCACAAAGAAATTTCGTCGGAAATTTTGGAAGAATCGAACCGATGGATCTTCATCCACGAAATCATCTAAAGGATCATCGGGTTCTAAATCCTCTAAACTCAAAGGCGTTGCAAAACCTTCTAAAGAAAAAGAAAAAGATGATTTCGAAGGGGAAATCCGATGTTATAGATGCAAAGGCTACGGCCATATTTCAACGGATTGTCCTTCTAAGAAATCATATAAAAAGAAGGCTTTGCAAGCAAAAACTTGGGACGATTCTAGTTTCGATGAATCGACCTCAAGTGAAGAGGAAAAAGAAAAATTTGTTGCTTTTCATGCCTCTCAAATTCCCTCTTCTAATTTTTGCTTATCATCTTTAGTCACTGACTCTATTCCTTTGATTTTGCATGAAACATCAACATCCGATGGAGAGTCATCAAGTGAGGGGGAGTCGGACGAGGAAGAACTCGTTGAGGCATACCAACAACTTCTTGCGGAATCAAAGAAGATGGCCAAGCATATCAAGAAGTTGAGGAAGCAACGACTTGAGGTTCAAGACGAGAATCAAGCTTTAACGATCAAACTTCATGATCTCGAGGAGGAACGAGAGCTTTTATTGGATAATAATAAAATCCTCCAAGAAAAGCTAAACCAATCGGAGACGAACGCAAAATTATATATGGACAAGATTGGTTTTCTAGAAAAGCAGTTTGAGGAGATTCATATCACCAACCAAGCCTTGACCAAGCAAGTTCATGAACTCAAATCCGACATACAAAGGCTTTCAACCGGTTCCAAGAAACTAGAAAGTATGTACGGATTAGGTCAAACAAGCAAGGTTGGTTTGGGATTTAAAAAGAACCAAACTGTGAAGGCTTCAAGTTCCACAACGAAATTGAAAGGAAGAACTTGTCACCTTTGTGGACTTGAAGGACACTTGGTGAAGAATTGCCCGAAAAAGAGAAAGAAAAATCCTTCGGCAACTTCATCTACGGAGCGGACTCAACGGAATCAAAATACACATCAAGTCAAAGGAGTTCACTCAACCCACCAAAGGTCCGAGCCACATCATCAATCATACAAGTGGATCATTGCGAGGCAAAGACCTAAGGTGGACCAACAGTCAAAGCGGACAACCCCCGGCCACAACGAATCAAGACAACCCAAAATCCAGCGATTTTGGATTCGGAAAGGTGATATCTTTCCTTGTCTTAAGTTCTAATTAGCTTATGACTGTATGTAATGCTTTGATTGGTTTTCCCTTCATATTTTTCTTAATCTTTGCATTACATGTTTTTCAATGCTCTTCGTTTTTATACTTTGTTTTTGAACAAAAGGGTTTTTATTGAACAAGTGCATTGAATAAAAAGGGCTTCACGTTCATTCACTCCAATTTAATTTTATATGGATTATCAACTTTACTCCATAATCATAATCTTGAAGATACTTCATTATAGGAGTTTTTGATAGTTATAAGCATCAAATTTTAGAAATCATGTGTGATCTTTAGATGCTTAATCTATCTCGGTTGTGTGAATTCTTTGTGACAACACAAGTGCTATAAACATTTCTAAAAATCCTGTGTTGCACTCAAGAACAAAACACATTGAACTTAGATATCATTTTCTTAGAGAGCTAGTTGAATCAAATATTCTTCAACTTTCATATATTTCAACTGAAGATCAATTGGCTGACATTTTAACAAAACCTTTGGATCAAAAACGATTTATTCACTTGCGTAAGGCAATTGGAATGCTTTCCTTGAAATGATCTCCTTTTTGAAACCAATCCTTAGGTTAGGTTTTGTTTTTGTGTTTTTGTTCTTCATCTATGTTTGTACATAGGACATTAATTGAGCATTGATCATAATTGACTTTAATTGCATCTTTTCACGCATTTAGAAATTTATTATGCTTTTGATATCATAATATTTCAATGTTGCAATGATCATTTATGTTAATTAAGTCATCTTTTAAGTGATCAAAGTCAATTTCTCTCTCAATGATCTCTTGGTATAGTCATTATCTTATTTGACTATTTAGTCGAGTATGAATGCGAGATCAATTTTTGGTTGAATACCTTATATATTAAATAATTGATAGCCAATTGAGGGGGAGTCAAAGAAAAGTAATATGCTCAAAAGATGTGGAAAGAGTTACATCCCAATGAGGAGTGTGAAAACTACCACCACATGGAGGAAAGAGCTACCACCTCGGTCGTCCGAGTACTGTGTGCAGCTACCACATGAATACCAAGCATGGTTTCGTCAATTTTTGAATTAAATAAAATGCATATTGAAATACTTGACTCTGTCAAATTTCAAGGTTGGTATAAGGTGGAATTTTAATGAAAGATGCTCAAAGAGCCACTCTCTTCAACAGATTGTCTAGATACATTATCTAACTTATCTGGGATTTCAAACATCTATTGATCTTGGTATTTCATTTTCTTTACCCAATTGATGATTTGATAAAGGCATTACACATAAGATCATGTTAGATGTGATTGAAGTTGTTCAACTTTAAGGAATTTAAATTTCATAAATTTTCGTTTCATTTTTGAGTATTTTTGATAGATTTGGTATAATCTATTTCTTGTTGCATGAAACGATGACTTTTGTTTAAAGTTGATGCGCTAAAGTGCTTACATACTTTTTCTGGTTTTTATGGAATTTTTCTAAATTATTCTGATGAAAGAAATTTGGATCATATACCTCAATTTCAAGAAAGGATAGAATTCAAGATTGATGTCATTTGGAAATCTCTGTAAGTCATCTTTGTAAATCCGTTACATCTTGATAGAGTTTGGATCTCAAGATTATTTTTGATGACTTGTGTTTGATGAATATAACATGAAAAACTGTTTATAATGTTTTATCTTTGTTTTTCATGATTTAGGAGTAAATCTTTTTAATTTTGTGAAATTAATTGGATTGAATGGCATCTGTGTGAATTCATTGTTTAAAGCACTTAAATTGATTTCTTGATGGAATACAAATCGGTATTTGAAAAGATTCCAAAATCTGGATTTGTTTCAAGAAATTATTTGATTTTTGCTTTCTGGTACCGGTACGCAATCTGCATTTTTGTTATATACCGGAACTGAGCTTTTATCTCTCTTTCTCTATGAACTAATGTTGTTAGATTTCCTTTTGTCTAGTATGTTCACTGTTTGACAATTTGTGACAAAAAGGGGGAGAAGAGAAATGACGGAGATGAGATCATCAAGAGAGGACAAACGAAAATGGAAAAATGGGGGAGAACGGAAAATGATGATCGTATCACAAAGGGGGAGAACATAAATGCTCAAGACAGGGGGAGAACATGGAGAACATGGAGAACATGTTAGAGATGCTCAAGATAGGGGGAGATAAAGAAAAGATTGAAAGAGCCGAAAAACAAAAGAACCAAAAGGACGAATCAAATGTAGGATTTTAATTTCTAACGACTAACGTTTGATTTTGTTTGGAGTTTTGTTTTGCAGGAATTACATCACTTTAAGACTCCAAGTCCTAAGTCATAGAGTATGTTCTAGGACTGTTTGGTTCAAATGTAATTTTGTATTTATTGGATCTTTCACGCAAAGAAAATCAATGTTTTGGTGATGACATTGAATTTCGAATTTTTTGGTTTAAGATGAGTGACTTGAGCGTTTTTATGTATTTTTGGGTTTTGTCACGAAATTGCCAAAGGGGGAGATTGTTACGGCTTTTTGGTGTTGGCATATTTCGTGAGTCAAGTCAGTAAATTGAGTCGGAGTCTTAAAGGGATCAAATTGTCAATCAGCAATCGAAGACTCAGAGAAGAGCTCAAGTTGGCACTCAGTGTTTTGAGTCTTGAAGATTGAAGGTGAAGAATTGTGGAGCATATACATCAATCTTAAGGAAAATGGATTCGGATTGATCAGGTACGTTTAACTAAATAATTTTGGTGATCCGAATACATTTGAGTAGTTTAGAAACACTTGGATAAGGTTTCATTGCATAAAAGTCAAAAACTGTTTTTTCAGGAATTCCGATCAGGATCAGAATTCCGATCCGGATCAGAATTCCGATCCGGATCCCGAACCTTGTTTTTTCAGGAATTGCTGAAAAAAGACGACGATCAGGATCGCCGTAAATCCGATCCGGATCGTCGTGCGGGAAAAATTCTGTTAGGTAAGTTTTTGATTCTTATCTCTTTCCAAAGGTTTCTAAACTATAAATAGACACTTAGGGTTTCTCAAGAACTACCGATCAATTTATAAAACACTTGAGAGCAACCCTAGAGGCTAGGTTTTTATCGTTCTTCTTTATAGCCTCTTTTAGGTCAATTCGATGGTTCTTTCAAGAACATATCTTTTGTCGAATTGATCTAATCTTTGCTTAGAGATTCCATCCATGGTTCTTCATTGATAATCTAAGCAAAGGATCACCATCGAAGCCAATATTCTTACCGGCTGAGTTTGCGTCGTGGATTCGACGTGGCATCGTGGATTCGGTGTGCTAAAGGCGTTTCGTGGATTCGAAACGTGTGCTCGTGGATTCGAGTGGCGTTCGTGGATTCGAACGTGTGCAGTGGACGTGCAATCGGTGAGCGCAAGGTCCGAAGAAGTTGAAGGAGGGGTTTGAGTCCGTGGAGTCGGTAATCACCTTGTTATTCTTCTTTTCTTAGTGGATTGTTATTGCGTGTTGGTCCCGTGGTTTTTCTCCTGGATTGGAGTTTCCACGTATATCTCGGTGTGCTATTTTTATTTTCCGCATTGGTTTTTATTTTGCACTGAGATTTATTTTTTAAATATTACACCTATTCACTCCCCTCTAGGTGTTTGATAGTACCTATTTAGATCCTTGTGGATCCTCATATTAAAAACCAACAGTTTCACGTCTCAATGCTCCGGAAGTACCTCCCCGACCCCTCTCATGCCCTAGATATTTCCACTATCGAGCTGCAAGGAGACTTACGCGTCGAGGAAACACCGATGCGAATCTTAGCGGGAGAAGACAAGAAATTGCGCAATCGGACCATCCCCTACGTGAAGGTCCAATAGAGCAACCATGGGGAACGCGAAGCAACTAGGGAGCTGGAAACAAAAATGAGAGAACATTATCCGGAACTGTTTAGCGAGGGTCGAGAATGAGTTTCGAGGACGAAACTTCTTATAAAGTGTGAGTGGTGTAATGTCATGACTTTTCGAGTAATATTTTACCCTCCTGCTAATAAAGTATTTATTAGGAAAACTGAATTATCGAGTTTTCTTAAGTTGACCATCGTGCTACACAGGTATTTTTCTGTGAAAGGGCTCGAAAATTGATGATCGACGGCGCGATCGAATCTGAAATCTGACCTGGGGACCTCCCGGAATAGGGTTTTTAGGGTCGCGGTGACTTAGCGCGCATCGGAATCCGTGCAAAATATCCGGCACGCTTTCTGAGAAAATATGGGATTATCCTGTGTAATTAAATAATTATTTATTAGTTAATATATACTGGATGTGGGTTTTACTCGTACGTACTAAGAGGAAATCCCACTTTTCGCAAAAGAGAAACCCTAGCCGGAGTGAAAGAGAAAGAAACGAAAAAAAAAAAACGAAACCCTAACCCGGAGAGAAAGAGAACAAAAAAAGAGAAGAGAGAGGAAGAAAGCGGAGGAGTCCGATCGCCCCGATCAATGTGCTGGAAACGGGAGTGCGAGCGGATCGTCTTCCCCGACGGAATCACGGTAAGCGAAGTTTATTTTACGGTGTGGTTTGGGGTTTTTAGTGTCTTTTCTTAAGTCATTGTCGCCGCCTCAGTCGCCGTCGTCATCGTCGCCGCCGCCGTGCCGCGTGACCAAGCGCCGCGCGGGGTGCCATCCATGGATGGAGGCACCTGCGCGGGTAAGGGCCGCGTGGGGCACCGCCCGCAGGTGGCGCCTGCGCGGGCAGCGCGCGCCGGGCCGCGGGCGGCGGCGCCTGCGCGAGCAGGTGCCGCGCGGGCGCCACCCGCAGGCGCGCGCGCCGCTTGGCCTTGTGCTAGGCGCCGTGCGGGCGCCACCCGCAGGCGCGTGCGCCGCGCGGCCATGTGCCGCGCGAGGGGCCACCCGCGGGCGGCGGCGCCCGCTCTGGCAGGCATTGCGCGGGGCGCCGCCCGCAGGTGGCGCGCGCCGTGCGGCCTCATGCCGCGCGGGGCGCCACCCGCGGGCGGCGGAACCCACGCGGGCAGACACCGCACGGGGCGCCGCCCATAGGTGGCGCGCGCCGCAAGGCCTCGTGCCGCGCGCCGCGTGGCCTCGTGCCGCGCGGGACGCCACCCGCGGGCGGCGGCGCCCGCGCGGGCAGGCGCCGCACGGGGCGCCACCCGCGGGCGGCGCCGCCCGCGCGGGGAGCCGCCCGCAGGTGGCACGTGCTGCACGGCCTCGTGCCGCGCAGGGCGCCACCCGTGGTCGGCGGCGCCCGCGCGGGCAGGTGCCGCACAGCGCGCCGCCGTGCATCGTGAGTGACGCTGTTACTTGGTTTCCTGGTCTTTTTGGGTTTTTGTTTTCGTTTTCGCGGCATGGTGCGTTTATGTCACGGCCCGAGGTCGAACTGCGACCCGGGCTCGCCAACAGATCCGCCGTCTGTACGGAAACTGCCGCACAGACGAAGCGTCTAACCTGCAAAAGACAAGGCCGCGGCCTGCAGGCCCATGGCCGCCCGGCGGCACAAGGCCGCCCGCGCGGGGCCCCTGCAGTGCCGTGCGCCCAAGCGCGCGGCCCGCAGGCCCGCGCGGCCCATGGCCGCCCGCGCGGGGCCCTGTAGTGCCGCGCGCGCCTAGCGCGCGGCCTGCAGGCCCACGCGGCCCATGGCCGCCCGCGCGGGGCCCCTGCGGTGCCGCGCGCCCAAGCGCTCGGCCCGCAGGCCCGCGCGGCCCATGGCCGCCCGCGCGGGGCCCCTGCGGTGCCGCGCGCCCAAGCGCGCGGCCCGCAGGTCCGCGCGGCCCATGGCCGCCCGCGCGGGCCCTGCAGTGCCGCGCGCGCCCTGCGCGCGGCCTGCAGGCCCGCGGGGCCCATGGTCGCCCGCGCGGGGCCCCTGCGGTGCCGCGCGCCCAAGCGCGCGGCCCGTAGGCCCGCGCGGCCCATGGCCGCCCGCGCGGGGCCCCTGCGGTGCCGCGCGCCCAAGCGCGCGGCCCGCAGGCCCGCGCGGGGCCAGGGGCCGCCCGCGCGGGGCCCCTGCAGTGCCGTGCGCCCAAGCGCGCGGCCTGCAGCCCGCGCGGGGCCAGGGGCCGCCCGCGCGGGGCCCGCGGCACTGCGCTCGCGTCTGCGGCGGTGCGCGCCCAGCGCGCAGCCTGCCGCGCGCACAGCCCCGTCGCGGCGCCCAGGGCGCTGCGCTGGCGGCCTGGCGCCCTGCTGCACAACAGCAGCAGCAGGGCGCCTGCTGCGCGCGGCGCTCATACGCGCCCGCGCAGCGGCCCGCCCCCCAGCCGCGCACCGCCACTTGCGCGCGTGCGGCCCAAGCAGCTCCGCCATGCACCGGCAGCAAAAAAAAGAAAAGAAAAGAAGAGGAGGGAAGAAAAATCCCAAGCTCGCAAAATAAATACAAAAATAAAAAGCTAACCTCCTCGCGGCACGCCGGCCCTCGCGCGGCTCCACGTCCTCGCTCGGAGAAGAAAACGCCTAAGAAAAGCTTCCCTCAAACCCCTCTTCATCCTCCTTCCCTCTCCCTCTTCCTCAGTTTCACTCCAAGCTACAGGAGCTCTCACCTTTTCGGGAAAGAAGGTGGTGAGGTGGAGCCTTTTTAAAAGGGGAGTTGGTTGATAAAGCAAAGGGAATTAATTAAGGGATTAATTAAACTCATCAAATCCACCATCCTTAATTAATTCACCACCACCTCCTCCCTGCCAACACCCCACCTCAACAGCACAAACAAAAGCAACACTTAATTAAGCCTACACTTAATTAATTATAAGAATAAAATAATCCAAAGTGCCCATCACAACTCACTTTTTGGCTTCGGGACTTCCGCCGGGGTCCGGAACCTCCCGAACTCCGCTGTAATATGAAAATACACATGCCCACAGCTTTTTCTCCTCAAAAAGCTCAACCGTGGAGTCGGTGTGCTCAATCCAAAAACCGGCTTCAAAACTGCCCGTTCCAACTCACTTTTTGCCCTCGGGTCCTTCGCGTCAGTCCGGAATCTCCCGAACCTCGCTGTAAACATAAAATACAGCTGTTCCAAGTGTTCCCCAATTTTTCTGCACACCACGGTGGAGTCGGTGCTTCCCAAACAGTCCTCTTTCGCATACCAAGCCCGGAAAATTTCGAAACAAGCTGGGCCTTCCGCGTTGGTCCGAATCAACCCGAACTCATCTGCAAACAACCATGGGACACAACCAAGGCAAATTCTCCCCCCTCGCGCCATCTTGCGAGGTCGGTGCGCAATCCGAAACTCCGGTGCTCTACACTCTCCCCCCCTTAAAAAGGGTTTCGTCCTCGAAACCCAACTAAATCCATACTTAGGAGGGTATTTCAATAACAAAAAGGATAGGAGATCCTCAACTCATCCTCAGGCTCTGAGGTGGTCACTCTCACTCATCAAGATGACTCCACTGCACCTTCTCCAAAGGTATGACTTGACTGCAAAATTCTTCGGTTTCACCAGCAAGAATTGCATCGGTCGAACCTGATAACGCAATCCTCGTCCAACACTAAGGAGGTGAGATACAAAACATGCGAGGTTCAATAAACTTTAACTAGCCTGGTTATTACTCGAGGACCAACACCTCGTAAAAACTCAATTTTATAAATAACCCTGCGGCTGGTGAATCTCAAAACCAGAACTCAAAAAAAAAAAACCGAAGTTTAAGCCTCCTAAAGGCAAAACCCCTCTATTGCTCCTTAGCCACAAAACTCCAGTTCCACTATACATATTTTACAACCCTTGACAGGGGAAGACTTTCAACCTCGGAAACCTTCCCTCAATTTTGACTCTCAAATCCCAAGGTTACACTGCTCGCCTAAACAGGGCGTAATCGAACATAAAGTCTTAGCCGGGATAAAGCAATCATACAACTTTGAGAAAAAGATCCCCCGGCGTTACCTCAATTCAAACTTCCTAAGTATCCAAGTACTTTAGGTTCGAGGATTCAAGAATAACTCAATTCTTTTTCTATGGCTGGCAACATTTACATCAAGCTGTTATCCTCCTCAGCTTTACCCCCGTCGCTAAAAAGCCACGAACAAAACCTTCCGATGTTGGAAAGCAAAGCCTCCCAGCTTGGCAAACAACTTCTTTCCTCATAGAAGTTGTAGCACTATCCTCAAGTGCTCCACAAGCTCCACGTCGCTTCGGAAATAAACCAAATGCCCACGACGGTAAAACCACCAACCCGTCCAAAAGCAACAAGGAAAACACAGTTCTAAAAGTCGGTAGGGCATCAGTCAATCCACTTGACTTCGCTAACAGCTTAAACTGCCCCTACTGGTTCTCAAACCCTATTAAGGCACAACCCTTGGCTGTAAGGTCCCACAGTGCTAACAATCACTGAAAGGCATCTGCCCAAGCACAAACTAAATCTGTCCGGGTTCGGACCATCCAATAACTCTCACCGTTGTGTATACACAACGTGGCATTACTGTCGTGTACCAACAGCGTGGCATCACCACCGTGTATCAACGGTGTGGCATCACCCTCGTGTATCAACGGCGTGGCATCACCGCCGTGTATCAACGGCGTGGCATCACCGCCGTGTATCAACGGCGTGGCATCACCGCCGCGTATCAACGGCGTGGCGTCACCGCCTTGTATCAACGGCGTGGCATCACCACCGCGTATCAATGGCGTGGCATCACCGCCGCGTACCGCCGCGTATCAACGGCGTGGCATCACCGCCGTGTATCAACGGCGTGGCATCACCGCCGCGTATCAACGGTGTGGCATCACCGCCGCGTATCAACGGCGTGGCATCATCGCCGCGTATCAACGGCGTGGCATCACCGCCGCGTATCAACGGCGTAGCATCACCGCCGCGTATCAACGGCGTGGCATTACCCAAGCATCAAGGTCTCAGATCCTCACAGTCCTATACCCAAAACTACCTCGAAACCCCGGAGCTGACGAAGGGCCAAAGATCAACTGGCAAGAACCAGGGCCCTAACTGCACTGGGCAGGACCCACAACCCTCATCTACGTGCAACACGTGATCGGGTATCTAAACCTCACGAGCACAAGCTAAGGGTCCTATCTCTAACCCAAACAACAATGCAAATGCCTTGTAGAAGAAAGGAACACGATGCTCCGGTAACAAATAAAGCTCAAGAGCGAGGAGGGGAGATTAGATCAATACCTGCCACCACGTGGCTAGCTACCCCCAAATCCTCCTCCTGTGCGACATAGACTCTCCCGCTCGGGGTCGGTCGCCCGCTGGGCAGCCGCGAAGCAATGGCCCTCACTATCTGGCCAAAACCTGTCGAAGCTCCGCCTGCCTGGAAGAAGGGGCCTGGCAGAGAAGGGGCCGAAGCTGCCGATGCTACCGCTGATCCCGCTCTAGGACAAGACCATAATCTGTGCCCTGCCTGCCCACATCGGTAGCACCTGCCCTGCCGCTGATCACACTGTGGAGGTGCGTGGGGTCCGCCGCAAATCACACAACTATCAGAGCGCCTCTGCTGCTGCTACTGCTGCTATCTAGGGGGTCGTGTGCCCCCAGATCTCGGCCTCCTCTGCAACGAGGCAGAAGATGTCAGAGAGCAAGAATCTCTCGACCCGATCAAGCGAAAGTCTATAACATGTTAGCCGTTCTAAAGCATTATGCTGTCTGCAGCCAACATAATCACCTTTAGAGAAATAACATGCGAGATCACTCGTCCCAATCCTCTGGGGGAGGTACAAACTCCAACAAGACTCTCACTAAGGTCACACCTCTCACGACAGTCTTCCTACTGTCCAACCAAAAGCCTAGGGTCTCTAAGTCCTCAACGACCTATATTCCTAGGCTCTGATACTGTAGTGACCCGACCCTTTGGGGTATTTTCGAACTCACATGTAATCGCTTAGGCCTTAAGCGAAATAAAATTTATTTAATTTTCTTAAGTCGGCCGGGATGAGGTGTGTATATTTTTCTGCGATAGAGCGCGAAAAACGATGACCGACGGTGCGATCGGATTCGAAATCCGATATCGGGATCTCCCGGAACGGGATCCTTAGCGATGCGGTAATTAGTCACGCATCGGTAACCGTGCAAAATATCTTGCACCCTAGGGATAAGGTGGGTTAACTCGTGAGGATAATTAATTAATTAATTAATTAATTATCCGGTGACGGAAATTTAAATCCTCCTACGTACGAATTAATTTAAGGATTTAAATGGTGGGATTTTATCTCGTGGTTTGGATAAGAGATAAGATCCGGATATTTTAATAGGGAATTTATTTCCCCCAAGATTATTTAATAAAGGTGGTTAAATAATCGGTGGTCAGGATTTAAAGGTGATTAAATATCCCTCAGTCGGATATTTAGGTGAGAGATAGAAACGGGAAAAAAAATCGGGTTACCTACGCACGTAAGATAAAGAAATCGGATATTAGGACCGACGGTAAGGATTAATTAATTGGAAAAATTAATTAATTGAGGACGGTAAGGATTAATTAGTTGGGAAAATTAATTAATTGAAGTCAAACATCCGAAAGGGATTTTGACGGTGCGTATGCGGGAAGTGGATGAAAGGATAAGTAAATAGGGTGGGGGTCTATTTATTCCCCCGTTTACCGAGGAAACCCTATTTTTAATACCGCCTCCTCAAACCCCAATTTAGAACCCCTCGTGCGTGCCGATAACCCCAACCGGTGAGAAAGAGAAGAACGGAACCCTAACCGGAGAAGGGAAAGGAACCCGATCGCTCCGGACATCGATCGGAAGGCAAAAAGTGAGACCGGGCGATCTTCCCGACAGTCTTCGGTAAGCAAATAATTTTTAGAAATTATTTGGAATTTTTTCTGTCTATTTTTGTTGGTAATTTTGGACTCCTCCGTCGTCCCCGTCACCAACGCCGTCCTCGTCGCCGCGACGCGGACGGCAAAGGCGGAAAAGACCCGGACGGCGAAGGCGGAGGAGGACGCGAACGGCGAAGGCGCGACGGGACCGCGCGAGCGCCGCGCGGGCAAACCCGCGCGCGGCGCCGCACGGGCAAACCCGCGCGCGGCGCCGCGCGGGCAACCCGCGCGGGCGCCGCGCGGGGCGGCCCCGCCGCGCGGGGCGCCGCGCGGGCGACCCGCGCGGGCGCCGCGCGGGCCCGCGCCCGCGCGGGCACCGCGCGGTGTGCCGCACGGGGCCCCGCCCGCGCGGACACCGCGCGGGCACCGCGCGGTGCGCCGCGCGGGGCCCCGCCCGCGCGGGCACCGCGCGGGCTCGCACCCGCGCGGGCGCCGCGCGGGCGCCGCGCGGGCCCGCACCCGCGCGGGCGCCGCGCGGGGCTCCGCCCGCGCGGGCGCCGCGCGGGCGCCGCTCGGGCGCCGCCCGCGGAGCCCGCCGCGCGGGTTCGAGCCGCGCGGGGCTCCGACGGGCGGCGACGGCGGTGCGGGATGTAGTCCGGTTTGACTACCGGACGGTGCCGGGCATTTTTCCGTCGAATTGTAAGGTGGGGGTTCTTCCGTTTCGAGGTGTTAGTGTGTGTTTTGACCATAGTTTATCTGTGCGGACTTTTCTTAGGTCCGGGTGCACAGCGGGAGAGCGCGAAGGATATTGGTGTTCCGATTTCTCTCCAACAAGGTGGGTACGGTTGCGATGAGTGCAACCGGTGCTGTAAGTGCATCTATCGTCATTAAAAGTACTCTTTAATTTACCTAACAAAGTAGATGGATAGTTTAACCTTTCGATAAATGTTATTTATCTAATAATTGTGCGGCTGCGGTCGCGGTGCCCATTACACGCCAATCTTGGCAATCCGGTTTCGGATGCTGCACGTACACAGGCGGATTGGCCTCCGCATGGGTGTACTTTTCCGGAAGAGTGGTCTTTATGACCCGTGTGCCCCGCAAAGGTAACGGTGCAAGCGGGGACCTCTTCGCGCCAGCTGTGGTGTCGCACCAGCACCGCGAAAGAGGTAAGAGCATCAAAAGGTGTTTGCGCACGAGGGGAGACTTCCGTCTCCCCGACAGGTAATCTGGGATTGGTGCCCAGGTTAAATTAATGTACAGGTGTCTAACGAAAGGTTACGGTGTATTCGGTGTATTCGTATGTTTTTCCCCTCTTGATATTGTTACACATCTACTTTGTTTGTCACTGACTTTACCCACTCCGTGACAGGTATTCCTAGGTGCGTTAGCCGGGATGGCGGTGGGACTGCGTCGTGAGGATCGTAGTCGGACTCTTGGTTATCGTATTTATGACTCATTTCCTCCTTATGCTATTTTTAGTTTTGCTTGTGGATACTTTATTTGTGGACAAGTATTAGTTAGCACTGTGGATGTGGTGTATTCCCTTATGTTTTCATTCGCGGCATGGTTTCAAGAATAAACATTAGATTGCGAAAACGTTTTCTCAAACGAGGTGCCGAGTGGGCACGGTTTACAACTCTGGTTTTATCCTTTCCGAACGTTGATGCCGCTTTATAAACTTGCTTTAATTGATGGTGAATGTCTACGGTATGGTTGTTGGTTGGTGAATGATGCATGTATTATGTGATTGAACAATATGCTGTAAATGAGACGCCGTGCATATACAAAGGAGACTCTGTCCGTGGACAGAGTGAATTTGTGTATGTGGCGGTCTGGCACGCACCGGGGTTGAGGTTTATGTTACCTTATTTCAAAAAAAAAAAATAGTCACTTTTTCCGCTTCAAATGACTCAAAAACCCCCGGGGGCGTGACAGATTAAATGGTATCAGAGAGAATACAACCACAACCATAGTAGACGTGATTTACATCCACAGTGCAAGGTGCCACAAGCAAATTGGAAATGAGATAACCAAGGTGTAGGTGTAGTACGTGAGAGTACGGGAAAACGGGAACGTAATATAGGTGAATTCGCGAAACGGTGTGCTAGGGTTGTGACCATAGGGTTGACATGGTTTCTTTGGTGACAGCAAGCAATGGCGCGGACCAGGTCGTCTACCGAAAATGCAGACGCGGACGGAGCGGCCATGGCCGCCGCAGAAAACCAGACTCTCCGGCAACAACTGCGGGACATGGCCGGGCAGTTAGCGACGCTGACGGAGCAGGTTCGTCAGCTGACGCAACGACAGGCTACCGCAGCCACCGAACGTCAACCAACCCCTCCGCCCGAAACCACAGCGCCCACTGCGGAGCCCCACGGGGCGGGCGGCACGACGACGGAGCAGCCCCCAGCCCCAAGGGAAATACCCACCCCAACGACTTCGGGGCCCGTGTTGGGAGTGGCAACGGGGGAGGCAGGGATGACCCCTACTCTTGGGGGATCCGCCACCGCAGGAGGAGCCGCGGGGCGGCAAGTGACGCGGGAAAAGATCAGGACGAATCTGGCCGCGTTCAAGAAGCATGACCCACCCACCTTCGAGGGAGAAACGACCGACCCGTGGGTCGTTGAGAAGTGGGTGGATACCATGGAAAAGCTTTTCGAGGATTTAATGATGGAAGAACAAGAGCGGGTTCCACTGGCTGTCCACTTTTTGGAAGGAAACGCTCGCATCTGGTGGAAGACGGTGCGCCCGGACCCCGCCACCAACGACCCGCTGCCGACATGGTCGGCCTTTAGAGAGGAGCTCTTTGGCGCGTTCTTCTCCGATAGCGTCAAGCGGCAACTGGAGGACGATTTGAAGAACATTAGGCAGGGAAGCCGCTCGGTCGTGGAGTATCAAAGGGAGTTTGTGAGGTTGGTCAATTGTGTCCCGTTTGCCATACGGGACGAACCTCACAAGGCCCGTCTCTTCGTTGACGGACTGCGGAGTGACATCTTCGAGATGGTGCAGGCAGCGGACCTACGCACGTTCCGAGAGGTGGTGGACAGAGCCACCATCGTGGAGCGGGGGTTCGCTATAACTCGAGCTCGACGTGAAGGATCGGAGAATAACCGGGAAAAGAAGCGAACTCAGACTTATCCGGGAGGGGGCCCTCCTGGCGGGAGCCGACCCCCGAAATATCCCAAGACGCAACAGGGAAACAGGAGTGCGCCGGCCGGGAAGCCTCGACCAACCAACAAGCCGTGCGTTATTTGCGGAGGGCCGCATCCGGTGACGGAATGTCCCAAGAAGCAAGATCACTGCTACCGCTGCGGCAAGCAGGGACATCTTCGATACAACTGTCCCCTGAACCCTGGAGCGGCCTCTTCCGCAGCATCCACTCCAACGGCACAGGCACCAGGACGGGGTAGAGCGCCTACGGGAGCCCCTCCACACCCACTGGCGCCAAAAACAGGAGGGGAGTCGCGGCCGCAACCCGGAGGAAGACTCTACTCCATGGACCAGCACGGAACAGTACCGCCAGAGGAAGTGGTAGCAGGTATTACCTCCGTCTCTAATTTTCGAGCTCGAACTCTGTTTGACACCGGGGCGACTCGCTCCTTCATTTCCCGTACCTTTGCGCAAACCCATCAGTTAGAAAGTAGTCCTCTGGATGTCTTAATGACCGTCCAGACCCCTGGGGGACCCATCACGGCAACTGGCCTAGTAACCTCATGTCCAATAAGGCTGGGGAGGTTGTTCTGCCCCTGGGATCTGGTGGTCATACCGCTAAAAGAATACGACGTGGTCTTGGGCATGGACTGGCTCGCCGAGTATCAGGCGGTCATCGATTGCGAGAAGCGACAGGTGCAACTACAGAAGCCGGGATTCCCAGAAAACGTGTACTTGGCGTGCAAAAGCACTTCCTTCCTAGCCGTCATCTCCGCGTCGCGGGCTAGGAAAGGCGGGTGCATGGCTTATCTAGCCTCGGTAGATCTAACCACCCGACCCGTTCCCTCGCCCTCAGAAATTCCCGTGGTAAGGGAATTCCTGGATGTGTTTCCGGCGGAGCTTCCCAGAATGCCGCCGGAACGAGAGGTTGACTTCCCAATTGAACTACTCCCCGGCACCAAGCCCATCACGAAGGCACCGTACAGGATGGCCTTCGCGGAACTGAAGGAACTCAAGGCACAGTTGGAGGACCTTCTGGACAAAGGTTTCATCAGACCAAGCGCGTCACCTTGGGGCGCGCCCGTCCTGTTTGTGAGGAAGAAGGACGGAAGTCTCCGGTTGTGCATCGACTACCGGGAGATAAATAAGGTTACGATCAAGAATAAGTACCCCCTGCCAAGGATCGACGACCTCTTTGACCAGTTACGGGGGGCGACGGTGTTCTCAAAGATCGACCTGCAGTCGGGCTATCATCAGGTCCGAGTCAAGGGGGAGGACATCCCCAAAACGGCTTTCCGTACTCGCTATGGCCATTACGAGTTTACGGTAATGCCATTCGGGCTCACTAATGCCCCGGCGGTGTTTATGGACATGATGAACAGGGTATTCAAACCCTTCTTGGACTTATTCGTGGTGGTCTTCATCGACGATATCCTCATCTACTCCCGTACAGACGAGGAACATGAAGAACACCTGCGCACAGTCCTCCAGACCCTTCGGGAACAGAAACTCTACGCCAAACTCAAAAAGTGTGAGTTTTGGCTCCGAGAGGTCGGGTTCTTGGGGCACGTGATCTCAGCGGCCGGAGTCGCGGTGGATCCGAAGAAGATAGATTCGGTGACGGACTGGCCCCGACCGACCACGGTGACGGAAATTCGAAGCTTCCTAGGATTAGCCGGGTATTACCGACGCTTCGTGGAGGGCTTCTCCAAGATAGCCACCCCCTTGACCCGTTTGACGAAAAAGGGGGAAAAGTTTGTCTGGACGGACAAGTGTCAAGGAAGCTTCGAGGAGCTCAAGGACAGGTTGACGCGAGCTCCGATCCTCGCCCTGCCAGAGCCTGGGGAGGATTATGAAGTATATTGCGACGCATCGCGGAATGGATTGGGTGGAGTACTCATGCAACGGGGAAAGGTGATCGCCTATGCATCAAGGCAGCTCAAGGAGTACGAGCGGAACTACCCCGTGCATGATTTGGAACTCGCAGCGGTGGTGTTTGTGCTCAAGCTTTGGAGGCACTACCTGTACGGGGCACACTGTAATGTGTACTCAGATCATAAGAGCCTCAAGTACCTGTTCACCCAAAGGGAGCTAAATCTGCGACAAAGGCGGTGGCTTGAGCTATTAAAGGATTACGACCTGACGATCCACTACCACCCGGGGAAGGCCAACGTGGTGGCCGACGCCTTGAGTCGCAAAGGACAGGCCGCGGAAGCCGATGTAAGCGCGATTACACAGCAGGATAGCCTAATTGCGGAGTTCTCGCGATTGAGACTAGAGGTGGTACCTGCAGGGACAGTCGCCCAACTTCTGACGCTGGTGGTCAGACCTACTCTGCTGGACAGGATTCTCGAAGGGCAATCAACTGATGACCAACTCCAGCTGGTGCGGAGTAGAATAACCGCCGACAAGGAGAGCGATTTCATGGTGGACTCCGACGGCACGATACGATTTCGCGGACGAATTTGCGTGCCGGACCTACCGGAACTCAAGGAGGAGATCCTACGGGAGGCGCATACCGCCCCGTATGCGGCGCATCCCGGGGGAACCAAGATGTACAAGGACGTCAAGCAAACCTTCTGGTGGCCGAAAATGAAGGGAGACGTGACCCGATTTGTGGCGCACTGCCTGGTGTGCCAACGGGTGAAGGCCGAACATCAACGGCCGGCGG
Source organism: Tillandsia fasciculata (assembly GCA_029168755.2). Lineage (NCBI taxonomy): Eukaryota > Viridiplantae > Streptophyta > Magnoliopsida > Poales > Bromeliaceae > Tillandsia > Tillandsia fasciculata. The sequence goes on from CM054938.1 coordinate 16,481,743, forward strand.
GAAAATTGCAACCTTTACCGGTGCCCGAGTGGAAATGGGACATGATTACCATGGATTTTGTGACCGGTTTCCCGAGATCGCCACAGGGACACGATGCGATATGGGTGATCGTGGACCGTTTGACGAAATCGGCCCACTTTTTGCCCATACACACGACGTGGACCCGGGAACGACTGGCGCAAACGTACCTCGATGAGATAGTAAGGTTGCACGGTGTACCAACATCCATCACGTCGGACAGAGACACACGTTTTGTGTCGAACTTTTGGCGAAGTTTGCAACAAGCGATGGGGACCAAGTTGCACTTCAGCACAGCCTTTCATCCGCAAACCGATGGGCAATCGGAGCGGGTGATACAGATCGTGGAAGACATGCTTCGAGCGTGCGTTCTGGACTTGGGCGAAGGGTGGGCACGGTGTCTGCCCCTGGTGGAATTTGCCTACAATAACAGTTATCAGGCCAGTATTCAGATGGCGCCGTACGAGGCCCTGTACGGGCGCCGTTGTCGGTCTCCGATATGCTGGGATGACTTAGGTGAGCGAAAGTTTCTGGGCCCAGATCTGGTAGAGGAGACCGAAGCAAAGGTGCGTTTGATTAAACAAAGGCTGCTGACCGCCCAAAGCAGACAGAAAAGCTATGCAGATAACAGACGCCGAGACTTAGAGTTCATGGTGGGCGAGCACGTTCTGCTCCGGGTTTCACCCTCCAAAGGGAACCGACGTTTCGGCATAAAGGGGAAGTTGAGCCCCAGATACGTGGGACCGTTCGAGATTCTGGAGCGCGTGGGACCGGTGGCGTACCGGTTGGCCCTGCCCCCGAACCTCGAACGAGTCCACAACGTGTTCCACGTTTCGATGCTCCGGAAGTACCTGGCAGACCCCTCTCATGCCTTGGATGCCTCCACCATTGAGCTACGAGAGGACTTGAGCGTCGAGGAGACGCCGGTGCGGATTTTGGCAAGAGAGGACAAGAAGCTACGCAACCGAACGATCCCCTATGTGAAAGTCCAGTGGAGCAACCACGAAGAGCGCGAGGCGACGTGGGAACTGGAATCAAAGATGAGGGAATGTTTTCCCGAGTTGTTTAAGTGAGGTTTGAGTTTAAGTTTCGGGACGAAACTTTTTATAAAGTGTGAGTGGTGTAGTGACCCGACCCTTTGGGGTATTTTCGAACTCACATGTAATCGCTTAGGCCTTAAGCGAAATAAAATTTATTTAATTTTCTTAAGTCGGCCGGGACGAGGTGTGTATATTTTTCTGCGATAGAGCGCGAAAAACGATGACCGACGGTGCGATCGGATTCGAAATCCGATATCGGGATCTCCCGGAACGGGATCCTTAGCGATGCGGTAATTAGTCACGCATCGGTAACCGTGCAAAATATCTTGCACCCTAGGGATAAGGTGGGTTAACTCGTGAGGATAATTAATTAATTAATTAATTAATTACCCGGTGACGGAAATTTAAATCCTCCTACGTACGAATTAATTTAAGGATTTAAATGGTGGGATTTTATCTCGTGGTTTGGATAAGAGATAAGATCCGGATATTTTAATAGGGAATTTATTTCCCCCAAGATTATTTAATAAAGGTGGTTAAATAATCGGTGGTCAGGATTTAAAGGTGATTAAATATCCCTCAGTCGGATATTTAGGTGAGAGATAGAAACGGGAAAAAAATCGGGTTTACCTACGCACGTAAGATAAAGAAATCGGATATTAGGACCGACGGTAAGGATTAATTAATTGGAAAAATTAATTAATTGAGGACGGTAAGGATTAATTAGTTGGGAAAATTAATTAATTGAAGTCAAACATCCGAAAGGGATTTTGACGGTGCGTATGCGGGAAGTGGATGAAAGGATAAGTAAATAGGGTGGGGGTCTATTTATTCCCCCGTTTACCGAGGAAACCCTATTTTTAATACCGCCTCCTCAAACCCCAATTTAGAACCCCTCGTGCGTGCCGATAACCCCAACCGGTGAGAAAGAGAAGAACGGAACCCTAACCGGAGAAGGGAAAGGAACCCGATCGCTCCGGACATCGATCGGAAGGCAAAAAGTGAGACCGGGCGATCTTCCCGACAGTCTTCGGTAAGCAAATAATTTTTAGAAATTATTTGGAATTTTTTCTGTCTATTTTTGTTGGTAATTTTGGACTCCTCCGTCGTCCCCGTCACCAACGCCGTCCTCGTCGCCGCGACGCGGACGGCAAAGGCGGAAAAGACCCGGACGGCGAAGGCGGAGGAGGACGCGAACGGCGAAGGCGCGACGGGACCGCGCGAGCGCCGCGCGGGCAAACCCGCGCGCGGCGCCGCACGGGCAAACCCGCGCGCGGCGCCGCGCGGGCAACCCGCGCGGGCGCCGCGCGGGGCGGCCCCGCCGCGCGGGGCGCCGCGCGGGCGACCCGCGCGGGCGCCGCGCGGGCCGTGCCCGCGCGGGCGCCCGCGGGGCGCCGCGCGGGCCCGCGCCCGCGCGGGCACCGCGCGGGCACCGCGCGGTGTGCCGCGCGGGGCCCCGCCCGCGCGGCACCGCGCGGGCACGCGCGGTGCGCCGCGCGGGGCTCCGCCCGCGCGGGCGCCGCGCGGGGCCCCGCCCGCGCGGGCGCCGCGCGGGCTCGCACCCGCGCGGGCGCCGCGCGGGCTCGCACCCGCGCGGGCGCCGCGCGGGCCCGCACCCGCGCGGGCGCCGCGCGGGGCTCCGCCCGCGCGGGCGCCGCGCGGGCGCCGCTCGGGCGCCGCCCGCGGAGCCCGCCGCGCGGGTTCGAGCCGCGCGGGGCTCCGACGGGCGGCGACGGCGGTGCGGGATGTAGTCCGGTTTGACTACCGGACGGTGCCGGGCATTTTTCCGTCGAATTGTAAGGTGGGGGTTCTTCCGTTTCGAGGTGTTAGTGTGTGTTTTGACCATAGTTTATCTGTGCGGACTTTTCTTAGGTCCGGGTGCACAGCGGGAGAGCGCGAAGGATATAGGTGTTCCGATTTCTCTCCAACAAGGTGGGTACGGTTGCGATGAGTGCAACCGGTGCTGTAAGTGCATCTATCGTCATTAAAAGTACTCTTTAATTTACCTAACAAAGTAGATGGATAGTTTAACCTTTCGATAAATGTTATTTATCTAATAATTGTGCGGCTGCGGTCGCGGTGCCCATTACACGCCAATCTTGGCAATCCGGTTTCGGATGCTGCACGTACACAGGCGGATTGGCCTCCGCATGGGTGTACTTTTCCGGAAGAGTGGTCTTTATGACCCGTGTGCCCCGCAAAGGTAACGGTGCAAGCTGTGGTGTCGCACCAGCACCGCGAAAGAGGTAAGAGCATCAAAAGGTGTTTGCGCACGAGGGGAGACTTCCGTCTCCCCGACAGGTAATCTGGGATTGGTGCCCAGGTTAAATTAATGTACAGGTGTCTAACGAAAGGTTACGGTGTATTCGGTGTATTCGTATGTTTTTCCCCTCTTGATATTGTTACACATCTACTTTGTTTGTCACTGACTTTACCCACTCCGTGACAGGTATTCCTAGGTGCGTTAGCCGGGATGGCGGTGGGACTGCGTCGTGAGGATCGTAGTCGGACTCTTGGTTATCGTATTTATGACTCATTTCCTCCTTATGCTATTTTTAGTTTTGCTTGTGGATACTTTATTTGTGGACATGTATTAGTTAGCACTGTGGATGTGGTGTATTCCCTTATGTTTTCATTCGCGGCATGGTTTCATGAATAAACATTAGATTGCGAAAATGTTTTCTCAAACGAAGTGCCGTGTGGGCACGGTTTACAACTCTGGTTTTATCCTTTCCAAACGTTGATGCCGCTTTATAAACTTGCTTTAATTGATGGTGAATGTCTACGGTATGGTTGTTGGTTGGTGAATGATGCATGTATTATGTGATTGAACAATATGCTGTAAATGAGACGCCGTGCATATACAAAGGAGACTCTGTCCGTGGACAGAGTGAATTTGTGTATGTGGCGGTCTGGCACGCACCGGGGTTGAGATTTATGTTACCTTATTTCAAAAAAAAAAAAATAGTCACGTTTTCCGCTTCAAATGACTCAAAAACCCCCGGGGGCGTGACAGATACCACCTAAATCTGTCACGCCCCGAGGTCGAACTGCGACCCGGGCTCGCCAACAGATCCGCCGTCTGTACGAAAACTGCCGCACAGACGAAGCGTCTAACCTGCAAAAGAGATCTATATCTATACAAGTAACAGAGCTGAAAGGAAGCTATACAGAAAAGAAGAGCTGAACTACTAAAACACTAAGATAAAAGTCCAAGTACACAAGTCCACTATCACCCAAAACATAAGTACAACAACACTGTCTGGTACAGAAGTGGAAACCAAAAAGTATAGGTGACTCTAACACTGTCTCCACAGACTCGGGTAGGAACTAGTCGGCCACACCCTCACCTCGGTCAGAAGGCTCCGAAAGAGCCGAGCTAGGAACGGCCGCCTCAGGAACACCTGTCATCACAGCGGGTGTGAGATCTACTGCAACAGGCAGATCTCAGTGGGTACCGACGCCAAAACCCACGGTATGCCCACTAAGTCTGCTAGAAACAGAAACAGATAGATAGATAGATAGATAGATAGATAGATTATGAAAGCTGGAAATGAATCTACCACTATATGTCTCGATGCAATGCAGGGAATAAGTTCTCAATTTCTCTCACGGGAGGCTTGGAAATTATGAACGACTGCCACCTACAACCCTATCAAACAAGAACAGGCTGTAGGCATAGCCGCCCATAGTTTCCGCCCCCGCACTGGAATGCTAGAACTCTCACAAGACACTAAAAGTCATCTCAACTTCATTCAAGTATCCACCTGGTAACTCGGCCAGGGTATGTACCCACCTGGTAACCCAGCCGGGGGCATGTAGCCATCTGGTAACTCGGCCAGTGGTATGCATCATCTGGTGATTCGGCCAGTGATATTTACCCATCTGGTAACTCGGCCAGTGATATTCATCCATCTGGTAACTCGGCCAGTGATATTCATCTATCTGGTAACTCGGCCAGTGATGTTTATCCCTCTGGTAACTCGGCCAGTGATACTTATCCCTTTGGTAACTCGGCCAGTGATATTTATCCCTCTGATAACTCGGCCAGTGATATTTATCCCTCTGGTAACTCGGCCAGTAATATTTATCTATCTGGTAACTCGGCCAGTGATGTTTATCCCTATGGTAACTCGGCCAGTGATACTTATCCCTCTGGTAACACGGCCAGTGATATTTATCCCTCTGGTAACTCGGCCAGTGATATTTACCCCTCTGGTAACTCGGCCAGTAATATTTATCCATCTGGTAACTCGGCCAGTGATATTCATCCATCTGGTAACTCGGCCAGTGATATTTATCCCTCTGGTAACTCGGCCAGTGATATTTATCCCTCTGGTAACTCGGCCAGTGATATTTATCCCTCTGGTAACTCGGCCAGTAATATTTATCCATCTGGTAACTCGGCCAGTGATATTCATCCATCTGGTAACTCGGCCAGTGATATTTATCCCTCTGGTAACTCGGCCAGTGATATTTATCCCTCTGGTAACTCGGCCAGTGATATTTATCCCTCTGGTAACTCGGCCAGTGATATTCATCCATCTGGTAACTCGGCCAGTGATATTTATCTATCTGGTAACTCGGCCAGTGGTATGCATCATCTGGTAACTCGGCCAGTGATATTCGTCAAACACAACTATGCAATCGGAGCAAATACCCAACGCGCATAGAACATGTCTCAGCAGCAAGCGCATGCAAGCTAAAGTCCACGATCGATCAGATCGGAAAGCTCGTAAACTCAAGTGACGCTACTAACACTCGTGTCCAAGTCGAAAACGGCAACCCTCGATTTACACGACTGTCCCGCAATTACCTGTTAGTATAAGAATACGATACCTTTGCATTTCGGAAGCTAAAAGGGAATTCCGCAATTCATTTGGAAGAAACCAACCCACCTGCGATCAATCCGCCAAAACCGTGCGCCAAACGGAGGTCCCGATGCGATCCCGCAGCTCCACGCGGCACAACACGCACCACTGGCCACGCAGAGAGTCCACACTAAGCCACAACTGCGAGAGGAGGAGATAAATCGGGATCAGAAAACCCGCGGTCGAAACCCGCGCTCACAAAGGCGAAAGAAACTCATCCGGCGACGAGAAACGCCGCGCGTCGCGCGGAAAACCCATCGCGCACACGTCGCGGCGCGTCGCCGAGTCGCAGCCTGCGCGGCAATGGCGGCGCAGCTGCACGGCTCCAAACCCAGCCCGGCGGCGCAAGGGCCGCCCGCGCGGCGCCCAGTAGTGCCGCGCGGCACAGGGGCCGCCCCGCGCGGCGCCCTGCAGGGCCGCGCGCCCAAGCGCGCGGCCTGCAGGCCCGCGCGCACAAGGCCGCCGCGCGGGGCCCCTGCAGTGCCGCGCGCCCAAGCGCGCGGCCCGCAGGCCCGCGCGGGGCCCCTGCAGTGCCGCGCGCCCAAGCGCGCGGCCTGCAGGCCCGCGCGGCCCATGGCCGCCCGCGCGGGGCCCCTGCGGTGCCGCGCGCCCAAGCGCGCGGCCCGCAGGCCCGCGCGGGGCCCCTGCAGTGCCGCGCGCCCAAGCGCGCGGCCTGCAGGCCCGCGCGGCCCATGGCCGCCCGCGCGGGGCCCCTGCGGTGCCGCGCGCCCAAGCGCGCGGCCCGCAGGCCCGCGCGGCCCATGGCCGCCCGCGCGGGGCCCTGCAGTGCCGCGCGTGCCTAGCGCGCGGCCTGCAGGCCCGCGCGGCCATGGCCGCCCGCGCGGGGCCCCTGCGGTGCCGCGCGCCCAAGCGCGCGGCCCGCAGGCCCGCGCGGCCCATGGCCGCCCGCGCGGGGCCCTGCAGTGCCGCGCGCGGCCTGCAGGCCCGCGCGGCCCATGGTCGCCGCGCGGGGCCCTGCGGTGCCGCGCGCCCAAGCGCGCGGCCCGCAGGCCCGCGCGGCCCATGGCCGCCCGCGTGGGGCCCTGCGGTGCCGCGCGTCGAAGCGCGCGGCCCGCAGGCCCGCGCGGGGCCAGGGGCCGCCCGAGCGGGGCCCCTGCAGTGCCGCGCGCCCAAGCGCGCGGCCTGCAGCCCGCGCGGGGCCAGGAGCTGCTCGCGCGGGGTCAGCGGCACAAGGCCACCCGCGCGGGACCCCTGCAGTGCCGCGCGCCCAAGCGCGCGGCCTGCAGCCCGCGCGGGGCCAGGGCCGCCCGCGCGGGGCCCGCGGTACTGCGCTCGCACCGCAGTGCCGCGCGCGTCTGCGGCGGTGCGCGCCCAGCGCGCAGCCTGCCGAGCGCACAGCCCCGGCGCGGTGCCCAGGGCGCTGCGCTGGCGGCCTGGCGCCCTGCTGCACAACAGCAGCAGCAGGGCGCCTGCTGCGCGCGGCGCTCATACGCGCCCGCGCAGCGACCCGCCCCCCAGCCGCGCACCGCCACTTGCGCGCGCGCGGCCCAAGCAGCTCCGCCATGCACCGGCAGCAAATAAAAGAAAAGAAAAGGAGAGGAGGGGAGAAAAATCCCAAGCTCGCAAAATAAATATAAAAATAAAAAGCTAACCTCCTCGCGGCACGCCGGCCCTCGCGCGGCTCCACGTCCTCGCTCGGAGAAGAAAACGCCTAAGAAAAGCTTCCCTCAAACCCCTCTTCATCCTCCTTCCCTCTCCCTCTTCCTCAGTTTCACTCCAAGCTACAGGAGCTCTCACCTTTTCGGGGAAGAAGGTGGTGAGGTGGAGCCTTTTTAAAAGGGGAGTTGGTTGATAAAGCAAAGGGAATTAATTAAGGGATTAATTAAACTCATCAAATCCACCATCCTTAATTAATTCACCACCACCTCCTCCCTGCCAACACCCCACCTTAACAGCACAAACAAAAGCAACACTTAATTAAGCCTACACTTAATTAATTATAAGAATAAAATAATCCAAAGTGCCCATCACAACTCACTTTTTGGCTTCGGGACTTCCGCCGGGGTCCGGAACCTCCCGAACTCTGCTGTAATCTGAAAATACACATGCCCACAGCTTTTTCTCCTCAAAAAGCTCAACCATGGAGTCGGTGTGCTCAATCCAAAAACCGTCTTCAAAACTGCCCGTTCCAACTCACTTTTTGCTCTCGGGTCCTTCGCGTCAGTCCGGAATCTCCCGAACCTCGCTGTAAACATAAAATACAGCTGTTCCAAGTGTTCCCCAATTTTTCTGCACACCACGGTGGAGTCGGTGCTTCCCAAACAGTCCTCTTTCGCATACCAAGCCCGGAAAATTCCGAAACAAGCTGGGGCTTCCGCGTTGATCCGAATCAACCTGAACTCATCTGCAAACAACCATGGGACACAACCAAGGCAAATTCTCCCCCCTCGCGCCATCTTGCGAGGTCGGTGCGCAATCCGAAACTCTGGTGCTCTACAGTTTAAGTTGACTTATCGTTCGTTTGGGGACTTCTTTAGGTCGAGGTGCTGAGTGAGAGCGTGTCGTGGTTCAAGTGTCCCGATCTTCACGCTAGGAGGTCGGTACTTTTGCAATAAGTTTTGGTGTATGTTATCGTTATGGCAAGTGCAATAAAGTAGATGTATCGTGTTAACTGTTTAAACCCATTGCATGAGAAATTCCCGTTCTTTTATTTCTAACTGTAGCGACTGAGTGTCGCGGTGCTCTAACACACGCCGTTTTCGGCTATTTTGCTCATGGATGCTTACACGCACACCGGCAGTTTGGCCACCGATTGGGTGTACTTTTTCGAAATTGTGGTACATTGACCCGTGTACCCCACGAAGGTAAAGGTGACGAGTGGGGACCCTCACGGTTACTAAAGTTGCAGCACTAGTACCGTGGAGGGGTTAAAGGCACAATGTGCGAGCAAGGTGATTATCCACTGGGGGGTCTTTAGACCTTCCGACAGGTGTTCCATTATTTAAAACAGGGGATACGGTGACTCATGAGGGAGAAAGTGGAATGCTCTGGTGTAACGGTTTGTCTTTCCATTACTCTTTATTGCTATGATCATCTACTTTGTTTGTCACTGATTTTTCCACACTGTGATAAGTCCGACTAGGGGTGGGAGCCGGAACGATGGTGAGGCAGCGTCTAGAAGACATTAGCCATATGAGGCTTTATTCCGTCATTTTTGCTTTGGGTTATCTTGTCTCCTTTTCATTTAGTTAATAAGTTATCATTTGCTTGGCTGTGGAATAATGCGGATGTTGGATTGAGAGTTTATTTTAGTGATGTGATCTTTGTTATGCTTTTATTGACTTGTGTGCGGCATGTTTTAAACTGAACAAAAGGGTTTCGAAAATACTTTCCAAAACCAAGTGTCGTGTGGGCACTACTTTGTAAACCCCTGGATTTATACTTTCAAATGATGTAGCCACCCTAAAGAGACTTGCGAAAACACTTTGAAAAATTGGGTGTCGTGTGGACACCGTTTGTAAACCCGTAGTCTCATCTCTTAATCTCGTGAATGAAAACTTTAGTTGTGAATAATTGTATTACTCTCTCTCGTTGTTTTCACTGTGACTGTGTGGTTGAAGAAGATGTTGTTAATGTAACGTCGTGCATATACAAAGGAGACTCTATCCGACTATAGAGTGAATTTGTATATGTGGCGGGTCTAACGCGCACCGGTAGGCGAGGTTGTTTTCAAAGAAAAAATATATATACGTTTTCCGCTTATCCCAAATCCTTCGGGACGTGACAAATATCCTCAGTACAGCATCTCTCAACTCCAAAAGGGAGATAAGCTAAAACTATAGTACATCAGTCTCTCAAAATACAAAAGATCCCTCTCAGAGTAAACAATAAAAATCCAGCTGATAGTGCTAGGAATCTCCAACTAGGGAATACAGCTACACTCCTCAGGCGGTAAGGATCTAGCTCGTGACTCCCTCGCCTCGAACAACGACTGAAAGAACAGCAACTCCCGCAGAAGACTCTGCAAAACAAAGGGAAGAAAAAAAGGAAACAACAATGGGGGTGAGAACCACTAGTAAACCAGTAGCCTCCCCCTGTGGGTAAAGCCTCAAACTCCGACATACCCACTAAATCTTCCAGAGGCAAGGGAAAAAGGTAAAGTGGTAAGCAATAAGTGTCACGCCCCGAGCCCGCCAATTGGGTCGGTTCGGGCACGCCGACAGACCCGCCAATCGGGCACGACCTCTCGCTACCCGAAAGGAACAGTAACATCCATCTCGAATCAAAACAATGTGTATGATGAGATATAATATCAGAGTAAAATCCCTACTAATTTAAAACTTTCATTCAATAACAAACAGTTAAAGCGGAAATGAAAGCATGATAAGAATGAACCATAATGAACTTTATTATATTTTACAACTCTCAACTTGCAATTAAAATAATATTACAATCTTTTCCTCACAATACATGGTTCACTCGAAACATAAAAGAAAGGTACCTCTGCTAGACCATCTAGGTCTCTATGCTGCTGGGCTCTTGCCCCTGACGTATGCCTCGCCGTCTGCATCTGAACCGTCTCGACCGCTACATCCAAAGCTGAGCCTGTGGGGGGTCACCCAAGGGGTGTGAGAACTTACGAGCGAGTTCCTAGTGGGTTCAACCACCGAGAAAAAGTGTCCTACACCACTTGGTCCAATGGAAGCAATAATAATAGTGCTAGGAAACTAAAATCCTCAATATCAAAATGCAGCTATGCAATATAACATATCACTACACTATCTGTGTAAAACCATCTACCCAGCACTAATCTGTCTAGCCACACTAGGCTGCTAAGCACCAACTCGGCCACTATGCCGCTGTATACAGGGTCAAACTAACCCGGCCACCTTGGCCACTCTAATTCTCTTTATTCTTTAGATTCTGGTGCTTTAGTTCAAGTAAACCCTCAGAAATTCTTATCCAACGGGCCCGAGCCCGGTAGTCCTGCTACCATAAGATAAGGTTTCTAAGGTTGCCGATAACACCCGCAAGTGTTACCCCGTCCTACGAAGTAAATGTGTTCTTCGGACCACCTGCTATCGGAGAGGGGGCTGCCCTTTACGTCCGATCCTGGTGCGCCCAGGGAGAGGGCAAGCCCTTTACGTCCCGCAGGACCACATTTCAACCTTCAAAGGCACGTCCGTTTTATTATCTTTATATTTTCTTTCGTACCCGTCCTACGGAAGAAACGTCCCGAACGGGTCACTGCCCGGGAAAGGGATTACTGCCCGTACCTCCAACCTGGGCTGGTTTCTCCGTAGTGTTACGGCATTTTGGTGTTGGCATATTTCGTGAGTCAAGTCAGTGAGTTGAGTCGGAGTCTTAAGGGATCAAATTGTCAATCAGCAATCGAAGACTTAGAGAAGACTCATCAAGAGCTCAAGTTGACACTCAGTGTCTTGAGTCTTGAAGATTGAAGATGAAGAATTGTGGATCAGTTACATCAATCTCAAGAAGAAAGTATTCAAAAGGATCAGGTATGTTTAACTAAATAATTTTGGTGATCCGAATACTTTCTTATAGTGTAGAAACACTTGGATGATATTTTTAATTGCATAAAAATCAAAAACTGGACATGGGACATGTTCAGGATCCGGATCAGATGATCCAATCCGGATCCCGAAGGGTATTAGTTCATGTGCAAATCCAATCCGGATCCAAGCCTATTCTGATCCGGATCCCGAACATTGGATGTTGCTGAAATTCATGAACGATCCGGATCGGGCCTTGCGATCCGGATCCCGAACCCTTGGATTTCTGGAATCGTCAATCTCGTTACGACGATCCGGATCGCAGTAATCCCGATCCGGATCGCCGTCCTGAAAATTTCCAGATAAGGTAGGTTTTTGATTCTTATCTCTTTCCAAAGGTTTCTAAACTATAAATAGACATTTAGGGTTTCTCAAAAACGTGGGAGCATACCGATCATTTTATAAAACACTTGAGAGCAACCCTAGAGGCTAGGTTTTTATCGTTCTTCTTTATAGCCTCTTTTAGGTCAATTCGATGGTTCTTTCAAGAACATATCTTTTGTCGAATTGATCTAATCTTTGCTTAGAGATTTCTCCCATGGATCTTCATTGATAATCTAAGCAAAGGATCACCATCGAAGCCAATATTCTTACCGGCTGAGTTTGCGTCGTGGATTCGACGTGGCATCGTGGATTCGGTGTGCTAAAGGCGTTTCGTGGATTCGAAACGTGTGCTCGTGGATTCGAGTGGCGTTCGTGGATTCGAACGTGTGCAGTGGACGTGCAAACGGTGGAGCGCAAGGTCCGAAGAAATTGAAGGAGGGGTTGAATCCGTGGAGACGGTAATCACCTTGTTATTCTTCGTTTCTTAGTGGATTGTCATTGCGTGGACATCCAACCGGTCAGCGCAAGGTCCGAAGAAGTTGAAGGAGGGGTCGAGTCTGTGGAGTCGGTAATCACCTTGTTATTCTTCATTTCTTAGTGGATTGTTATTGCGTGTTGGTCCCGTGGTTTTTCTCCTGGATTGGAGTTTCCACGTAAATCTCGGTGTTTTGATTTTTATTTTCCGCATTATTTTTATTTTTGCACTGAGATTGGTTTTTATAATATTACACCTATTCACCCCCCTCTAGGTGTTTGATAGTACCTATTTAGATCCTTGTGGATCCTAAATAACTCTACACGTAGGTCTGCCCGTTTTATTTTTATATTTTCTTTCTTTTCTTTTTACTTTGGTTCTTAGCCTCTTGGCTTTTGAACACTTGCTTTCCTTTCTTATTCGAGCTCATAGCTCCCATTTTGCCACTGGCAAATCTCTTTCTCTTTTCTTTGAGCATTTGGCTCTTTACTTTCACTTTTAGCCCTTCGAAAGTATCTCGTCTGACGGGTCACTGCCCAGGGAGTCCTTCTCCACATGACGAGTCTCAAATTCGAAGGCGCCATTTACATTCTCTTTATGCTTTTAGCCACTTTTAGCTTGCTTTTAACTTTAAGCCTTTCGAAAGTACCTCGTCCGACGGGTCACTGCCCAGGGAGTCCTGCTCCACTTGACGAGTCTCAAATTCGAAGGCGTCATTTATATCCTCTTTTCATTCTCTTTATCATAAGCAATTTGCTTGTCTTGCTTATTAACCAAATTTTAGCTCTATCTTGAGCAATTTGCTTGTCTTACTTATTAACCACTTTTTCATCTCTTACCCTAGGTCTTGCCACACGGGTAACCAGAGAGTCTCCTGGACTCTTACACATTTCACTTTCTTTGTTTAACTCAGATTGAAGTTAAAGTTATTGTCCATTTGCCCAGACACCCTATGACTTTCTAGGGTTGTATTTGTTTAATTCTTTAACCTTGGGATCTTATCCCACTTTCCTGATTCCTCACTGAATCCTAGAGTTAACTTAACTCTATTTTCCTGTTCCACTTTATCTTAGAGTTACACTGACTCTAATTCCTTGTCTGTGAGTTTAAACTCCTCTGGATCACTTTAGGTTTCCTTTACCTAAGTTCCATATCATACTCATCCTAGAGTCCCTTGACTCTATGTTGATCACTCTATCCAGTGTCCTTAGGTTATTGCCTAAGACCATGCCACTCATTCACCCTAGGATAACTCCTAAGTTTTGATGTCACTCAGTGAAGCCTGAAACTAGGTTTTCTCCTAGTCTTACTACCAACATGTTCCCTTTCCTTATGTCACATGATTCCTAGGGTTATGCCCTAACATGATCACAATCATAAAGGCTAATCACATTCATGCATGCAATTATTTTCACATCCATCATAAAAATAATATTTATCCTCTAGGCATGCAAATCTATCCTCTATCTTTGGCAACCAACAGTTGCACTTTCCATCTGTGTCCTTTTACACATGCACATTTATCATCTGTCTCTGGCAACCAACAGTTGCACTTTTTCATCTGAATCCATCTACACAGGCAATCATAATCATAATTACCTAACGCCTCTAACAGGCTACTATCATGCTTCGAATTGAAAAGCAAAGGAGCAAGGGGAGAGGTCACCCAATTTCGGCAGAATTTCCCACCTTGTAGTGTCCCCAATTCCTTTCATATCTCCACACTTGATCACTATTCTTCCAATTGCTTGTAGACACTTGCAATTGGCTTCCACGCGGCTCCACTTGGTACCTCGAGCTTGCACGCAAAACGGAGCATGCTTCTCTTAAGGTTGCGCGCAAAACGATGCACGTCTTCTCTAGCCCTGCACGCAAAATGGTGCACACTATTAGTGACGGCACGCTAAACGGTGCGCGACAACACGACCTGCACGCGAAACGATGCACGTACCTCGAAACTGCACGCAAAACGGTGCACATCTGACTGTAGGGTTGCACGCAAAACGGTGCACATTCATCCAGTCCTGTACGCAAGACGAGATGCATTGTTAGAACCTGCATGCAAAATGGTGCGCGATAACGCGAACTGCACGCGAAACGGTGCACGTACCTCGAAACTACACGCAAAACGGTGCACATCTGACTGTAGGGTTGCACACAAAACGGTGCACATTTTTTCGACCCTGCACGTAAAACGAGACGTATTGTTAGAGTCTGCACGAAAAACGGTGCCCGTTAGTCCAACCTGCGCGCAAAACGGAGCACATACCTCGTATTGGCACGCAAAACGGTGCACGTTTCTGTTCCAACTTTGCACGTAAAACGGTACGCGCCTTTCGAGTTTGCACCCAAAATAGTGCGCGTTTGTCGAGTCCGCACGCAAAACGGCACATATCTCCCACGAGCGGCACGCAAAACGAGGCGCGCCCAAAACGCCCGCAGAACTCGAGCAGTAAAACGGCACAGAAAAGTTGGGTCCCTAACATGCACGTGGCAAAGGTGTCAAATCCAAAATCCAAGAAGGAAATTCAAAGCTGTGCCAAAAATACCGCAAAAATGACACACGGGGCCTACCTCGACAATGCCGTGTCGTCCATCGCGTCTTTTAGTCTCTTTGGAGTACTTTGCACGCTCCACGGGGTCCACGGCGCGCTCGTGCGCCCTCGAAAACCCTGGCGAAAATCGCCCTCCTCCCCTCCCCACGCGCTCGGGTGAAGCCAAAAAGGGAAAAAGGAGGAAAAAGGAGCCGTTTCGGGCCTTTATAGGCCGAAAAACAGGTTTCGGGCGCACCTTTTCGGGCGCCCGAAACATTTTCGGGCGGCTACAGTAAAACCCCCGCCGCGGTCCATGAGTCCACGCCGTGCCAGCTCAGCGCCACGTCACCTCGCTCGGCCAACCGGACTGTGACACGTGTCCCTGGACCCGTGCACCGCGACCAACGAACAGCGGCGGCCAATGGGAGGCCGCCACGTGGACCGCACCCACGCCTGCTCTGACGCCCGGTCGCAGCGTTGCGTCGCGTCAGCGCGTCGCGTCGCGCTGACCGACGAATGGGAGGCCGACACGTGGCCTGCCCCCGCTGACACCGCGCCAGGCTGCCGCGCCTTCCCCGCGCACGCCTGTCGCCTCGTCTGCCGCGTCCAATGAGGAGACGCCACGTGGCGCCTCCCCACCTACCACGCGGCCTCGGGCCGCGCGCCACAGCGCGTCGCGCGCGAAAACTTGCCTCGGGATTCACGCCCGGGCCTCGGTATCCGTGCTAGTTGCCTCGGGATTCGTGCCACTGCCTCGGGATCCGTGCCACTGCCTCGGGATCAGTGCCGACTGCCTCGGGATCCGTGCCCATGCCTCGAGATTCGGGCCGCTACAGTAACATTCGGGCGCACCCCTTTCGGACCGGGCAGCTACAGTAACCGGTTCGCTACAGTGCCCGAACCCGGTTCACTGCAGCCCGAAAACCGGGTGTGCTACAGTAACTTCCGGGCGCCCGGAACCCACTTTCGGGCGCCCGAAACTTGGGCCAAAGCCCAGTTTCGCCCGTTTTCGTCCGTTCTCGCCCGTTTTTCGCCCGTTTTCGCTCAAATTTGACGGGCAGCCACAGTTTAACTTGATTTACCTCATGATACTTAAACTTTTCAGTTTGGACCCTTTTTGATTTGCCAAAAGTCCCACTGTCTTTAAATTCGCTGGCGGAGCCCGTTATCTCAATCCGGGTATCCGATCAACGCGAAACTTTTACTGTGGCTTTAAAACATATTTACGGAGCTCCCGTAATTTTCTCGGAATTTTCCGAGACTGTGAATTTTCCACTTACCGTCTGGGCCCACTTTCTCACATAAGATTCTAGATATCTTATTTTAATCCCGATTTGGGCCCAATTCATTTCTAGGTCATTCTTCACCTTAATAAACAATAGTATTTCATACTATTTTTATTTTCATTTATTTATATACCAAGTTCCGGTTCACTACATTCTACCCCCCTTAAAATAAGTTTCGTCCTCGAAACTTGAGTCATATCTCGACTCCTACTTGACCAAGAGGGGGAAAACTTGCCCTCACTACTGGGCTCACTGAACCTCGTGACCGGCATCACATTGCCTGCTCGTCCACAATTACACGAGCAACCCATTCATAATCCCTGTCTCTTCTCAAGGACAATTTCAGACCTGATGTCTGGCCACTTTCACCAAGTAGGTGAGAGACACATTTGAGCACTTGCTCTCTCAACTGCCACGAATGACCAAGTCTTTTCTTGCGAATTCTCTCACTTTAATTCCGCGATCATTTTACCTTTCACAAGGAGGTTGCATCTGCAACTAATTACATTTACCGCATTTCCGGTCACTCCGCTGCCTAATGTGGAGTGCAAAGGCCAATCCACAAGTCCTCAACTATCTCACACGCTACTAGCGCTCTAAGTCCACGGGTTATCAGCTACCCCGACATCTCGGACTACTAATAGGTTCACAGACCACGGTCCAATAGGGGCCTATAGCCCAACCAGTCCAACTCTGTATAATGGCTCTCACTAGCACACAGACCCAATCGTCATATGGGTAGATCCACACTTAGGATTACTACCCAGACGCTCCCACTAGGAGCTACAGTACCTCAATCACCACTAGCTCTACGGCCTGGTCATATCACACTCTCAGTGTACTAACAGCCTCAAGGCTCATACGTGGCATTCCACGTTCCCGGGTCATCGCTCGGACTACCGTCCCTCTCTATCATGCCCCGCCATCAGGTCTCGGGCCGCTGTCTCTCACAGCCGACTGCGCCTGCCCACTGGGCTACAGGCCCACAGTCCACAAACATGGTCCAGGCACGGATCGTCCCCAAGCGAACCCGCTAATCGTCGCCACGCGACCACTATGCTCACTGAGCAAAACCAACCGGCAAGTCGTCAATCCACGACCCAAACTCTCTATCAACTCTGGCCACACTGGGCAAAGGCTAACGTGCCACTTAATCAGCTCTCTCTGGCTAAACGATACTTATGCTCCATGAGCACCCAAACAGTTGGGCGTCCTACGCCCCCACGCTAACTCGCGAAAATCCAATGCTAAGCGATTTGCTTAAACACACCACGGCTCTCGTGCAACTCTCCCAACTAGGTCGAGGCACCACGATAACTGTTTCACCAACTCTGGTGATTAACACGCAAACCCTGTGGTGGCAACCCTTGCCATTATGCCGATCCCTCAGACCGGCGCCACAAAACTCTCGCTCTTTGAGAGGTTTCGAATCTCGAAACCTATCCTGGGTCTTACCAACCCCACTATGCGGCAACTAGCCACAAGATGTGCCACACGGTCACTACCGTCATCAGGGCGAACTTTCGCCACTAGGCCCGTAAATCTTTCTTGCCCTAACCTTTAGGACACAGCAACTTGGCTCTCGCAACAAAGCGATCACCAGCGTTTCATGAGTCGGTCTCTCACTGGACCTCATCAACTATACTTTGCCGGCAAACCAGCTGACACAAGCTTACGGCATCTTTCACAGAGGGTGCAGGGTGCGCCGACAAAGGTTCGGCGGCCACCTGCCACACTCTCTACTGTTGCCTCTTAGCTTGATCTATTTCCCATTTTTTCTTGAGATAATGACACTCGCCCATCTAGGCGTCGTAATCCGCTTCCCTGCCGGCGGGAAACCTCCGCTTATCGGCAAGAAGCATCGGTCTGCTGCTGGACCACATCAACAAGAGCGGTCACCTGAGATCGCAGCTCGTGTACCTTGTTTGACCCCGAGCCCTCCGTGACTCGAGTCAAAACAGGTGCGTCTCCCTATGTGGTGTCATCGCCAATATGCACACCACAACGAAACAACTAGCCCAAACTTAGCCATCTGAGCAACGCGCAGTAGTATACCGACAAAAGGCTCGTCGACCCAATCACGCGAAAGTATAAGAGGGTACTCCTTTTCATCTCCAACATTACGTTGTCGGCCGCCAACGTAATATCCGAAGAATGAAAGCTCGTCACCCTCGATCAGTCCCAATATCCATTTGGGAACAACAAAATCCAATCAAGTACTTTCGCCACAAACTCACGCACTCTCTCGTGCTAATCCCTAGGGTCTCCCTAACGTTGCTAACCACCTAGGACTATTCCTAGGCTCTGATACCACTCTAATCTGTCACGCCCCGAGCCCGCCAATTGGGTCGGTTCGGGCACGCCGACAGACCCGCCAATCGGGCACGATCTCTCGCTACCCGAAAGGAACGGTAACATCCATCTCGAATCAAAACAATGTGTATGATGAGATATAATATCAAAGTAAAATCACTACTAATTTAAAACTTTCATTCAATAACAAACAGTTAAAGCGGAAATGAAAGCATGATAAGAATGAACCATAATGAACTTTATTACATTTTACAACTCTCAACTTGCAATTAAAATAATATTACAATCTTTTCCTCACAATATATGGTTCACTCGAAACATAAAAGAAAGGTACCTCTGCTAGACCCTCTAGGTCTCTATGCTGCTGGGCTCTTGCCCCTGACGTATGCCTCGCCGTCTGGATCTGAACCGTCTCGACCGCTACATCCAAAGCTGAACCTGTGGGGGGGGGTCACCCAAGGGGTGTGAGAACTTACGAGCGAGTTCCCAGTGGGTTCAACCACCGAGAAAAAGTGTCCTACACCACTTGGTCCAATGGAAGCAATAATAATAGTGCTAGGAAACTAAAATCCTCAATATCAAAATGCAGCTATGCAATATAACATATCACTACACTATCTGTGTAAAACCATCTACCCAGCACTAATCTGTCTAGCCACACTAGGCTGCTAAGCACCAACTCGGCCACTATGCCGCTGTATACAGGGTCAAACTAACCCGGCCACCTTGGCCACTCTAATTCTCTTTATTCTTTAGATTCTGGTGCTTTAGTTCAAGTAAACCCTCAGAAATTCTTATCCAACGGGCCCGAGCCCGGTAGTCCTGCTACCATAAGATAAGGTTTCTAAGGTTGCCGATAACACCCGCAAGTGTTACCCCGTCCTACGAAGTAAATGTGTTCTTCGGACCACCTGCTATCGGAGAGGGGGCTGCCGTTTTCGTCCGATCCTGGTGCGCCCGGGGAGAGGGCAAGCCCTTTACGTCCCGCAGAACCACATTTCAACCTTCGAAGGCACGCCCGTTTTATTATCTTTATATTTTCTTTCGGCCCCGTCCTACGGAAGAAACGTCCCGAACGGATCACTGCCCGGGAGAGGGATTACTGCCCGTACCTCCAACCTGGGCTGGTTTCTCCGTAGGTCTGCCCATTTTATTTTTATATTTTCTTTCTTTTCTTTTTACTTTAGTTCTTAGCCTCTTTGCTTTTGAACACTTGCTTTTCTTCTCTTTCTCACTCGAGCCTTAGCTCACATTGCCACTGGCAATTACTATCTCTTTTCTTTGAGCATTTAGCTCTTTGCTTTCACTTTAAGCCTTCCGAAAGTACCTCGTCCGACGGGTAACTGCCCAGGGAGTCCTGCTCCACATGACGAGTCTCAAATTCGAAGGCGCCATTTACATTCTCTTTATGCTTTTAGCCACTTTTTGCTTGCTTTTAACTTTAAGCCTTTCGAAAGTACCTCGTCCGACGGTCACTGCCCAGGGAGTCCTGCTCCACTTGACGAGTCTCAAATTCGAAGGCGTCATTTATATCCTCTTTTCATTCTCTTTATCTTAAGCAATTTGCTTGTCTTGCTTATTAACCAAATTTTAGCTCTATCCTGAGCAATTTGCTTGTCTTGCTTATTAACCACTTTTTCATCCCTTACCCTAGGTCTTGCCACACGGGTAACCAGAGAGTCTCCTGGACTCTTACACATTTCACTTTCTTTGTTTAACTCAGATTGAAGTTAAAGTTATTGTCCATTTGCCCAGACACCCTATGACTTGCTAGGGTTATATTTGTTAATTCTTTAACCTTGGGATCTCATCTCACTTTCCTGATTCCTCACTGAATCCTAGAGTTAACTTAACTCTATTTTCCTATTCCACTTTTAACTTAGAGTTGCACTGACACTAATTTCCTGTTCCACTTTCATCTTAGAGTTACACTGACTCTAATTTCCTGTCTGTGAGTTTAAACTCCTCTAGATCACCTTAGGTTCCCTTTACCTAAGTTCCAGATTATACCCATCCTAGAGTTCCTTGACTCTATGTTGATCACTCTATCCAGTGCCCTTAGGTTATTACCTAAGACAATGCCACTCGTCCAATCCTAGGATAATCTCCTAAGTTTTGATGTCACTCAGTGAACCCTGAAACTAGGTTTTCTCCTAGTCTTACTACCAACATGTTCCCTTTCCTTATGTCACATGATTCCTAGGGTTATACCCTAACATGATCACAATCATAAAGGCTAATCACATTCATGCATGCAATTATTTTCACATCCATCATAAAAATAATATTTATCCTCTAGGCATGCAAATCTGTCCTCTATCTTTGGCAACCAACAGTTGCACTTTTCATCTGTGTCCTTTTACACATGCACATTTACCATCTGTCTCTGGCAACCAACAGTTGCACTTTTTCATCTGAATCCATCTACACAGGCAATCATAATCATAATTACCTAACGCCTCTAACAGGCTACTATCATGCTTCGAATTGAAAAGCAAAGGAGCAAGGGGAGAGGTCACCCAATTTCGGCAGAATTCCCCACCTTGTAGTGTCCCCAATTTCCTTTCATATCTCCACACTTGATCACTATTCTTCCAATTGCTTGTAGACACTTGCAATTGGCTTCCACGCGGCTCCACTTGGTACCTCGAGCTTGCACGCAAAACGGAGCATGCTTCTCTTAAGGTTGAACGCAAAACGATGAGTGACTTCTCTAGCCCTGCACGCAAAACGGGGCACACTATTAGTGACGGCACGCTAAACGGTGCGTGACAACACAACCTGCACGCAAAACGGAGCACGTACCTCGTATTGGCATGCAAAACGGTGCACGCTCCACTATAGGGTTGCACGCGAGACGGTGCACCTTCATCCAGTCCTGTACGCAAAACGAGATGCATTGTTAGAACCTGCACGCAAAACGGTGCGCGATAACGCGAACTGCACGCGAAACGGTGCACATACCTCGAAACTGCACGCAAAACGGTGCACATCTGACTGTAGGGTTGCACGCAAAACGGTGCACATTTTTCCGACCCTGCACGTAAAACGGTGCACGCCTTTCGAGTTTTGCACCCAAAACAGTGCGCGTTTGTCGAGTGCGCACGCAAAACGGCACATATCTCCCACGAGCGGCACGCAAAACGAGGCGCGCTGACCGACCAATGGGAGGCCGACACGTGGCCTGTCCCCGCTGACACCGCTACAGTGCCCGCGCGCCTTCCCCGTGCAGCCCGCTCCCTCGGTCAGGGCGTCCAATGAGAAGACGCCACGTGACGGTCTTCACCTACCACGCGCGCCACGAACCGCGCGCCACAGCGCTTCCCGCGCGCTGCCATGCCTCGGGATTCGCGCCCGCTGCCTCGGGATTCGTGCCAACCGCCTCGGGATCCGTGCCACTGCCTCGGGATCCGTGCCAACCGCCTCGGGATCCGGGCGCTGCTACAGTAACTTTCGGGCGCAACCTCAATCCGGTCCGGGCTGCTACAGTAACCGGTCCGCCCGAGCCGAACCGGGTTCGCTACAGTGCAAAGAACCCGGTTTTCTACAGTATTTTCCGAGCGCCCGGTTCCCACTTTCGGGCGCCCGAAACTTGGGCCCAAGCCCAGTTTCGCCCGTTTTCGTCCGTTCTTGCCCGTTTCTCGCCCGTTTTCGCTCAAATTTGACGGGCAGCCACAGTTTAACTTAATTTACCTCATGGTACTTAAACTTTTCAGTTTGGACCCTTTTTGATTTGCCAAAAGTCCCACTGTCTTTAATTCGCTGGCGGAGCCCGTTCTCTCTATCCGGGTGTCCGATTGACGCGAAACTTTTACTGTGGCCATAAAACATATTTACGGTGCTCCCGTAATTTTCTCAGAATTTTCCGAGACTGTGAATTTCCACTTACAATCTGGGCCCACTTTCTCACATAAGATTCTAGATATCTTATTTTAATCCCGATTTGGGCCCAATTCACTTCAGGTCATCCTGTACTTTTCTAACTCAATAAAAATAGTATTTCATACCATTTTTATTTATATTTTGTTTATATACCAAGTTCCGGTTCACTACAGTATGTCTTCAGAGGTTGCCAGAGCACGCTTTTTGCAGCGACGATCTCTTCAGCCAGGGCTCGGCAGATGATGAGTCGAGGTTGTGTTGCTTTCTTAGCCACGGTTGTAGAGGTGCCTACGGCGATGCCTGGGCTCGAGGACATTCCTATCGTCCGAGAGTATCCAGATGTTTTCCCACCTGAGCTATCTTCTATGCCGCCGGATCGAGAGATTGAGTTTGTGATTGACGTGGTTCCTGGAACTACGCCGATCTCTAAGGCACCCTACAGAATGGCACCGGCAGAATTGAGGGAATTAAAGGCTCAGCTACAGGATCTCTTGGATCGCGGGTTTATTCGTCCTAGTGTTTCTCCCTGGGGAGCCCCGATTCTATTTGTAAAGAAGAAAGATGGGTCGCTTAGACTTTGTGTGGACTACAGAGAGTTGAATAAAGTGACCGTCAAGAACAAGTATCCACTTCCACGGATTGACGATCTGTTTGATCAGCTTCAGGGAGCCACGGTTTTCTCGAAGATAGATCTTCAGTCCGGTTACCACCAGCTCAGGGTGAGGGCCGAGGATGTGTCCAAGACGGCGTTTAGGACTCGGTATGAGCATTACGAGTTTACAGTGTTACCTTTTGGTTTGACGAATGTCACGCCCCGGGGGTTTGTTTTAGCGAAAACGGTTCACAAAAGTCGATCATTTGACGTATAAATTTTTTTTTTTGATAACCCCCTTTCCCCGGCGCGTGCCCAGACCCGCCGCATATACAAAATCTCTCTGCAAACGGACAGAGTCTCCTCTGTATATGCACGACGTAGCGTTTAGTACAAGTTCCAACACAATCAACCATTCAATCACAACAGTCCGTAACATACAACTAGTACCATAATTTATTAGAACGCATGGCCGATCAATTTAAAAGGATAAATCCACAGTCTTTGAAAAGCGCCTACCCGGCACTCAGATTTTGAAAACGCGTTTCGAAACCAGCATAAATTCACAAGGTTTTGAAAACAGTGCCCACACGACACTCGAGTTTTGAAATTCATTTTCGCAATCCATAAATCCACAGGGTTTTGAAATCAGTGCCCACACGACACTTAAATTTTAAAAACGGTTTTCGCAGTCTTTTCTTTGGTTTTGCTTTTTCTTTTCCAAACGGCCAACAGAAATAAAAGGAAAATAAATGCATAAGAGAACAACTAAATGTAAACCATACTGACATCCACACCGACCCCACGAGGGTATCGAGAACCTCACAAATAACTACAACATAAATGAAATGTAAAGATGAAAGAGGAAATACAGTCCAGGGTCCCCAGCGACCCAGAAGCTCCTGCCCCGTCCTCACCGTCGCCTACCTCTCCCCTCGTCTGGACCCTGTCACGAAGTGGGAAGTCAGTGACGAAAGATAGTAGAGCAGGAAAAGTAGTAAAACAAACCGTAAAGTCAACCGGAGCAACCACCCTCTCAAGAGGGAAAAGACAACCTGAACCCCTGTATCCTGCAATACCCGGCCACGTCGGACAACTAAACCGACGGCCGTACCGTACCTGCAATACCCGACCACGTCGGGCAACTAAACCGACGGGTCGCACCGCTCGCACCTCGGCGCCTCAAACCCCACAACTACTAAGGGGCCCCACTACGTCACCTCGTGGGTATACACGGGTCAATAGACCGCTTTTCCGGAAAAGTGCACCCTTGCGGTGGCCAGACCGCGGGTGCGCGTGCTGCAGCCTCGAGCCAAGTAACCAACAGTAACCGCTATCAAGTTAGCATCATAAAATAATACCAAGAGGAAGATGAATAATTACTATCGCGTTATAGTGTCATGCAGGTTCACGAGTAGGATTGTAACCGCTACCAGTTAGTCACATCAAGTAAAGATTTAAGGGTAAAACGACCGCCGGAATTCTGCACTAAACAAAACAAAAGTAAAACCCACCTGTCACTTGTAGCGTTCCACGCTCGACTCCCCGCGTCCCGGCGCACTCCTCGATGCTGCAAAACGGATTCCCCGGGCGGGGAGGTCAAGACCTATTAAACGCAATTCGAAGAAGAGCCCCGACCCCAGCCGGCCCTTGACGGCAGCGACTGAACCCCCGCGCCGCTGAGCTACCCGCCTCGCACGGCGCCCGGCCCGCGCGGTGCACCGCCTGCATGCGCGGGCTGCCCCGCGCGGCTCCCCGCACGCGGGTGGCCCCGCGCGGCGCCGCCGCATGCGCGGGCTGCCCCACTCGGCACCCTGCATACGGGTGGCCCCGCGCGGCGCCCCGCATGCGGGGGCTGGCCCCGCGCGGCGCCCCGCATGCGGGCTGCCCCGCGCGGCGGCCCCGCATGCGGGTGCCCCGCGCGGCGGCCCCGCATGCGGGCGGCCCCACGCGGCGCCCCCGCATGCGGGCGCCCCGCGCGGCGTCCCCGCATGCGTGGGGCCCCGCGCGGCGCCCCCGCATGCGGGCGGCCCGCTTGGGGGAGCTGCCCGCAGGCACGGGCAGCCCCGCGCGGCGTCAAGCCCGCGCGGGTGCCCTGCCGGCGGGTGGCTCGCCCCATCCCGCTGCTCTACCTCCGACGAGTCCAAGAAAAACCCTCCCCCTTGATTCGCAACGAGAACGACAAGGAAACGAAAGCACGGCTCACCTTGTTTTCGTCGGCACCGGGCGGAGGAGAGGGATCGTCCTCTTCGCGTTCGTCGGATCTAGCGGGGAGGCGATCGATCTCTTCCTTCTCCTCGTCAAGATTCCGGCTCTCACGTCACTTCGATAGAGGT
Organism: Tillandsia fasciculata; assembly: GCA_029168755.2. Lineage (NCBI taxonomy): Eukaryota > Viridiplantae > Streptophyta > Magnoliopsida > Poales > Bromeliaceae > Tillandsia > Tillandsia fasciculata. The sequence continues at coordinate 16,506,948 of CM054938.1, forward strand.
GGGGAGGGTTTGGGGTTCTCATGCGTACGGATGGGGAAAAAGAAAGAAATGGGGAACCCTAGTTTCCCCCCCCCTTGGAGTTTAAATCGGTTGTTTGGGTTGCAGTCAACGGGAATTTGGTCCCTCAATTCCTAAATTGCGAACCAGAAGACCGGGTGAATCAAGAAGCGGGGAAAAGGAAAATAGCAAATACCAACTTAAGAAAAACCCAGTTCGAGTACTAACCAGGTCCGGTTTGCCTCGAGGAACGCGTAAGTCGCCTGGACTACAGTACAAACTTCCGGAATTTATTCTGGGAGAGTCCGGAGTCGAAATCCAAAACCGATCGCGCCGCCGGTCTCCGTTTCGCGAGCTTTATTATCCAAAAATACCCGCGAGCCCCGATGGTCTGCCCAGAAACAAGAAAAAGAAGGTTACCCTCGGACCCCTTTTGTCAACGGAACGGTTCAGTAAATTCAACGGAAAACCCAGAAAGGTAAAATAAACCCGCGGTTATCACACCACTCACCTCTAAAAACGAGTTTCGTCCTCGAAACTCAGACCTGGTGGGTGGTGAAGAGGTCGGGGTAGCACTCCCTCACTTTAGATTCCAGCTCCCAGGTTGCTTCTCGCTCCTCATGGTTGCTCCAGAGCACTTTCACGTAGGGGATGGTTCGATTTCGCAGTGCTTTGGTTTCCCTTGCCAGGATTCTCACCGGGGTTTCCTCGAAACTCAGATCCTCCTTAAGTTCGAGTGTAGAGGCGTCCAGGATATGTGAGGGGTCGGAAAGGTATTTCCAGAGCATCGAGACGTGGAAGACGTCATGGACTCGGTCGAGGTTTGGTGGTAGGGCAAGGCGGTAGGCCACTGGGCCAATGCGCTCCAAAATTTCGAATGGCCCCACAAACCGTGGGCTCAGCTTGCCCCTCAGCCCGAAACGCTTGACTCCTCTGGACGGCGAGACCCGCAAAAACACATGCTCTCCCACTTGGAATTCCAAGTCGCGGTGCCTTTGGTCTGCGTAGCTCTTCTATCGACTCTGGGCGGTCAGCAGGTGCTGTTTGATGAGGCGTACCTTCTCTTCAGTTTCTTCCACCAAGTCGGGTCCCAAGAATTTCCGTTCTCCCAGGTCGTCCCAACATATCGGGGATCGGCAGCGTCTTCCATATAAGGCTTCGTAAGGCGCCATCTGAATGCTGGCCTGGTAGCTGTTGTTGTAGGCGAATTCCACGAGGGGTAGGTAGCGTGACCAACCGATCCCCCAGTCGAGCACACAGGCGCGAAGCAGGTCTTCGAGGGTCTGTATCACTCGCTCCGACTGTCCGTCCGTCTGGGGGTGGAAAGCTGTGCTAAACTGTAGTTTGGTCCCCATGGCCCGCTGAAGACTCTGCCAAAACTTCGAGACAAAGCGTGTGTCTCTGTCCGAGGTGATCGATGCTGGCACTCTATGTAGCCTCACGATTTCGCTGATGTAGACTTGAGCTAACCGTTCGCGGGTCCAGGTTGTATGAACTGGCAGAAAGTGTGCTGACTTGGTTAACCGGTCGACTATGACCCAAATCGCGTCGTGCCCCTGTTGTGAGTGTGGAAATCCGTGACAAAATCCATGGTGATCTGATCCCACTTTCACTCTGGCACCGGTAGAGGCTGTAGCTTCCCTGCTGGCCGCTGATGCTCGGCCTTTATCTGTTGGCACACTAGGCAATGAGCTACGTGTCGAGTGACGTCCCCCTTCATTTTGGGCCACCAGAAGGTCTGTTTAAGGTCCCTGTACATCTTCGTGCCCCCTGGATGTGCCGCATAAGGGGCTCGGTGTGCCTCTGCCAAGATTTCCTCCTTCAACTCCGACGAGTCCGGCACGCAGATCCGTCCGCGGAACCGTAGGGTGCCGTCGCCTTCCACTGCAAAATCGCTCTCTTGGTCCAGGGGAATCTGGTCTCGTACGCGCTGTAAGTGTGAGTCGGTCTGCTGTCCCTCCCGGATCTTCTCAAATAACGTCGGCTTGACCACCAAGGTTAGAAGTTGCATAACCGTGCCTGCTGGTACCACCTCCAACTGCATTCGTGCGAACTCCGCGATCAGGTGGTTCTGTTCCGTTATCGCGCTCCCTGACGCCCCTTCTTGATGCCCTTTCCTGCTCAAAGCGTCTGCCACCACGTTTGCCTTCCCGGGATGGTATTGAATCGTCAAATCGTAATCCTTCAACAAAGCTAGCCACCGCCTCTGCCGCAAGTTTAATTCCTTTTGGGTAAAGATGTACTTAAGACTTTGATGATCCAAGAAGACGTTACAGTGGACTCCAAAGAGATAATGCCTCCACAGTTTTAAAACGAAGACTACTGCAGCCAATTCCAAGTCGTGTATCGGGTAGTTCTTTTCGTAATCCTTCAGTTGCCTGGATGCGTAGGCAATCACTTTCCCCTGTTGCATCAGAACACCACCAAGATCGATCCTCGATGCGTCGCAGTACACTTCATAATCCTCTCCGGGTGTCGGTAGCACAAGTATTGGTGCCTGGTTAACTCCTCTTGAGTTCCTCGAAACTCTCCTGGCATTTGGCCGTCCATATGAACTTCTCCCCTTTTCTGGTTAACCGATTTAAAGGGGAGCAATCTTCGGGGATGTTACGGAATTTGAGTTGGCGTATTTCGTGAATGTATTAAGTCTTGAAGATTGAAGATGAAGAAACTTTGGATCGTATACCTCAATCTCAAGAAAGAAGAATTCAAAAGGATCAGGTACGTTTAACTAAAGAATTTTGATGATCCGAATACTTCTTATAGTGTAGAAACACCTGGAAGAGGTTTTAATTGCTTAATCATCAAAAACTGGACATGGGACATGTTCAGGATCCGGATCGTGGCTTGCAATCCGGATCCCGAAGGGTGTTTGTTCATACACTGGTTCAATCCGGATCGCAGCATCTTCTGATCCGGATCCCGAACACTAGTTTTACCTTTTGCTTTTCGATCCGGATCAGGATTTGCAATCCGGATCCCGAACATGATGTTTGGTGAAACTGTATGAACGATCCGGATCGGGGACTACGATCCGGATCCCGAACAAGCAATTTTCTGGAAACCGTCTTTTGTGCTTCTGCAATCCGGATCGCCAAATCCAATCCGGATCGCCGTCGGTAAAACTTTCCAGAAAAGGCTGTTTTTGATCCGTATATTCTTCCTAGGGTTTCTAACCTATAAATAGCCCTATATTCATTTCTAGGGCATCCGGCTATTACAGAAGAAAATAGCCGAAAAGAAAAAATCCACATATAGAGAAGAAAGGAAATCAATAGATTTATTCTATGTTTCTTCATCTATATTGATTGATTTGATTCTAGGTTTTCCATACTCACATTTTGAGTAGAATCAAATCAATGAATACTTAGATGGTATTTCCGATCTATCTTTAATCTAAGTATTCGGCGGATCATCACCACCCAAACAAACAACGATTTACCCCAAATCGGCGCGTGGACTCGCGTGGCCTTGTGGATTCAAGGTGCAACCGCTCTCGTGGATTCGGAGCGAGGTACGTTCGTGGATTCGAAGCGTGCCACTGGGTGAAGACCGTGGATTCGGTCGGACGTCGTGGACTCGACGTTGGACGCTGTGGATTCAGCGTTGGGCGCGGATCGTGGATTCGAGAAGCGTCGTGGAGCGAGCGGAGAAGATCTACTAGGAGCGTATGGTAAAAGGTTGAGTCGTCTGTGAGTACGTTATATCACCTTGTACGTGTGTTAATTCTAGTGGATTTCGCCGTGTTATCGGTCCCGTGGTTTTTTACTCCGGTTTGGAGTTTTTCCACGTAAAAATCTTGCGTGTTCTTTTATTTTTCCGCATTGGGTTTATTGCGCAATGATTTTTTGAGTGTTTATTGTTTACACCTATTCACCCCCCTCTAGGTGTTTTTTCCCCTATTTAGATCCAATTACTTATAACCCAACAAGTGGTATCAGAGCGGGAATAGGGTTGTAAACAATGGTTGAAGGTGGAAACATCAATCGACCCCCTTTCTTTGATGGAACAAATTATGCGTACTGGAAAGTACGGATGAAAGCCTTTTTAATTTCCATCGACGAAAGGGTGTGGCAATCAATTGAATTAGGATGGTCTAATCCAACTGAAATTTTAGATGATGTTCGCACCTTAAAACCTAGGTCGAAATGGACCAAGGAAGAGATAGACTTATCTTCTTACAATGGCAAAGGAATTAATGCTCTATTTAATGCTTTGTCACAAACTGAGTTCTCTCGCGTCTCGGCATGTGAGACTGCGAAAGAAATCTGGGATGTTCTTCAAGTTACGCATGAGGGAACTAACCTAGTGAAGATTCAGAAACTGCAAATGCTCACGAGCAAGTTTGACTCTATCTCTATGGCAGAGAATGAATCTTTCACTGACTATTACACACGATTGCAAGATATCGTAAACTCATGTGCTAACTTGGGAGAGAAGATTCCAGAATTTAAAGTTGTAAGAAAAATTCTAAGAACTCTTCCTGAACGATTTCGCCCGAAGGTCGCAGCCATTGAAACAATTAAACACCCGGACGAAATGCGTGTAGAAGAATTAGTAGGTGCTTTGCAAACTTATGAAATGACATTTCCTACTAACTATTCTTCTGGAAAGGCATCCTCTTCTAAGTCTTCAGGTTACGCATTGAAAACTATGAAGGAAGAAGACGCGGATTCATCCTCCTCGGACGACGACGAGAACCTTTCTATGGAGGACTTTGAGAAGCAGCTCGCTCCACTGAGGCTAGATAGGCCACGCACCCGCCCTCCATCCATTTCCTTACCACGGGACCGCTGAGCCTGGCCTGGGGAGCGGCCCCGTGCTACATGACAGCCCATCGGGTTTCCGGTTGCAAGGCGTAGGGCGAAGCCCATTTATTCCCTGCATAGCCCTCTATGGGCCCCGGACACACCGGATTTTCTAGACTTCGAAACCGCCCCCGCGCTTTGGCCGGGGAAGGTTTCGCCTAACGCCTACGGATCCTAGTGAGGGGAAGAGAGAGAGTCTAACAAGTGTATCTGGCTAGGGTGTAGTCGGCTGTGGAAAGGAAAAGAATAAAGATCGAACGGTAATCACCTGCTGTCTCTAGGTCTGGGACGCCGCGTCCCCCGCCGCAGTGTCCCGGGGAGTCCGCCCGCAGCCCCTGGGCCAGCGTCGTACAGCGTGCTGGGGAAGGACCTTATCGTCCGAAGAATCTGGGGAGCCCGAGGAGTCTGATGGATCTGAGGGTCCCGGTTGTCGGGCGGGTCCCTTGGCTGAACGGGAACCGCAGCACTGTCTGGTTCCTTCTGTGGTGGTGGCGTAGGGGCGGCGGCGGCGGGCCTCTGTGGGCAGGCGTCACGAGCGTGATCCGGCAACCCACAGTGGTTGCAATAATGGTACCTCCATGTGCACTCCGCTACCGGGTGTGCACCCTGGCAAATCACGCACGGTCCCTGGGGTGGTCTCACGTCCTCCGGTGGAGTCTGTCCTTCCTTCCGCACCCCTTCGGTGGTCCCCCTCCTCGGTTTTCTTGGGCGGGGTCCCCTTGGGGAGCGGGTGTAGCAGTCCTCTACGTCCTCCTTGCTCGCGGCGCCGGGGCCTGGTGACCCCCGGTTTCCAAGGGCAGTCGTATCGGTTATGGCCCGGCCTGCCACACCGATAGCAATGATCAAACCTCCACGGACACTCTGTCACCTGGTGCGTTCCTACGCATATAGGGCAGGGTCTCCCAAGCGGTCTGGGTTCCGCTCTCGCCATTCTTTCGAAGTCGCTCTCTGTCCTCGGGCGCTTGGATACCGCTCTCGCCATTCTTACGAAGTCGCTCTCCGTCCTCGGGCGCTTGGGTACCGGGCCCTCCGTCGGACCCGGATAGGCAACCCTTTCTCGCGCGCGCGCCTCGGCTAGTTCCTGCTCTGCCCGCAGGGCTAACATAACTGCCTCGTTGAAGGTGGGGAACTCAGCTGGTGGCATTCCCCAACGGATGTCGTTCCTGGCGCCCCGCTGGGCGTGGTCAGCACCCTCAAAATCTCGGATCAGTAGACCCAGTCGTTCTGTAAGGGTCAGCATTTGTCCTGCGATGTCACGCAGCTGGTTCAGGAGTAAACGGTTGGCTGCCGCTGCGGGGTCCATCCTGTTCGTCACGAAACGATTAGTGCTTGGTGGCCGAACCTTGGCCGTCGGCTGCTGTAGACAAAGAAACCATGTCAATCCTATGGTCACAACCCTAGTCCACCGTTTCACAACTACACCTATATTACGTTCCCGTTTTCCCGTACTCTCACGTACTACACCTACACCTTGGTTATCTCATTTCCAATTTGCTTGTGGCACCTTGCACTGTGGATGTAAACTATGTCTACTATGGTTGTGGTTGTATTTTCTCTGATACCATTTAATCTGTCACGCCCCCGGGGGTTTTTGAGTCTTTTGAAGCGGAAAAACGTGTCTATATTTTTTTTTTCTTTTAATAAGGTGGCATATACTTCACCCCGGTGCGTGCCAGACCGCCACATACACGAATTCACTCCGTCCACGGACAGAGTCTCCTTCGTATATGTACGGCGTCTCACTACAACATATAAATCATTCATAAACATCATACATCACACACCAACCAACAACCATGCAGTAGACATACATCATATTCAGAGTTTAATCGTTTAATTAATGCACGTCATTTAAGCGGCGTCAAAGTTTGGAAAAGATAAAACCAGAGTTGTAAAACCCGTGCCCACACGGCACTTCCTTTTTGAGAAAACATTTTCGCAACCTTTATCTTATCATAAAATATGCCGCCATGTAAACACTACTGAAAGGATCATCACAGAAAACTACACCTCATCCACAGAGCTAACTAAAACATATCCACATATAAGGTGATCCACAAGCAACTAGAAATAGTATAAAGGGAAATGAGTCATAAATACGATAACCAAGAGTCCGACTACGATCCTCACGACGCAGTCCCACCGCCATCCCGGCTAACGCACCTAGGAATACCTGTCACGGAGTGGGTAAAGTCAGTGACAAACAAAGTAGATGTGTAACAATATCAAAAGGGATAAAACATACGAACGCGCCGATTACGCCATAACCTTTCGTTAAACACTTGCACATTAATTTACCCTGGGCACCATTCCCAGACCACTTGTCGGGGAGACTAAAGTCCCCCCCTCGTGCACAAACACCTACTTGATGCTTTTACCTCTCACTCGCGGTGCTGGTGTGACACCTCAGCTGGCGCGAAGAGGTCCCCGCTTGCACCATTACCTTTACGGGGCACACGGGTCATAAAGGACCACTTTTCCGGAAAAGTACACCCATGCGGAGGCCAATCCGCCTGTGTACGTGCAGCATCCGAAACCGGATCGCCAAGATTGGCGTGTACTGGGCACCGCGACCGCAGCCGCACAATTATTAGATAATTAACAACAATTGAAAGGTTAAACTATTCATCTACTTTGTTAGGTAAATTAAGGAGTACTTTTAATGATGATAGATGCACTTACAGCACCGGTTGCACTCATCGCAACCGTACCCACCTTATTGGAGAGAAATCGGAACACCAATGTCCTTCGCGCTCTCCCGCTGTGTACCCGGACCTAAGAAAAGTCCGCACAGATAAACTATGGTCAAAACACACACTAACACCTTAAAACAGAAAAACCCCCACCTTACAATTTGACGGAATTTGTCCGGCATCGTTCGATGGTCAAACCGGACTACAACCCGCACCGCCGTCGCCGCCCGTCGGAGCCCCGCGCGGCTCGAACCCGCGCGGCGGGCTCCGCGGGCGGTGCCCGAGCGGCGCCCGCGCGGGCGAGCCCCGCGCGGCGCCCGCGCGGCGCCCGCGCGGGTGCAAGCCCGCGCGGTGCCCGCGCGGGCGGAGCCCCGCGCGGCGCCCGCGCGGACGCGGGCCCGCGCGGGTGCCCGCGCGGTGCCCGCGCGGGCCCGCGCGGCGCCCCGCGGGCGCCCGCACGGGCACGGCCCGCGCGGCGCCCGCGCGGGTCGCCCGCGCGGCGGCCCGCGCGGCGGGGCCGCCCCGCGCGGCGCCCGCGCGGGTTGCCCGCGCGGCGCCGCGCGCGGGTTTGCCCGCGCGGCGCTCGCGCGGTCCCGTCGCGCCTTCACCGTTCGCGATTTTTATTTTTATTTTATTATATTTTACCTACGCCGTTCGCGGTCCTCCTCCGCCTTCGCCGTCCGGGTCCTTCCCGCCCTTGCCGTCCGCGTCGCGACGACGGGGACGGCGTCGGTGGCGGGGACGACGGGGGAGTCCAGAACTAACAACAAAAATAGATAGGAAAAATCCAAATAATTTTCTAAAAATTATTTGCTCACCGAGGATCGTTGGGAAGGTCGCCCGGTCTCACTTTTTGCCTTCGGGTCGGCGTTTGGGGCGATCGGCTCCTCCCCTTTTTCCTTCTCCTTTCCTCCGGTTGGGGTTTCGGCACGTACGAAAGAGGAGGGTTTGAGGAGGCGGAAAATCGAAATAGGGTTTCGCTCGGTGAGCGGGGAAATAAATAATCCCTGTTATGGATATATCCAATTTGTAAGTCCGCACCGTCAAAAACCCCTTTCGGGTGTTTTGACTCTGATTAATTAATTCGTTAATTAATTAATCCCTACCGATAACCCTATTAGTTAATTGTTTGATTATTATCCTCACCGTCGATCCCCATATTTAATCGTTTGATTTCTTTATTTACGTACGTAGGAAACCCATAATTCCCCGTTTCTGTTTCTCAAGAAAATATCCGACTGACGGGATATTTCTCACCTTTAAATCCTGACCACCGATTATTTGATTACCTTTATCAATTAATCTTGGGGAATCAAATTCCCAATTGGATTCAAATTACCCGGATATTTGAATCTTTAATATCCAAATCCCAGTCGCCGATTATTTAACCACCTTTATTAAATAATCAAGGGAAATCAAATTCCCAACTTAAATATCCGGACTTTATCTCTTATCCAATCCACGAGATAAAATCCCACCAATTTAAATCCCTTAATAAAATATCCTGATTTTTATCTCTTATCTAATCACGAGATAAGAATCCCACCAATTTAAATCCCTTAATTAATTCGTACGTAGGAGGATTTAAATTCCGTCACCGGATAATTAATTAATTAATTAATTATCCTTACGAGATAACCCACCTTATCTATTACGGGTGCAAGATATTTTGCACGGTTTCCGATGCGTGACTAACTACCGCATCGCTAAGGGTCCCGTTCCGGGAGATCCCGATATCGGATTTCGAATCCGATCGCACCGTCGGTCATCGTTTTTCGCGCTCTATCGCAGGAAAATACACACACCCTGCCCGGCCGACTTTTCAAAATTAAATAAATTTTATTTCGCTTAAGGCCTAAGCGATTACATGTGAGTTCGAAAATACCCCGAAGGGTCGGGTCACTACACCACTCACACTTTATAAAAAGTTTCGTCCCGAAACTTAAACTCAAACCTCACTTAATCAATTCGGGAAAACATTCCCTCATCTTTGATTCCAGTTCCCACGTCGCCTCGCGCTCTTCGTGGTTGCTCCACTGGACTTTCACATAGGGGATCGTTCGGTTGCGTAGCTTCTTGTCCTCTCTTGCCAAAATCCGCACCGGCGTCTCCTCGACGCTCAAGTCCTCTCGCAGCTCAATGGTGGAGGCATCCAAGGCATGAGAGGGGTCTGCCAGGTACTTCCGGAGCATCGAAACGTGGAACACGTTGTGGACTCGTTCGAGGTTCGGGGGCAGGGCCAACCGGTACGCCACCGGTCCCACGCGCTCCAGAATCTCGAACGGTCCCACGTATCTGGGGCTCAACTTCCCCTTTATGCCGAAACGTCGGTTCCCTTTGGAGGGTGAAACCCGGAGCAGAACGTGCTCGCCCACCATGAACTCTAAGTCTCGGCGTCTGTTATCTGCATAGCTTTTCTGTCTGCTTTGGGCGGTCAGCAGCCTTTGTTTAATCAAACGCACCTTTGCTTCGGTCTCCTCCACCAGATCTGGGCCCAGAAACTTTCGCTCACCTAAGTCATCCCAGCATATCGGAGACCGACAGCGGCGCCCGTACAGGGCCTCGTACGGCGCCATCTGAATACTGGCCTGGTAACTGTTATTGTAGGCAAATTCCACCAGGGGCAAACACCGTGCCCACCCTTCGCCCAAGTCCAGAACGCATGCTCGAAGCATGTCTTCCACGATCTGTATCACCCGCTCCGATTGCCCATCGGTTTGCGGATGAAAAGCTGTGCTGAAGTGCAACTTGGTCCCCATCGCTTGTTGCAAACTTCGCCAAAAGTTCGACACAAAACGTGTGTCTCTGTCCGACGTGATGGATGTCGGTACACCGTGCAACCTCACTATCTCATCGAGGTACGTTTGCGCCAGTCGTTCCCGGGTCCACGTCGTGTGTATGGGCAAAAAGTGGGCCGATTTCGTCAAACGGTCCACGATCACCCATATCGCATCGTGTCCCTGTGGCGATCTCGGGAAACCGGTCACAAAATCCATGGTAATCATGTCCCATTTCCACTCGGGCACCGGTAAAGGTTGCAATTTTCCCGCCGGCCGTTGATGTTCGGCCTTCACCCGTTGGCACACTAGGCAGTGAGCCACAAATCGGGTCACGTCTCCCTTCATTTTGGGCCACCAGAAGGTTTGCTTGACGTCCTTGTACATCTTGGTTCCCCCGGGATGCGCCGCATACGGGGCAGTATGCGCCTCCCGTAGGATCTCCTCCTTGAGTTCCGGTAGATCCGGCACGCAGATTCGTCCGCGAAATCGTATCGTGCCGTCGGAGCTCACCACGAAATCGCCCTCCTGGTCGGCGGTTATTCTACTCCGCACCAGCTGGAGCTGATCATCAGTCGATTGGCCTTCGAGAATCCTGTCCAGCAGAGTAGGTCTGACCACCAGCGTCAGAAGTTGGGCGACTGTCCCTGCAGGTACCACCTCTAGTCTCAATCGCGAGAACTCCGCAATTAGACTATCCTGCTGTGTAATGGCGCTTACATCCGCTTCCGCGGCCTGTCCTTTGCGACTCAGGGCGTCGGCCACCACGTTGGCCTTTCCCGGGTGGTAGTGGATCGTCAGATCGTAATCCTTTAATAGCTCAAGCCACCGCCTTTGTCGCAGATTTAGCTCCCTTTGGGTGAAAAGGTACTTGAGGCTCTTATGATCTGAGTACACATTGCAGTGTGCCCCATACAGGTAGTGCCTCCAAAGCTTGAGCACAAACACCACCGCTGCGAGTTCCAAATCATGCACGGGGTAATTCCGCTCGTACTCCTTGAGCTGCCTTGATGCATAGGCTATGACCTTTCCCCGTTGCATGAGTACTCCACCCAATCCATTTCGCGACGCGTCGCAATATACTTCGTAATCCTCCCCAGGCTCTGGCAGGGCGAGAATCGGGGCTCGCGTCAACCTATCCTTGAGCTCCTCGAAGCTTCTTTGACACTTGTCCGTCCAGATGAACTTTTCCCCCTTTTTCGTCAAACGGGTTAAGGGGGTGGCTATCTTGGAGAAGCCCTCCACGAAGCGCCGGTAATACCCGGCTAATCCTAGGAAGCTTCGAATTTCCGTCACCGTGGTCGGTCGGGGCCAGTCCGTCACCGAATCTATCTTCTTCGGATCCACCGCGACTCCAGCCGCCGAGATTACGTGCCCCAAGAAACCGACCTCTCGGAGCCAAAACTCACACTTTTTGAGTTTGGCGTAGAGTTTCTGTTCCCGTAGGGTCTGGAGGACTGTGCGCAGGTGTTCTTCATGTTCCTCGTCTGTACGCGAGTAGATGAGGATATCGTCGATGAAGACCACCACGAACAAGTCCAGGAAGGGTTTGAATACCCTGTTCATCATATCCATGAACACCGCCGGGGCATTTGTGAGCCCGAACGGCATTACCGTAAACTCGTAATGGCCATAGCGAGTACGGAAAGCCGTTTTGGGGATGTCCTCCCCCTTGACCCGGACCTGATGATAGCCCGACTGCAGGTCGATCTTTGAGAACACCGTCGCCCCCCGTAACTGGTCGAAGAGGTCGTCGATCCTTGGCAGGGGGTACTTATTCTTGATCGTCACCTTATTTATCTCCCGGTAGTCGATGCACAACCGGAGACTTCCGTCCTTCTTCCTCACAAACAGGACGGGCGCGCCCCAAGGTGACGCGCTTGGTCTGATGAAACCTTTGTCCAGAAGGTCCTCCAACTGTGCCTTGAGTTCCTTCAGCTCCGCGAAGGCCATCCTGTACGGTGCCTTGGTGATGGGCTTGGTGCCGGGGAGCAGTTCAATTGGGAAGTCAACCTCTCGTTCCGGCGGCATTCCGGGAAGCTCCGCCGGAAATACATCCGGAAATTCCCTTACCACGGTAATTTCGGAAGGCGAGGCGAACGGGTCGGGTGGCTAAATCTACCGAGGCTAGATAGGCCACGCACCCGATTCACTTAGCTTCCTCCCGCGACGCAGAGATCACAGCCCAAAAAGGAAGTGCTTTTACATGCCAAGTACACGTGTTCCGTGAATCCCGGTTTCCTTCTGCAATCGTACATGCGTTTCTCACAATTGATTAGCACATGTCACTCAGTAAGCCCATCCCTTCCGGGTACCCCTCGAATTCTTTTAACCACTAATCTCAAATGTAGAAGGGTTCTCGCTAAACCATTAACCCCAAAAGCCTGAGCTTTTAGAGGTGCGCATCCGATTCACTTAAAGCGGCATACACCGCTCCACAGATCGCGACCAGACCCATCCCACCTGGATGTTGGGGTCTATTGTTGGGCCTCTTGCCGTTAGGTCTATTGCGGACCGCAGCCACTCAACCTATTGGGCTCACCCAACCCAACTCACTAGTCCCCTGGTATTGTCTCAAGGCAGGAAGTTGGACTATTTGACCCATAATAAAGGCCAACACCAAAGACAACTAAGTCTTCGCATCCGTGGCTCTATCGTCCATCCTGGAAGGTGCAGGAAGGTACAGAAGATTGCTCCTAAGGGTTCTCCTGGGGTCAAGACCAACATTACTCTTCGTAAGGGGTCTTTCCTGCTACTACTTCCCTCGGGTAGTGATATCCTTTGTCGGTCGTCGCATAAAGACCCCTCATCCGTGTTTGATGCTTCGAAGAGAAATCATTCCCGGTTTTTGGGGCAGTAAAAACGATGGAACTGTCCCAATTTGTCGCACGTTAGAAGCAAATGTCGTGCTTCCGGAATGAA
>CM054938.1:16520244-16578846 GCA_029168755.2 Tillandsia fasciculata
TCGGCCAGTGATATTCACCCTCTGGTAACTCGGCCAGTGATATTTATCCCTCGGTGTAACTCCGCCAGTTATATTTATCCCTCTGGTAACTCGGCCAGTGATATTATCCCATCGGTAACTCGGCCAGTGATATTTATCCATCTGGTAACTCGGCCAGTGATATTCCTCATCTGGTAACGTCGGGGCCAGTTATATTCGTCAAACAAACACATGCAATCGGAGCAATACCCACGCGCATAGAACATGTCTCAGCAGCAAGCGCTGCAGCTAAAGTCACGATCGATCCAGATCGGAAAGCTCGTACTCAAGTGACGCTACTAACACTCCGTGTCTAAGTCGGAAACGGCAACCTCGATTTACACGACTGTCCCGCAATTACCTGTTTGTATAAGGATCCGATACCTTTGCATTTCGGAAGCTAAAGGGCACCTTCCGCAAATTCTTTTGAAGAAAAAGCAACCCACCTGCGATCAATCCGCCAAAACCGTTCGCCAAACGGAGGTCCCGATCGCGATCCCGCAGCCCACGCGGCACAACACGCACCACTGGCCACGCAGAGAGTCCACACTAAGCCACAACTGTGAGAGGAGGAGATAAATCGGGATCAGAAAACCCGCGGTCGAAACCCGCGCTCACAAAGGCGAAAGAAACTCAAGACGAGAAACGCCGCGCGTCGCGCGGAAAACCCATCGCCACACGTCGCGGCGCGTCGCCGAGTCGCAGCCTGCGCGGCAATGGCGGCGCAGCTGCACGGCTCCAAACCCAGCCCGGCGGCACAAGGGCCGCTCGGCGCGGCTCCCAGCAGTGCCGCGCGGCAACAGGGGCACTCCGCGCGGCGCCTGCAGGGCCGCGCGCCCAAGCGCGCGGCCTGCAGGCCCGCGCGGCACAAGCCGCCCGTGCGGGGCCCCTGCAGTGCCGCGCGCCCAAGCGCGCGGCCGCAGGCCCGCGCGGGGCCCCTGCAGTGCCGCTGCGCCAAAGCGCGCGGCCTGCAGGCCCGCGCGGCCCCTGGCCGGCCCGCACGGCACAAGGCCGCCCGCGCGGGCCCCTACAGTGCCGTGCGCCCAAGCGCGCGGCCCGCAGGCCCACGCGGCCATTGCCGCCCGCGCGGGGCCTGTAGTGCCGCGCGCAGCCTATCGCGCGCCCTGCAGGCCCGCGCGGCCCATGGCGCCCGCCGCGCGGGGCCCCTGCGGTGCCGCGCGCCCAAGCGCTCGGCCCGCAGGCCCGCGCGGCCCATGGCCGCCCGCGCGGGCCCCTGCGGTGCCGCGCGCCCAAGCGCGCGGCCCGCAGGCCCGCGCGGCCCATGGCCGCCCGCGCGGGGCCCTGCAGTGCCGCGCACGCCCTGCGCGCGGCCTGCAGGCCCGCGCGGCCCATGGTCGCCCGCGCGGGGCCCCTGCGGTGCCGCGCGCCCAAGCGCGCGGCCCGCAGGCCCGCGCGGCCCATGGCCGCCCGCGCGGGGCCCATGCGGTGCCGCGCGCCCAAGCGCGCGGCCTGCAGCCCCGCGCGGGGCCCTGCAGTGCCGTGCGCGCGGGCCCCTGCAGTGCCGTGCGCCCAAGCGCGCGGTCTGCAGCCCGCGCGGGGCCAGGGGCTGCCCGCGCGGGGTTAGCGGCACAAGGCCACCCGCGCGGGCCCCTGCAGTGCCGCGCGCCCAAGCGCGCGGCCTGCAGCCCGCGCGGGGCCAGGGGCCGCCCGCGCGGGGCCCGCGGCACTGCGCTCGCGACTGCGGCGGTGCGCGCCCAGCGCGCAGCCTGCCGCGCGCACAGCCCCGTCGCGGCGCCCAGGGCGCTGCGCTGGCGGCCTGGCGCCCTGTTTCACAACAGCAGCAGCAGGGCGCCTGCTGCGCGCGGCGCTCATACGCGCCCGCGCAGCGGCCGCCCCCCAGCCGCGCACCGCCACTTGCGCGCGTGCGGCCCAAGCAGCTCCGCCATGCACCGGCAGCAAAAAAAAGAAAAGAAAAGAAGAGGAGGGAAGAAAAATCCCAAGCTCGCAAAATAATACAAAAATAAAAAGCTAACCTCCTCGCGGCACGCCGGCCCTCGCGCGGCTCCACGTCCTCGCTCGGAGAAGAAAACGCCTAAGAAAAGCTTCCCTCAAACCCCTCTTCATCCTCCTTCCCTCTCCCTCTTCCTCAGTTTCACTCCAAGCTACAGGAGCTCTCACCTTTTCGGGAAAGAAGGTGGTGAGGTGGAGCCTTTTTAAAAGGGGAGTTGGTTGATAAAGCAAAGGGAATTAATTAAGGGATTAATTAAACTCATCAAATCCACCATCCTTAATTAATTCACCACCACCTCCTCCCTGCCAACACCCCACCTCAACAGCACAAACAAAAGCAACACTTAATTAAGCCTACACTTAATTAATTATAAGAATAAAATAATCCAAAGTGCCCATCACAACTCACTTTTTGGCTTCGGGACTTCCGCCGGGGTCCGGAACCTCCCGAACTCCGCTGTAATCTGAAAATACACATGCCCACAGCTTTTTCTCCTCAAAAAGCTCAACCGTGGAGTCGGTGTGCTCAATCCAAAAACCGGCTTCAAAACTGCCCGTTCCAACTCACTTTTTGCCCTCGGGTCCTTCGCGTCAGTCCGGAATCTCCCGAACCTCGCTGTAAACATAAAATACAGCTGTTCCAAGTGTTCCCCAATTTTTTTTGCACACCACGGTGGAGTCGGTGCTTCCCAAACAGTCCTCTTTCGCATACCAAGCCCGGAAAATTTCGAAACAAGCTGGGCCTTCCGCGTTGGTCCGAATCAACCCGAACTCATCTGCAAACAACCATGGGACACAACCAAGGCAAATTCTCCCCCCTCGCGCCATCTTGCGAGGTCGGTGCGCAATCCGAAACTCCGGTGCTCTACACTCTCCCCCCCTTAAAAAGGGTTTCGTCCTCGAAACCCAACTAAATCCATACTTAGGAGGGTATTTCAATAACAAAAAGGATAGGAGATCCTCAACTCATCCTCAGGCTCTGAGGTGGTCACTCTCACTCATCAAGATGACTCCACTGCACCTTCTCCAAAGGTATGACTTGACTGCAAAATTCTTCGGTTTCACCAGCAAGAATTGCATCGGTCGAACCTGATAACGCAATCCTCGTCCAACACTAAGGAGGTGAGATACAAAACATGCGAGGTTCAATAAACTTTAACTAGCCTGGTTATTACTCGAGGACCAACACCTCGTAAAAACTCAATTTTATAAATAACCCTGCGGCTGGTGAATCTCAAAACCAGAACTCAAAAAAAAAACCGAAGTTTAAGCCTCCTAAAGGCAAAACCCCTCTATTGCTCCTTAGCCACAAAACTCCAGTTCCACTATACATATTTTACAACCCTTGACAGGGGAAGACTTTCAACCTCGGAAACCTTCCCTCAATTTTGACTCTCAAATCCCAAGGTTACACTGCTCGCCTAAACAGGGCGTAACCGAACATAAAGTCTTAGCCGGGATAAAGCAATCATACAACTTTGAGAAAAAGATCCCCCGGCGTTACCTCAATTCAAACTTCCTAAGTATCCAAGTACTTTAGGTTCGAGGATTCAAGAATAACTCAATTCTTTTTCTATGGCTGGCAACATTTACATCAAGCTGTTATCCTCCTCAGCTTTACCCCCGTCGCTAAAAAGCCACGAACAAAACCTTCCGATGTTGGAAAGCAAAGCCTCCCAGCTTGGCAAACAACTTCTTTCCTCATAGAAGTTGTAGCACTATCCTCAAGTGCTCCACAAGCTCCACGTCGCTTCGGAAATAAACCAAATGCCCACGACGGTAAAACCACCAACCCGTCCAAAAGCAACAAGGAAAACACAGTTCTAAAAGTCGGTAGGGCATCAGTCAATCCACTTGACTTCGCTAACAGCTTAAACTGCCCCTACTGGTTCTCAAACCCTATTAAGGCACAACCCTTGGCTGTAAGGTCCCACAGTGCTAACAATCACTGAAAGGCATCTGCCCAAGCACAAACTAAATCTGTCCGGGTTCGGACCATCCAATAACTCTCACCGTTGTGTATACACAACGTGGCATTACTGTCGTGTACCAACAGCGTGGCATCACCACCGTGTATCAACGGTGTGGCATCACCCTCGTGTATCAACGGCGTGGCATCACCGCCGTGTATCAACGGCGTGGCATCACCGCCGTGTATCAACGGCGTGGCATCACCGCCGCGTATCAACGGCGTGGCGTCACCGCCTTGTATCAACGGCGTGGCATCACCACCGCGTATCAACGGCGTGGCATCACCGCCGCGTACCGCCGCGTATCAACGGCGTGGCATCACCGCCTTGTATCAACGGCGTGGCATCACCGCCGCGTATCAACGGTGTGGCATCACCGCCGCGTATCAACGGCGTGGCATCACCGCCGCGTATCAACGGCGTGGCATCACCGCCGCGTATCAACGGCGTAGCATCACCGCCGCGTATCAACGGCGTGGCATTACCCAAGCATCAAGGTCTCAGATCCTCACAGTCCTATACCCAAAACTACCTCGAAACCCCGGAGCTGACGAAGGGCCAAAGATCAACTGGCAAGAACCAGGGCCCTAACTGCACTGGGCAGGACCCACAACCCTCATCTACGTGCAACACGTGATCGGGTATCTAAACCTCACGAGCACAAGCTAAGGGTCCTATCTCTAACCCAAACAACAATGCAAATGCCTTGCAGAAGAAAGGAACACGATGCTCCGGTAACAAATAAAGCTCAAGAGCGAGGAGGGGAGATTAGATCAATACCTGCCACCACGTGGCTAGCTACCCCCAAATCCTCCTCCTGTGCGACATAGACTCTCCCGCTCGGGGTCGGTCGCCCGCTGGGCAGCCGCGAAGCAATGGCCCTCACTATCTGGCCAAAACCTGTCGAAGCTCCGCCTGCCTGGAAGAAGGGGCCTGGCAGAGAAGGGGCCGAAGCTGCCGATGCTACCGCTGATCCCGCTCTAGGACAAGACCATAATCTGTGCCCTGCCTGCCCACATCGGTAGCACCTGCCCTGCCGCTGATCACACTGTGGAGGTGCGTGGGGTCCGCCGCAAATCACACAACTATCAGAGCGCCTCTGCTGCTGCTACTGCTGCTATCTAGGGGGTCGTGTGCCCCCAGATCTCGGCCTCCTCTGCAACGAGGCAGAAGATGTCAGAGAGCAAGAATCTCTCGACCCGATCAAGCGAAAGTCTATAACATGTTAGCCGTTCTAAAGCATTATGCTGTCTGCAGCCAACATAATCACCTTTAGAGAAATAACATGCGAGATCACTCGTCCCAATCCTCTGGGGGAGGTACAAACTCCAACAAGACTCTCACTAAGGTCACACCTCTCACGACAGTCTTCCTACTGTCCAACCAAAAGCCTAGGGTCTCTAAGTCGTCAACGACCTATATTCCTAGGCTCTGATACCACCTAAATCTGTCACGCCCCGAGGTCGAACTGCGACCCGGGCTCGCCAACAGATCCGCCGTCTGTACGAAAACTGCCGCACAGACGAAGCGTCTAACCTGCAAAAGAGATCTATATCTATACAAGTAACAGAGCTGAAAGGAAGCTATACAGAAAAGAAGAGCTGAACTACTAAAACACTAAGATAAAAGTCCAAGTACACAAGTCCACTATCACCCAAAACATAAGTACAACAACACTGTCTGGTACAGAAGTGGAAACCAAAAAGTATAGGTGACTCTAACACTGTCTCCACAGACTCGGGTAGGAACTAGTCGGCCACACCCTCACCTCGGTCAGAAGGCTCCGAAAGAGCCGAGCTAGGAACGGCCGCCTCAGGAACACCTGTCATCACAGCGGGTGTGAGATCTACTGCAACAGGCAGATCTCAGTGGGTACCGACGCCAAAACCCACGGTATGCCCACTAAGTCTGCTAGAAACAGAAACAGATAGATAGATAGATAGATAGATAGATAGATAGATAGATTATGAAAGCTGGAAATGAATCTACCACTATATGTCTCGATGCAATGCAGGGAATAAGTTCTCAATTTCTCTCACGGGAGTCTTGGAAATTATGAACGACTGCCACCTACAACCCTATCAAACAAGAACAGGCTGTAGGCATAGCCGCCCATAGTTTCCGCCCCCGCACTGGAATGCTAGAACTCTCACAAGACACTAAAAGTCATCTCAACTTCATTCAAGTATCCACCTGGTAACTCGGCCAGGGTATGTACCCACCTGGTAACCCGGCCGGGGGCATGTAGCCATCTGGTAACTCGGCCAGTGGTATGCATCATCTGGTGATTCGGCCAGTGATATTTACCCATCTGGTAACTCGGCCAGTGATATTCATCCATCTGGTAACTCGGCCAGTGATATTCATCTATCTGGTAACTCGGCCAGTGATGTTTATCCCTCTGGTAACTCGGCCAGTGATACTTATCCCTCTGGTAACTCGGCGAGTGATATTTATCCCTCTGATAACTCGGCCAGTGATATTTATCCCTCTGGTAACTCGGCCAGTAATATTTATCTATCTGGTAACTCGGCCAGTGATGTTTATCCCTATGGTAACTCGGCCAGTGATACTTATCCCTCTGGTAACACGGCCAGTGATATTTATCCCTCTGGTAACTCGGCCAGTGATATTTACCCCTCTGGTAACTCGGCCAGTAATATTTATCCATCTGGTAACTCGGCCAGTGATATTCATCCATCTGGTAACTCGGCCAGTGATATTTATCCCTCTGGTAACTCGGCCAGTGATATTTATCCCTCTGGTAACTCGGCCAGTGATATTTATCCCTCTGGTAACTCGGCCAGTAATATTTATCCATCTGGTAACTCGGCCAGTGATATTCATCCATCTGGTAACTCGGCCAGTGATATTTATCCCTCTGGTAACTCGGCCAGTGATATTTATCCCTCTGGTAACACGGCCAGTGATATTTATCCCTCTGGTAACTCGGCCAGTGATATTCATCCATCTGGTAACTCGGCCAGTGATATTTATCTATCTGGTAACTCGGCCAGTGGTATGCATCATCTGGTAACTCGGCCAGTGATATTCGTCAAACACAACTATGCAATCGGAGCAAATACCCAACGCGCATAGAACATGTCTCAGCAGCAAGCGCATGCAAGCTAAAGTCCACGATCGATCAGATCGGAAAGCTCGTAAACTCAAGTGACGCTACTAACACTCGTGTCCAAGTCGAAAACGGCAACCCTCGATTTACACGACTGTCCCGCAATTACCTGTTAGTATAAGGATACGATACCTTTGCATTTCGGAAGCTAAAAGGGCATTCCGCAATTCATTTGGAAGAAACCAACCCACCTGCGATCAATCCGCCAAAACCGTGCGCCAAACGGAGGTCCCGATGCGATCCCGCAGCTCCACGCGGCACAACACGCACCACTGGCCACGCAGAGAGTCCACACTAAGCTACAACTGCGAGAGGAGGAGATAAATCGGGATCAGAAAACCCGCGGTCGAAACCCGCGCTCACAAAGGCGAAAGAAAATCATCCGGCGACGAGAAACGCCGCGCGTCGCGCGGAAAACCCATCGCGCACACGTCGCGGCGCGTCGCCGAGTCGCAGCCTGCGCGGCAATGGCGGCGCAGCTGCACGGCTCCAAACCCAGCCCGGCGGCGCAAGGGCCGCCCGCGCGGCGCCCAGCAGTGCCGCGCGGCACAGGGGCCGCCCGCGCGGCGCCCTGCAGGGCCGCGCGCCCAAGCGCGCGGCCTGCAGGCCCGCGCGGCACAAGGCCGCCCGCGCGGGGCCCCTGCAGTGCCGCGCGCCCAAGCGCGCGGCCCGCAGGCCCGCGCGGGGCCCCTGCAGTGCCGCGCGCCCAAGCGCGCGGCCTGCAGGCCCGCGCGGCCCATGGCCGCCTGCGCGGGGCCCCTGCGGTGCCGCGCGCCCAAGCGCGCGGCCCGCAGGCCCGCGCGGGGCCCCTGCAGTGCCGCGCGCTTGGCAGGCCCGCGCGGCCCATGGCCGCCCGCGCGGGGCCCCTGCGGTGCCGCGCGGCCCATGGCCGCCCGCGCGGGGCCCTGCAGTGCCGCGCGTGCCTAGCGCGCGGCCTGCAGGCCCGCGCGGCCCATGGCCGCCCGCGCGGGGCCCCTGCGGTGCCGCGCGCCCAAGCGCGCGGCCCGCAGGCCCGCGCGGCCCATGGCCGCCCGCGCGGGGCCCTGCAGTGCCGCGCGCGGCCTGCAGGCCCGCGCGGCCCATGGTCGCCCGCGCGGGGCCCCTGCGGTGCCGCGCGCCCAAGCGCGCGGCCCGCAGGCCCGCGCGGCCCATGGCCGCCCGCGTGGGGCCCCTGCGGTGCCGCGCGCCGAAGCGCGCGGCCCGCAGGCCCGCGCGGGGCCAGGGGCCGCCCGGGGGGGCCCCTGCAGTGCCGCGCGCCCAAGCGCGCGGCCTGCAGCCCGCGCGGCGCAGGGGCTGCCCGCGCGGGGTCAGCGGCACAAGGCCACCCGCGCGAGGCCCCTGCAGTGCCGCGCGCCCAAGCGCGCGGCCTGCAGCCCGCGCGGGGCTAGGGGCCGCCCGCGCGGGGCCCGCGGCACTGCGCTCGCACCGCAGTGCCGCGCGCGTCTGCGGCGGTGCGCGCCCAGCGCGCAGCCTGCCGAGCGCACAGCCCCGGCGCGGCGCCCAGGGCGCTGCGCTGGCGGCTTGGCGCCCTGCTGCACAACAGCAGCAGCAGGGCGCCTGCTGCGCGCGGCGCTCATACGCGCCCGCGCAGCGACCCGCCCCCCAGCCGCGCACCGCCACTTGCGCGCGCGTGGCCCAAGCAGCTCCGCCATGCACCGGCAGCAAAAAAAAGAAAAGAAAATGAGAGGAGGGGAGAAAAATCCCAAGCTCGCAAAATAAATATAAAAATAAAAAGCTAACCTCCTCGCGGCACGCCGGCCCTCGCGCGGCTCCACGTCCTCGCTCGGAGAAGAAAACGCCTAAGAAAAGCTTCCCTCAAACCCCTCTTCATCCTCCTTCCCTCTCCCTCTTCCTCAGTTTCACTCCAAGCTACAGGAGCTCTCACCTTTTCGGGGAGGAAGGTGGTGAGGTGGAGCCTTTTTAAAAGGGGAGTTGGTTGATAAAGCAAAGGGAATTAATTAAGGGATTAATTAAACTCATCAAATCCACCATCCTTAATTAATTCACCACCACCTCCTCCCTGCCAACACCCCACCTCAACAGCACAAACAAAAGCAA
Organism: Tillandsia fasciculata; assembly: GCA_029168755.2. Lineage (NCBI taxonomy): Eukaryota > Viridiplantae > Streptophyta > Magnoliopsida > Poales > Bromeliaceae > Tillandsia > Tillandsia fasciculata. Next base: position 16,529,395 of record CM054938.1, read on the forward strand.
CACTTAATTAAGCCTACACTTAATTAATTATAAGAATAAAATAATCCAAAGTGCCCATCACAACTCACTTTTTGGCTTCGGGACTTCCGCCGGGGTCCGGAACCTCCCGAACTCCGCTGTAATCTGAAAATACACATGCCCACAGCTTTTTCTCCTCAAAAAGCTCAACCATGGAGTCGGTGTGCTCAATCCAAAAACCGTCTTCAAAACTGCCCGTTCCAACTCACTTTTTGCTCTCGGGTCCTTCGCGTCAGTCCGGAATCTCCCGAACCTCGCTGTAAACATAAAATACAGCTGTTCCAAGTGTTCCCCAATTTTTCTGCACACCACGGTGGAGTCGGTGCTTCCCAAACAGTCCTCTTTCGCATACCAAGCCCGGAAAATTTCGAAACAAGCTGGGGCTTCCGCGTTGATCCGAATCAACCCGAACTCATCTGCAAACAACCATGGGACACAACCAAGGCAAATTCTCCCCCCTCGCGCCATCTTGCGAGGTCGGTGCGCAATCCAAAACTCCGGTGCTCTACAGTTTAAGTTGACTTATCGTTCGTTTGGGGACTTCTTTAGGTCCAGGTGCTGAGTGAGAGCATGTCGTGGTTCAAGTGTCCCGATCTTCACGCTAGGAGGTCGGTACTTTTGCAATAAGTTTTGTTGTATGTTATCGTTATGGCAAGTGCAATAAAGTAGATGTATCGTGTTAACTGTTTAAACCCATTGCATGAGAAATTCCCGTTCTTTTATTTCTAACTGTAGCGACTGAGTGTCGCGGTGCTCTAACACACGCCGTTTTCGGCTATTTTGCTCATGGATGCTTACACGCACACCGGCAGTTTGGCCACCGATTGGGTGTACTTTTTCGAAATTGTGGTACATTGACCCGTGTACCCCACGAAGGTAAAGGTGACGAGTGGGGACCCTCACGGTTACTAAAGTTGCAGCACTAGTACCATGGAGGGGTTAAAGGCACAATGTGCGAGCAAGGTGATTATCCACTGGGGGGTCTTTAGACCTTCCGACAGGTGTTCCATTATTTAAAACAGGGGATACGGTGACTCATGAGGGAGAAAGTGGAATGCTCTGGTGTAACGGTTTGTCTTTCCATTACTCTTTATTGCTATGATCATCTACTTTGTTTGTCACTGATTTTTCCACACTGTGATAAGTCCGACTAGGGGTGGGAGCCGGAACGATGGTGAGGCAGCGTCTAGAAGACATTAGCCATAAGAGGCTTTATTCCGTCATTTTTGCTTTGGGTTATCTTGTCTCCTTTTCATTTAGTTAATAAGTTATCATTTGCTTGGCTGTGGAATAATACGGATGTTGGATTGAGAGTTTATTTAGTGATGTGATCTTTGTTATGCTTTTATTGACTTGTGTGCGGCATGTTTTAAACTGAACAAAAGGGTTTCGAAAATACTTTCCAAAACCAAGTGTCGTGTGGGCACTACTTTGTAAACCCCTGGATTTATACTTTCAAATGATGTAGCCACCCTAAAGAGACTTGCGAAAACACTTTGAAAAATTGGGTGTCGTGTGGACACCGTTTGTAAACCCGTAGTCTCATCTCTTAATCTCGTGAATGAAAACTTTAGTTGTGAATAATTGTATTACTCTCTCTCGTTGTTTTCACTGTGACTGTGTGGTTGAAGAAGATGTTGTTAATGTAACGTCGTGCATATACAAAGGAGACTCTATCCGACTATAGAGTGAATTTGTATATGTGGCGGGTCTAACGCGCACCGGTAGGCGAGGTTGTTTTCAAAGAAAAAAAATATATACGTTTTCCGCTTATCCCAAATCCTTCGGGACGTGACAAATATCCTCAGTACAGCATCTCTCAACTCCAAAAAGGGAGATAAGCTAAAACTATAGTACATCAGTCTCTCAAAATACAAAAGATCCCTCTCAGAGTAAACAATAAAAATCCAGCTGATAGTGCTAGGAATCTCCAACTAGGGAATACAGCTACACTCCTCAGGCGGTAAGGATCTAGCTCGTGACTCCCTCGCCTCGAACAACGACCGAAAGAACAGCAACTCCCGCAGAAGACTCTGCAAAACAAAGGGAAGAAAAAAAGGAAACAACAATGGGGGTGAGAACCACTAGTAAACCAGTAGCCTCCCCCTGTGGGTAAAGCCTCAAACTCCGACATACCCACTAAATCTTCCAGAGGCAAGGGAAAAAGGTAAAGTGGTAAGCAATAAGTGTCACGCCCCGAGCCCGCCAATTGGGTCGGTTCGGGCACGCCGACAGACCCGCCAATCGGGCACGACCTCTCGCTACCCGAAAGGAACGGTAACATCCATCTCGAATCAAAACAATGTGTATGATGAGATATAATATCAGAGTAAAATCCCTACTAATTTAAAACTTTCATTCAATAACAAACAGTTAAAGCGGAAATGAAAGCATGATAAGAATGAACCATAATGAACTTTATTATATTTTACAACTCTCAACTTGCAATTAAAATAATATTACAATCTTTTCCTCACAATACATGGTTCACTCGAAACATAAAAGAAAGGTACCTCTGCTAGACCATCTAGGTCTCTATGCTGCTGGGCTCTTGCCCCTGACGTATGCCTCGCCGTCTGCATCTGAACCGTCTCGACCGCTACATCCAAAGCTGAGCCTGTGGGGGGTCACCCAAGGGGTGTGAGAACTTACGAGCGAGTTCCCAGTGGGTTCAACCACCGAGAAAAAGTGTCCTACACCACTTGGTCCAATGGAAGCAATAATAATAGTGCTAGGAAACTAAAATCCTCAATATCAAAATGCAGCTATGCAATATAACATATCACTACACTATCTGTGTAAAACTATCTACCCAGCACTAATCTGTCTAGCCACACTAGGCTGCTAAGCACCAACTCGGCCACTATGCCGCTGTATACAGGGTCAAACTAACCCGGCCACCTTGGCCACTCTAATTCTCTTTATTCTTTAGATTCTGGTGCTTTAGTTCAAGTAAACCCTCAGAAATTCTTATCCAACGGGCCCGAGCCCGGTAGTCCTGCTACCATAAGATAAGGTTTCTAAGGTTGCCGATAACACCCGCAAGTGTTACCCCGTCCTACGAAGTAAATGTGTTCTTCGGACCACCTGCTATCGGAGAGGGGGCTGCCCTTTACGTCCGATCCTGGTGCGCCCGGGGAGAGGGCAAGCCCTTTACGTCCCGCAGGACCACATTTCAACCTTCAAAGGCACGCCCGTTTTATTATCTTTATATTTTCTTTCGGACCCGTCCTACGGAAGAAACGTCCCGAACGGGTCACTGCCCGGGAAAGGGATTACTGCCCGTACCTCCAACCTGGGCTGGTTTCTCCGTAGGTCTGCCCGTTTTATTTTTATATTTTCTTTCTTTTCTTTTTACTTTGGTTCTTAGCCTCTTGGCTTTTGAACACTTGCTTTCCTTTCTTATTCGAGCTCATAGCTCCCATTTTGCCACTGGCAAATCTCTTTCTCTTTTCTTTGAGCATTTGGCTCTTTACTTTCACTTTTAGCCCTTCGAAAGTATCTCGTCTGACGGGTCACTGCCCAGGGAGTCCTTCTCCACATGACGAGTCTCAAATTCGAAGGCGCCATTTACATTCTCTTTATGCTTTTAGCCACTTTTAGCTTGCTTTTAACTTTAAGCCTTTCGAAAGTACCTCGTCCGACGGGTCACTGCCCAGGGAGTCCTGCTCCACTTGACGAGTCTCAAATTCGAAGGCGTCATTTATATCCTCTTTTCATTCTCTTTATCATAAGCAATTTGCTTGTCTTGCTTATTAACCAAATTTAGCTCTATCTTGAGCAATTTGCTTGTCTTGCTTATTAACCACTTTTTCATCTCTTACCCTAGGTCTTGCCACACGGGTAACCAGAGAGTCTCCTGGACTCTTACACATTTCACTTTCTTTGTTTAACTCAGATTGAAGTTAAAGTTATTGTCCATTTGCCCAGACACCCTATGACTTTCTAGGGTTGTATTTGTTTAATTCTTTAACCTTGGGATCTTATCCCACTTTCCTGATTCCTCACTGAATACTAGAGTTAACTTAACTCTATTTTCCTGTTCCACTTTATCTTAGAGTTACACTGACTCTAATTCCTTGTCTGTGAGTTTAAACTCCTCTGGATCACTTTAGGTTTCCTTTACCTAAGTTCCATATCATACTCATCCTAGAGTCCCTTGACTCTATGTTGATCACTCTATCCAGTGTCCTTAGGTTATTGCCTAAGACCATGCCACTCATTCACCCTAGGATAACTCCTAAGTTTTGATGTCACTCAGTGAAGCCTGAAACTAGGTTTTCTCCTAGTCTTACTACCAACATGTTCCCTTTCCTTATGTCACATGATTCCTAGGGTTATGCCCTAACATGATCACAATCATAAAGGCTAATCACATTCATGCATGCAATTATTTTCACATCCATCATAAAAATAATATTTATCCTCTAGGCATGCAAATCTATCCTCTATCTTTGGCAACCAACAGTTGCACTTTCCATCTGTGTCCTTTTACACATGCACATTTATCATCTGTCTCTGGCAACCAACAGTTGCACTTTTTCATCTGAATCCATCTACACAGGCAATCATAATCATAATTACCTAACGCCTCTAACAGGCTACTATCATGCTTCGAATTGAAAAGCAAAGGAGCAAGGGGAGAGGTCACCCAATTTCGGCAGAATTTTCCACCTTGTAGTGTCCCCAATTCCTTTCATATCTCCACACTTGATCACTATTCTTCCAATTGCTTGTAAACACTTGCAATTGGCTTCCACGCGGCTCCACTTGGTATCTCGAGCTTGCACGCAAAACGGAGCATGCTTCTCTTAAGGTTGCGCGCAAAACGATGCACGTCTTCTCTAGCCCTGCACGCAAAACGGTGCACACTATTAGTGACGGCACGCTAAACGGTGCGCGACAACACGACCTGCACGCGAAACGGTGCACGTACCTCGAAACTGCACGCAAAACGGTGCACATTCATCCAGTCCTGTACGCAAGACGAGATGCATTGTTAGAACCTGCATGCAAAATGGTGCGCGATAACGCGAACTGCACGCGAAACGGTGCACGTACCTCGAAACTACACGCAAAACGGTGCACGTCTGACTGTAGGGTTGCACGCAAAACGGTGCACATTTTTCGACCCTGCACGTAAAATGAGACGTATTGTTAGAGTCTGCACGAAAAACGGTGCCCGTTAGTCCAACCTGCGCGCAAAATGGAGCACATACCTCGTATTGGCATGCAAAACGGTGCACGTTTCTGTTCCAACTTTGCACGTAAAACGGTACGCGCCTTTCGAGTTTGCACCCAAAATAGTGCGCGTTTGTCGAGTCCGCACGCAAAACGGCACATATCTCCCACGAGCGGCACGCAAAACGAGGCGCGCCCAAAACGCCCGCAGAACTCGAGCAGTAAAACGGCACAGAAAAGTTGGGTCCCTAAAATGCACGTGGCAAAGGTGTCAAATCCAAAATCCAAGAAGGAAATTCAAAGCTGTGCCAAAAATACCGCAAAAACGACACACGGGGCCTACCTCGACAATGCCGTGTCGTCCATCGCGTCTTTTAGTCTCTTTGGAGTACTTTGCACGCTCCACGGGGTCCACGGCGCGCTCGTGCGCCCTCGAAAACCCCGGCGAAAATCGCCCTCCTCCCCTCCCCACGCGCTCGGGTGAAGCCAAAAAGGGAAAAAGGAGGAAAAAGGAGCCGTTTCGGGCCTTTATAGGCCGAAAAACAGGTTTCGGGCGCACCTTTTCGGGCGCCCGAAACATTTTCGGGCGGCTACAGTAAAACCCCCGCCGCGGTCCACGCGTCCACGCCGTGCCAGCTCAGCGCCACGTCACCTCGCTCGGCCAACCGGACTGTGACACGTGTCCCTGGACCCGTGCACCGCGACCAACGAACAGCGGCGGCCAATGGGAGGCCGCCACGTGGACCGCGCCCACGCCTGCTCTGACGTCCGGTCGCAGCGTTGCGTCGCGTCATCGCGTCGCGTCGCGCTGACCGACGAATGGGAGGCCGACACGTGGCCTGCCCCCGCTGACACCGCGCCAGGCCGCCGCGCCTTCCCCGCGCACGCCTGTCGCCTCGTCTGCCGCGTCCAATGAGGAGACGCCACGTGGCGCCTCCCCACCTACCACGCGGCCTCGGGCCGCGCGCCACAGCGCGTCGCGCGCGAAAACTTGCCTCGGGATTCGCGCCCGGCCTCGGGATCCGTGCCAGTTGCCTCGGGATCCGTGCCACTGCCTCGGGATCCGTGCCACTGCCTCGGGATCAGTGCCGACTGCCTCGGGATCCGTGCCCATGCCTCGAGATTCGGGCCGCTGCAGTAACATTCGGGCGCACCCCTTTCGGACCGGGCTGCTACAGTAACCGGTTCGCTACAGTGCCCGAACCCGGTTCACTGCAGCCCGAAAACCGGGTGTGCTACAGTAACTTCCGGGCGCCCGGAACCCACTTTCGGGCGCCCGAAACTTGGGCCAAAGCCCAGTTTCGCCCGTTTTCGTCCGTTCTCGCCCGTTTTCGCTCAAATTTGACGGGCAGCCACAGTTTAACTTGATTTACCTCATGATACTTAAACTTTTCAGTTTGGACCCTTTTTGATTTGCCAAAAGTCCCACTGTCTTTAAATTCGCTGGCGGAGCCCGTTCTCTCAATCCGGGTGTCCGATCAACGCGAAACTTTTACTGTGGCTTTAAAACATATTTACGGAGCTCCCGTAATTTTCTCGGAATTTTCCGAGACTGTGAATTTTCCACTTACAATCTGGGCCCACTTTCTCACATAAGATTCTAGATATCTTATTTTAATCCCGATTTGGGCCCAATTCATTTCTAGGTCATTCTTCACCTCAATAAACAATAGTATTTCATACTATTTTTATTTTCATTTATTTATATACCAAGTTCCGGTTCACTACATTCTACCCCCCTTAAAATAAGTTTCGTCCTCGAAACTTGAGTCATATCTCGACTCCTACTTGACCAAGAGGGGGAAAACTTGCCCTCACTACTGGGCTCACTGAACCTCGTGACCGGCATCACATTGCCTGCTCGTCCACAATTACACGAGCAACCCATTCATAATCCCTGTCTCTTCTCAAGGACAATTTCAGACCTGATGTCTGGCCACTTTCACCAAGTAGGTGAGAGACACATTTGAGCACTTGCTCTCTCAACTGCCACGAATGACCAAGTCTTTTCTTGCGAATTCTCTCACTTTAATTCCGCGATCATTTTACCTTTCACAAGGAGGTTGCATCTGCAACTAATTACATTTACCGCATTTCCGGTCACCCCGCTGCCTAATGTGGAGTGCAAAGGCCAATCCACAAGTCCTCAACTATCCCACACGCTACTAGTGCTCTAAGTCCACGGGTTATCAGTTACCCCGACATTTCGGACTACTAATAGGTTCACAGACCACGGTCCAATAGGGGCCTATAGCCCAACCAGTCCAGCTCTGTATAATGGCTCTCACTAGCACACAGACCCAATCGTCATATGGGTAGATCCACACTTAGGATTACTACCCAGACGCTCCCACTAGGAGCTACAGTACCTCAATCACCACTAGCTCTACGGCCTGGTCATATCACACTCTCAGTGTACTAACAGCCTCAAGGCTCATACGTGGCATTCCACGTTCCCGGGTCATCGCTCGGACTACCGTCCCGACCAAATCTCTATCATGCCCCGCCATCAGGTCTCGGGCCGCTGTCTCTCACAGCCGACTGCGCCTGCCCACTGGGCCACAGGCCCACAGTCCACAAACATGGTCCAGGCACGGATCGTCCCCAAGCGAACCCGCTAATCGTCGCCACGCGACCACTATGCTCACTGAGCAAAACCAACCGGCAAGTCGTCAATCCACGACCCAAACTCTCTATCAATTCTGGCCACACTGGGCAAAGGCTAACGTGCCACCTAATCAGCTCTCTCTGGCCAAACGATACTTGTGCTCCATGAGCACCCAAATAGTTGGGCATCCTACGCCCCCAACGCTAACTCGCGAAAATCCAATGCTAAGCGATCTGCTTAAACACACCACGGCTCTCGTGCAACTCTCCCAACTAGGTCGAGGCACCACGATAACTGTTTCACCAACTCTGGTGATTAACGCGCAAACCCTGTGGTGGCAACCCTTGCCATTATGCCGATCCCTCAGACCGGCGCCACAAAACTCTCGCTCTTTCGAGAGGTTCTCGCATCCTGAAGCCTACTCTAGGCCTCACCAACACTACTACGTGGCAACCTAGCCACAATCAATGTGCCACACGGTCACTACCGTCATCAGGGGCAAACTCATGCCGCCTGGCCCGTAAATCGTTCTTGCCCTAACCTTTAGGACACAGCAACTGGGCTCTCGCAACAAAGCGATCACCAGCGTTTCATGAGTCGGTCTCTCACTGGACCTCATCAACTATACTTTGCCGGCAAACCAGCTGACACAAGCTTACGGCATCTTTCACAGAAGGTGCAGGGTGCGCCGACAAAGGCTCGGCGGCCACCTGCCACACTCTCTACTGTTGCCTCTTAGCTTGATCTATTTCCCATTTTTCTTGAGATAATGTCACTCGCCCATCTAGGCGTCGTAATCCGCTTCCCTACCGGCGGGAAACCTCCGCTTATCGGCAAGAAGCATCGGTCTGCTGCTGGACCACATCAACAAGAGCGGTCACCTGACATCGCAGCTCGTGTACCTTGTTTGACCCCGAGCCCTTCCGTGACTCGAGTCAAAACAGGTGCGTCTCCCTATGTGGTGTCATCGCCAATATGCACACCACAACGAAACAACTAGCCCAAACATAGCCATCTGAGCAACGCGCAGCCCGTATACCGACAAAAGGCTCGTCGACTCAATCATGCGAAAGTATAGGAGGGTACTTCTTTTCATCTCCAACATTACGTTGTCGGCCGCCAACATAATATCCGAAGAATGAAAGCTCGTCGCCCTCGATCAGTCCCAACATCCTTTTTGGGAACAACAATAACCAATCAAATACTTTCGCCCAATAATCCACGCACTCTCTCGTGCTAATCCCTAGGGTCTCCCTAAGGTTGCTAACCACCTAGGACTATTCCTAGGCTCTGATACCATTCTAATCTGTCACGCCCCGAGCCCGCCAATTGGGTCGGTTCGGGCACGCCAACAGACCCGCCAATCGGGCACGACCTCTCGCTACCCGAAAGGAACGGTAACATCCATCTCGAATCAAAACAATGTGTATGATGAGATATAATATCAGAGTAAAATCCCTACTAATTTAAAACTTTCATTCAATAACAAACAGTTAAAGCGGAAATGAAAGCATGATAAGAATGAACCATAATGAACTTTATTATATTTTACAACTCTCAACTTGCAATTAAAATAATATTACAATCTTTTCCTCACAATACATGGTTCACTCGAAATATAAAAGAAAGGTACCTCTGCTAGACCCTCTAGGTCTCTATGCTGCTGGGCTCTTGCCCCTGACGTATGCCTCGCCGTCTGCATCTGAACCGTCTCGACCGCTACATCCAAAGCTGAGCCTGTGGGGGGTCACCCAAGGGGTGTGAGAACTTACGAGCGAGTTCCCAGTGGGTTCAACCACCGAGAAAAAGTGTCCTACACCACTTGGTCCAATGGAAGCAATAATAATAGTGCTAGGAAACTAAAATCCTCAATATCAAAATGCAGCTATGCAATATAACATATCACTACACTATCTGTGTAAAACCATCTATCCAGCACTAATCTGTCTAGCCACACTAGGCTGCTAAGCACCAACTCGGCCACTATGCCGCTGTATACAGGGTCAAACTAACCCGGCCACCTTGGCCACTCTAATTCTCTTTATTCTTTAGATTCTGGTGCTTTAGTTCAAGTAAACCCTCAGAAATTCTTATCCAACGGGCCCGAGCCCGGTAGTCCTGCTACCATAAGATAAGGTTTCTAAGGTTGCCGATAACACCCGCAAGTGTTACCCCGTCCTACGAAGTAAATGTGTTCTTCGGACCACCTGCTATCGGAGAGGGGGCTGCCCTTTACGTCCGATCCTGGTGCGCCCGGGGAGAGGGCAAGCCCTTTACGTCCCGCAGGACCACATTTCAACCTTCGAAGGCACGCCCGTTTTATTATCTTTATATTTTCTTTCGGACCCGTCCTACGGAAGAAACGTCCCGAACGGGTCACTGCCCGGGAGAGGGATTACTGCCCGTACCTCCAACCTGGGCTGGTTTCTCCGTAGGTCTGCCCGTTTTATTTTTATATTTTCTTTCTTTTCTTTTTACTTTAGTTCTTAGCCTCTTGGCTTTTGAACACTTGCTTTCCTTTCTTATTCGAGCTCATAGCTCCCATTTTGCCACTGGCAAATCTCTTTCTCTTTTCTTTGAGCATTTGGCTCTTTACTTTCAGTTTTAGCCCTTCGAGTCTCAAATTCGAAGGCGCCATTTACATTCTCTTTATGCTTTTAGCCACTTTTAGCTTGCTTTTAATTTTAAGCCTTTCGAAAGTACCTCGTCCGACGGGTCACTGCCCAGGGAGTCCTGCTCCACTTGACGAGTCTCAAATTCGAAGGCGTCATTTATATCCTCTTTTCATTCTCTTTATCTTAAGCAATTTGCTTGTCTTGCTTATTAACCAAATTTTAGCTCTATCTTGAGCAATTTGCTTGTCTTGCTTATTAACCACTTTTTCATCCCTTACCCTAGGTCTTGCCACACGGGTAATCAGAGAGTCTCCTGGACTCTTACACATTTCACTTTCTTTGTTTAACTCAGATTGAAGTTAAAGTTATTGTCCATTTGCCCAGACACCCTATGACTTTCTAGGGTTGTATTTGTTTAATTCTTTAACCTTGGGATCTTATCCCACTTTCCTGATTCCTCACTGAATCCTAGAGTTAACTTAACTCTATTTTCCTGTTCCACTTTATCTTAGAGTTACACTGACTCTAATTCCTTGTCTGTGAGTTTAAACTCCTCTGGATCACTTTAGGTTCCCTTTACCTAAGTTCCATATCATACTCATCCTAGAGTCCCTTGACTCTATGTTGATCACTCTATCCAGTGTCCTTAGGTTATTGCCTAAGACCATGCCACTCATTCACCCTAGGATAACTCCTAAGTTTTGATGTCACTCAGTGAAGCCTGAAACTAGGTTTTCTCCTAGTCCTACTACCAACATGTTCCCTTTCCTTATGTCACATGATTCCTAGGGTTATGCCCTAACATGATCACAATCATAAAGGCTAATCACATTCATGCATGCAATTATTTTCACATCCATCATAAAAATAATATTTATCCTCTAGGCATGCAAATCTATCCTCTATCTTTGGCAACCAACAGTTGCACTTTCCATCTGTGTCCTTTTACACATGCACATTTATCATCTGTCTCTGGCAACCAACAGTTGCACTTTTTCATTTGAATCCATCTACACAGGCAATCATAATCATAATTACCTAACGCCTCTAACAGGCTACTATCATGCTTCGAATTGAAAAGCAAAGGAGCAAGGGGAGAGGTCACCCAATTTCGGCAGAATTCCCCACCTTGTAGTGTCCCCAATTCCTTTCATATCTCCACACTTGATCACTATTCTTCCAATTGCTTGTAGACACTTGCAATTGGCTTCCACGCGGCTCCACTTGGTACCTCGAGCTTGCACGCAAAACGAAGCATGCTTCTCTTAAGGTTGCGCGCAAAATGATGCACGTCTTCTCTAGCCCTGCATGCAAAACGGTGCACACTATTAGTGACGGCACGCTAAACGGTGCGCGACAACACGACCTGCACCCGAAACGGTGCACGTACCTCGAAACTGCACGCAAAACTGTGCACATCTGACTGTAGGGTTGCACGCAAAACGGTGCACATTCATCCAGTCCTGTACGCAAGACGAGATGCATTGTTAGAACCTGCACGCAAAACGGTGCGCGATAACGCGAACTGCACGCGAAACGGTGCACGTACCTCGAAACTGCACGCAAAACGGTGCACGTCTGACTGTAGGGTTGCACGCAAAACGGTGCACATTTTTTCGACCCTGCACGTAAAACGAGACGTATTGTTAGAGTCTGCACGAAAAACGGTGCCCGTTAGTCCAACCTGCGCGCAAAACGGAGCACATACCTCGTATTGGCACGCAAAACGGTGCACGTTTCTGTTCCAACTTTGCACGTAAAACGGTACGCGCCTTTCGAGTTTGCACCCAAAATAGTGCGCGTTTGTCGAGTCCGCACGCAAAACGGCACATATCTCCCACGAGCGGCACGCAAAACGAGGCGCGCCCAAAATGCCCGCAGAACTCGAGCAGTAAAACGGCACAGAAAAGTTGGGTCCCTAACATGCACGCGGCAAAGGGGTCAAATCCAAAATCCAAGAAGGAAATTCAAAGCTGTGCCAAAAATACCGCAAAAACGACACACGGGGCCTACCTCGACAATGCCGTGTCGTCCATCGCGTCTTTTAGTCTCTTTGGAGTACTTTGCACGCTCCACGGGGTCCACGGCGCGCTCGTGCGCCCTCGAAAACCCCGGCGAAAATCGCCCTCCTCCCCTCCCCACGCGCTCGGGTGAAGCCAAAAAGGGAAAAAGGAGGAAAAATGAGCCGTTTCGGGCCTTTATAGGCCGAAAAACAGGTTTCGGGCGCACCTTTCGGGCGCCCGAAACATTTTCGGGCGGCTACAGTAAAACCCCCGCCGCGGTCCACGAGTCCACGCCGTGCCAGCTCAGCGCCACGTCACCTCGCTCGGCCAACCGGACTGTGACACGTGTCCCTGGACTCGTGCACCGCGACCAACGAACAGCGGCGGCCAATGGGAGGCCGCCACGTGGACCGCACCCACGCCTGCTCTGACGCCCGGTCTCAGCGTTGCGTCGCGTCAGCGCATCGCGTCGCGCTGACCGATGAATGGGAGGCCGACACGTGGCCTGCCCCCGCTGACACCGCGCCAGGCCGCCGCGCCTTCCCCGCGCACGCCTGTCGCCTCGTCTGCCGCGTCCAATGAGGAGACGCCACGTGGCGCCTCCCCACCTACCACGCGGCCTCGGGCCGCGCGCTACAGCGCGTTGCGCGCGAAAACTTGCCTCGGGATTCGCTCCCGCGCCTCGGGATCCGTGCCAGTTGCCTCGGGATCCGTGCCACTGCCTCGGGATCCGTGCCACTGCCTCGGGATCCGTGCCGACTGCCTTGGGATCCGTGCCCATGCCTCGAGATTCGGGCCGCTACAGTAACATTCGGGCGCACCCCTTTCGGACCGGGCTGCTACAGTAACCGGTTCGCTACAGTGCCCGAACCCGGTTCACTGCAGCCCGAAAACCAGGTGTGCTACAGTAACTTCCGGGCGCCCGGAACCCACTTTCGGGTGCCCGGAACCCACTTTCGGGTGCCCGAAACTTGGGCCAAAGCCCAGTTTCGCCCGTTTTCGTCCGTTCTCGCCCGTTTTTCGCCCGTTTTCGCTCAAATTTGACGGGCAGCCACAGTTTAACTTGATTTACCTCATGATACTTAAACTTTTCAGTTTGGACCCTTTTTGATTTGCCAAAAGTCCCACTGTCTTTAAATTCACTGGCAGAGCCCGTTCTCTCAATCCGGGTGTCCGATCAACGCGAAACTTTTACTGTGGCTTTAAAACATATTTACGGAGCTCCCGTAATTTTCTCGGAATTTTCCGAGACTGTGAATTTTCCACTTACCGTCTGGGCCCACTTTCTCACATAAGATTCTAGATATCTTATTTTAATCCCGATTTGGGCCCAATTCATTTCTAGGTCATTCTTCACCTCAATAAACAATAGTATTTCATACTATTTTTATTTCCATTTATTTATATACCAAGTTCCGGTTCACTACAATAAGACTGCTGAAAAAGGAAACTACCACTACTATGCCTCTAAATGCAGTCCCAGAATGGAATAGCCATAAGTATGCATCAGTAAACAGTATCTGTCCAAATAAACCCAATCTAGCGACCAGTAAAAACCGGTATTGCCTGCTCTGCCGGCCACATCGGGTATGCCACTGTCGCAATACACCGATACAAAAACGGGATCGGCACCCATGGCTCGAATCCCAATAAGTAACAGACCAGAACACATGGCTTGGTTATAAGCCTACATCCGGAGTGGCACTCGAGGGGAGCGACCCACACGAGTAAAGTAACCAATGTCTCGCAAGTATCACAATATAGCATGACTGGATCATGACTATGCTCAAGTGAAAAAAATCCATCCACTAAAGAAAACCCCAATCCCCCAATCTGATGCAAAAGTAAACATCCGGTCAACCGCCAAAGATCCGCGGTTGCTACAATATCCCACAAGTCCAAAATCTGATAAAGTAACCAATATCCGATCAAACGCCTAATGTTTGCGGTCGCCGCAATATCCCACAATCCACAATCAAGTACAACCTGTCTCAGACTCCAAGGTCCCAACTACACTATCCCCAGACCCCTGCTCGAACCCGAGCAACATGAATCAAAAGTCTAAATGAAAAGGAGAAAGGAAACAATCATGGTTTCTCCTAAGTCAAGTCTCAATATGATAGTGTAGCAATAAATAGTGGCCTATCTAGATGTTCATACAAGCATGCAAATGTCCTCTTGAAAGATAAAAGAAAATATATCACAAGTAGCTCCACAAAGATATAACCATCATGCCAAAATCACTAACCAACTATACATATCCATAATCCATGATCCCTAATAAATTGCCAAAGTGGTACCCGCACATAGGGTAGATCATAATGTCCCACATAGATAATCCCCTTGCATAAAAGCTAAATTCTAAACATGACAGTGATATTTCCAACGTGACAGATCCACAAGAATAATCCCACCATCATGTTCTCACGATAATATTTCCCCAATAATATCCCCACAATCATGTTTTCACCATAATATTCCCACAATCATGTTCTCACCATAATATTTCCACATAGATAGGCTCATGAATAATATGCTCAAGTATGATTTCCAATAGGGTGTCAAATCAATAATAGTTTAGGCGGTTTCTCTAATAGTCATATTGAGTAAATCGCAATAAGAGGTAAGTAACAACCACCCACATCGAAATGCGCAATCCACAGCTGTAGAACTCTTCTCGCTGTCCAATCCTCATTTCCTCGCAAAACACCTAAAAATTGCGACCCATAGCACAAGAGTCACTTTCGTCATATAAACAAATCACCAAAACAGTCCCGTCCTTGCTGTTTTGCAAAACAGCAGGGAAAAACAGGAATTTTCACCTCTGCGCAATCCTCCGAAAAATCCAGAAAAATTACGGTTGCGATCATCGCGACGAGTAGATCCAAAATGAGTATTTATATGCCCTGATCTGATACTCATAGCCCAAGATAGAAAATAAACAAGCCCATGCTGTCCAGAAAATCCATCACAGAAAATGGGGTCAAATGATGCCTCGAGAATCATGCAAAACCTTCGAAACGAAGCAAAGTGGTCAACACGAAAATCGAAGCCTTACCTCTTAGAAACACGCTGTCGCAAAAATGGTCCAAAAATTCCTTCTGGTTGGCGCAGGGGATTTTTCCGACTGAACCGCGACGGAAATAGGCCAAAAATGGAAATCGTCGAAGCGCGCCGCGTCGCAGAGAACTCGCTGTCGGCAACTCCAAAAATTCCAAAACTTCCTAGAGAGATGGAGGACAGAGGGAGTAAGAAGTCTTCTTCAGGCCACACCCTTTAATTCTCTGTCTAAAACTCGAAAAAAGGCAGAAGAAAAAAGGGGTGGTGGGCTATTTATAGCCCACCAAAATTCGGGCCCATTGCTAGAATTCCGGCGCTCGAAAGCGCCATGGCCTGGCCCACAGTCAGCGCCCGGATTCACCCGGGCGCGACATGTGTCCGCCGAACAGCGGACAGCAACGCCTGCGAATCAGTCACTGCCGCGTGGCCTGCGCAGGACAGCGCACCAGCGGCGTCGACCAGTGGCGGGACGCCACATGGCGCACGTGGGCGGTGCCCCGCCCGCCAACCGCCGCTAGACACACCCGCGGGTCTTCCACCACGCGTGCGTACGGCCGCGACGCCGCGCACGGTTGAGCCGGCGAATCCGGGGCCGCCACGTGGCGCTCCCGTCCATGCACCAAGCCGCTCGACTCCGTGGACCGCATAGCGTAAACCCGCGAATCCGCGCCTGCTACGTGTCCCTCCGGCCGGTCCACGGCCCCCCTATGCACCAAAATGCACCAGAAACTTCTAGGTATCCGTTTTTTGGCGTCCGGACTCAGAAAAATACAAGTAAATAGCTGTTTTCCATCGTTTTTCCGCACTGAATCCAAATACGGTCTCTATTTCGCCCAATTTTGCTTCTTAAATTTGTCAAAGGTATCCGAATATGTAATCTTAATCTAATTTCCGCGCTGAGTCCAATTTTTGACTCCGATTCAAGCACAATACCTCCAACACATAGCATCGGTCTCCAGAAGCCGCTAACCACACCGCAAAAGCTCAGTGGAGATCTGGGTCATCACATCCTCCCCCACTAAAAGAAAGTTTCGTCCTCGAAACTAACACAACTTAAAAAGGAGTCTCAAACACAAGAAGGTAGGTATCCATCAACACCGTCTCCAGCTCTCAAGTCGTCACTCACCTCGTGATTACTCCTAGACAACAATAATCACCAGTACGGCATGGGCCGAATGCACAATCCTCTCGTCACACAAGCCAAATTTTGCAACGGGCGTCCCTCATACTCCAAGCAGTCACAGATCACAAGTGGAGCGAGTAAATCACAGGTGAGGGATCCAAAAGCATAGCACGCATGAGCTGAGACACGAAAAAAATCCTCAGGGACTCCAAAAGGCCGGGGGGAAAAAGAAAAGAACAACTAGTGCAACACGCACCAAAACCACTCCCCGGGCGCCAACTTAATCGGGGCGACCCACAACACTATAGTGTCATGACATGCCTTATGCCCTTGAATACCTTTTCTTAATACCGGGTTAATTAGGGAAACTATTCACCGTGTTTTCTCCAATAGACCGGCCTGGACCACGGGTATTTTTTTAAGATAGAGCTCGGACACCGGGGAACGACAAAGCGATCGGATTCGAATTCCGATGGACGGATCTCCCAAATCGGGCCTTTTCGTGTTAACGGGTACTACCCAATTAATTGAACCCATTAAGGGTTCGATGCATCAGAATTCGTGCAGGTTGTTAAGTCGGTGCTAGGGGCACGCACACCGGACGATCGGTTGGGGTTTTCCTCGTTTATTTATATCCCACCTTAGGGTTTCGTACGTACACACAAAATTAATATTACTTATTCATTTGTTAGTAGAAAGGTTTTAGACCGCCGCTTCCCGGTTAGGGTTTTCCTCGCTCGACCCCCTCGTGGTGACGGAACCAGAGCGGTTCAATGCCTTCAGCGGAGAACGAACCCCGAGCACCACCGTCGGTTGGATCGCGTTGCCTTCTCCTTCCAACGAGGTTAGTCTGCCTCGTTATTTTTCGATTCCCGATCTTTTTCGCCCTTGTTTTACGTCTACACGGCCTCCACACCGCCCTCACCGAGCGCTGCAGGTGCACGCCTGCGCAGCGCAGGGCCGTGCGCCGCCTGACCTGGCTGCGCGGGGCCATGCCGCGCTGCGGGCGCACGCCCACGCAGCGCGGGGCCGCGCGCCGCCAGGACTTGGCAGCGCGGGGCCTTGCCGCGCTGCGGGCACACGCCCGCACAGCGCGGGGCCGCACGCCGCCAGGACTTGGCAGCGCGGGGCCATGCCACGCTGCGGGCGCATGCCCATGCAGCGCGGGGCAGTGCGCGGCCAGGGCTTTGCCGCGCGGGGCCTTGCCGCGCTGCGGGTGCTTGCCCGCGCAGCGCGGGGCCGCGCGCCGCTAGGCTTGGCAGCGCGCGATCATGCCGCACTGCGGATGCTTGCCTGCGCACAGTGCTAGAGCGCTGGGTGCGCCTAGGAGGATGGTTGCCGCGCGTTTGGCGCGCCCACGCGGGACTGAGCAAGCGCCGCCGCACCTTGGTGTCCTTGCGCCGCGGGGTCTGGCGTTATTCGGACAGGGGTCAGTTCTTGTGCCGCGGGGCACGGTTGGTTACTGATGTTTCTTTTTTGGGGGAATCTGTAGGTCCGTGAGTTGTACCAGGGTGCAGATCGTTTCGACTGTTCCGGGCGACTTGTTACGAGGTGGGTACCGTATTTTGGGAAGGGGTGGCCTTCAGACTTCCCCTACCCCTCTACTGTTTTACTGGAAACTACTATTTTTACTGGAAACTTTTACAAAAGAACCTGAGAATGTTAGGGCTGGTTGTTTATCACCCCAAGAGTAAACGCAAGGTAATTCGACCCCAGGGTGCGACTGAGTGTCGCGGGAGGTGTACGGCACAGGTTGACGATGGTTATGCTCATGGAGCTTACATGCACACCGGCGGTTTGGCCACCGTGTCGATGTACTTTTTTCGAGAGGTGGTCTGATTAGACCCGTTGACCCCACGCGGCTATTTGCGTGGGGGCCCCCTTGCGGCTATTTGCGGAACTGTAATCTTACAGTGGGGGGTTATTGGCACCAGGTCTTGAGCGGGATGACTTCTTTTGCCTGAGGTCCTTGGACCGACAGGGCGGTATTGTGCTGGGTTCTTGGTGAGATTCATTGAGTAGCATGTTGGGGTTGTGGATGCTCAGGGTTACGGTTTGGTTTATTTATTCTCTTAGTTCTCGTACTTTCCTAGCATTTGTTATAGTTTTTCAGTGTTGTACTCTTTTGTCACTAATTCCCACTTTGTGACAGGTTCGGTTCGGGGTCAGGGACGACGATGAGGCTGCGCATTAGGGAGTTTAGCCTTATTTGGCCTTATTTGGATACCGTCTCTTTTACAAAACACGTGGATTTGTCCTTTCAAAATATCGGTGGCCGCTTTGCTTGTTAAATAGGTTTACCTCTCTTGTTTGCCCGACTATTTCACTTATGTGGTTAAAGTGTATGTTCGTAATCGCGACGCCATGCATATACAAAGGAGACTCCGTCCGTGGGGTGAACGTGTATATGTGGCGGGTCTGGCACGTACCGGAGAGTTAAGTTGTTTCAAAAGGAAAGAATATATATATATATATATATATATATATATATATATACACACACACACACACACACATACATATACGTTTTCCGCTCATTTAATACCTCCAAGGCGTGACAAACACACCCTCAAGCCGTGGTCCTCGCACAAGGAAGGGTGGCAGGTGTCCAATCATCAACGACTGAAGCTCCCAGGGCTGTCGAATACCTCATCCGGAGACGCGAAACAATCCTCGGGTCTCTGTCTGGAACAAAATAGAGGCGGGCACTCTAGGTAACCGCACCACCTTATCCGAATATAGCAGGGCTAACCGCTCGAGTGACCAAGTAGTTTGCATCAGCAAAAGCATCCGCTCCTCCCAGGGCCCTCGGTAATCCAACCATAAGTCCATTGACACAAAAACTCGGTCCATGTACTTCTGTACACCCGATGTATCCACTATAAAGTTCCCGGCCCGATTGCTCGGAATCTAATCTCTAATCCTGGTCAAGAGGGGGTCCTTACTCTGTCTCTCTCTGATCCTACCCCGCCGAGTGGGCTGCACAACTAAAGACGTCAGTCTAGCAGATGTTGGGTTGTACTAATAAAGGATCTGAATAGGGAAAAAACCACCTAGAGGGGGGGTGAATAGGTGTAAACAATAAACACACCAAAATCGTTGCGTAAAAATAACCCAATGCGGAAAATAAATAACACGCAAGATTTTACGTGGAAAACTCCAATCCAGGAGTAAAAAACCACGGGACCGATCACACGGTGAAATCTACTAAGATTAAAACACGTACAAGGTAATATAACGCACACACACGACTCAACCTTTTCCATACGCTCCGAGTAGATCTTCGCCGCTCGCTCCACAACGCACCTCGAATCCACGAAGGCGTCCAACGCCGAATCCACGGCGTGTCACGTCGAATCCACGACGCCAGACCGAATCCACGGTCTCACCCAAGTAGCACGTCTCGAATCCACGAGCGCACCTCATCTCGAATCCACGAAACGGTAACACCTTGAGTCCACAAGGCCACGCGAATCCACGCGCCGATTTCTTGGGAAAATCGTTGTTTTGTTGGTGATGATATTTTGAATACTTAGATCATCATAGATAGACAAGGAAGCACCCTCTAAGTATTCATCGATTTGATTCTTTCGAAAATATAGATCTTGAAAACCCTAGAATCAAATCGATCAATAGAGAAAGAAAACCTAAAATAAAGAGGTGTTTACCTTTTCTTCTCTATGTGGATTCTTACCTTTGATCCCCCTTGGGATAACCCTAAAAGATGATATTAGGGTCTATTTATAGGCTAGAAACCTTTTGGAAAGAGATAAGAATCAAAAACCGCCTTTTCCGGAAATTTACAGGACGGCGATCCGGATCGGGATTACTGCGATCCGGATCGTCGTAACGAGATTGACGATTCCAGAAATCCAAGGGTTCGGGATCCGGATCACAAGGTCCGATCCGGATCGTTCATGCAATTCAGCCAACTCCCATGTTCGGGATCCGGATCGGAATGGCCTAGGATCCGGATTGAAATTGCCAATGAACAATCACCCTTCGGGATCCGGATTGCAAGGTCCGATCCGGATCCTGAACATGTCCCATGTCCAGTTTTTGATTCTTTGGCCATAGAAAATATTCCAAAGTGTTTCTAAGCTATAAGAATGTATTCAAAATATCAAAGATTATTTAATTTAACGTACCTGAACATTTGAATCCATTCTTTTGAGATTGAAGTATATGATTTGTCAAGTCTTCATCTTCAATCTTCAACTTCACGAAATACGCCAATACAAAAATCCTTAACAATCTCCCCCTTTGGCGGTTTCGTGACAAAACACACAATCCACAAAAGAATAACAAAAAGACGATTTTTGTTGCTATCACCATACAACAAAAATACGCATGAACGATCCAAATAAATGTAAATACAAGAGATAACCTCCTAAAACAAACTCTAGACTTAGACGCAACTAGGAGTGTTCAAATCTTGTACTCTCTGCAAAAGAAACAATTCTTGACAACAAGAAATCATTAATACCTCAAGAATTTAATCGTTAAGCAACCAGAGAGTTATACATTTAACATGACATTAGGTATCAGATATGCATAAAAGTAGACAATCAAAATATCACATATCTTTATCCATCATCAGGGTTAGTTCCAACCATAATGTCAAAGAAGTTCAAATGTTCATACCTTTTGCATGACCTGTCACAAAACTTGTTAGAAGTTACAACGCAAAATAGTCAGTAGAATAGTTAGTGTTAAACTTCAAGTTTCAAGTTATCCGGTCATGTTCGTTCTTTTCCTTCTCCCCCTTTTTCCAAACGATCTATTGGCTCGTTCTTTTCTCCTTTCTCTCCCCCTTTTTGTCACAAAAACCAGCCAAAATTATAAGAGAGAAAAAAAATAGACAAACGAAAAACCTTTTGTCAGAAAAACAACTAAAGTCAATTTCATCAAAAATCAATCTGAAACGGTATCGTTGTCATCGAAGTTGCTGCATCCGAGTTTTGCAAAAATCTTCTTGTCCAACTTCATCAGTGCATTGTACTTCTTCGTCAAGACCACTTGTGTTGTACTAATCCGTTGCAGGTCAAGAGAAATCTGATCTTGTTTAATCGAAATTCGCTCCTGCTCAGATGATAGTCTTTGTTGTTCCCGAAGAGCTTCAACATTCACATGTCTCTCATCGATACACTCTCAGCAAGTGGCTCCTCATCTTTTTCATCTCCCCCTATGTTGAGCATCTCTTTTTATCATCTCTGTTCTCTGTTCTCCATGTTCTCCCTGTCTTGAGCATCTATGTTCTCCCCCTTTGAGATTCAATCAGTCTTTTCTGTTCTCCTTAATTTATTGGTCATCCTCGTGCTAACCAACGCGGTGATGAACATGATTGTCCACTCAAGAGCCTTTGTTATAGAGTATTTGAAAAATAGCACCTGTGAGCAAAAACTCAAAGAACATGAAAAATTGTTTAAATTTCAAAATTTTGAAACATCTTGCCCAAACAATCCTTAACATGTGTAGGCTAGGAATCAAGACACTTTTGCAAAAAGAATTTTAAAAATAGACCAATTCCATATTTTTTTTAAACTTCTTAAAGACTGCCTACAACTTTTTCTCTAGAAAAATTTGTAAAAATTTCAGAAAATTCAGAAAAAGTATATAAGCATTTCTGCATATCAACTTTATACAAAAATATCATTTCACATAGAAAGAAATAGATTATGATAAATCTATCAAAATATCCCAAATTGTGAAACGAAAATTTATAAGAAATATAACCTCTAAAGTTGATCAATTTCCAAACATCCTTCACGATCTAATGAGTATAGAGTTTATCTAATTCTCAATTGAGCAAAGAAAATGAAGCACCAAGATCGATAGATGTTTGAAATCCCAAATAAGTCAAATAATATATCTAGTCAATATATTTGGGAAGTGACTCTTTGAGCATCTTTTAGAAATCCCACCTTATACCAACCATGGAATTTGACATAGTCAAGTATTCCGAAAAGCATTTTATTTTATAAACAAGATCACCATGCTTGGTTAACATGTGGTAGCTGCACACAGTACTCGGACAACCGAGGTGGTAGCTCTTTCCTCCATGTGGTGGTAGTTTTCACACTCCTCTTAAGGATGTAACTCTTTCCACATCTTTTGAGCATGAAAAACATAATAAACTCCCCCTCAATTGGCTATCAATTATGAAAGATATTCAGTATTCAACCAAAAATTGATCCTGTGTTCATACTTATTTCAATCATCAAATAAGATAAAATAAATACCAGAAGATCATTGAGAGAGGTAATGACTTTGATCAATTCGAGATGAAATAATTGAAATAAATGATCATTGCATCAAATGAGTTATAATGATATTCAAATCATAATAAACTTCTCTAAACATGAAAGGATGCAAATAAAGTCAGTATAGCAAATGCTCAATTAATGCTCTATATTACAAAAAGAACACAAAACACAAACAAAAACCTTTCTAAGCAGTGGTTCAAAAAGTTATGTAATTGAAAGCATGCCAATTGCTTTTCGCAAACGAATAAAACATTTTTGATCCAAAGGTTTTGTCAAAATATCAGCTAATTGATCTTCAGTTGAAACATAAGAAATTTGTGAAAACTTGATTCAACTAGCTATCTAGGAAAATGATATCTCAATTCAATGTGTTTTGTTCCAGAGTGCAACACAGGGTTTTTAGAAAAGTTAATAGCACTTGTGTTGTCACACAACATAGTTACCGAGGTCGTAGGGATGCGAAAATCACTCAATACACTTTTCTTTGATTTCCTCAATGACTTCGGCTTAGGGGGTGTCCTACCATCTGTCTTAACACTTAGAAGATTTTTCTTCGTTTCCCGAGTCGTGTTCTTGATGGTAGTAGTTGCAAGTATTGCTTGATTTGCTCGTTCTGCTCCATACTTGCAATTTGGTCTTATGTGCCCAAAAAAAAACACAACAATGACATACCTTGGTAAAAGTTGAACCCGAAAAGATGAGGTAGGCTTGTCAACATTGGCTACGATGATTTCCGTCGGAGAAGGAGCAACCGACTGGGGCACAAAACTTGTCTTGCTCGAACTTGGTTCCTCACAAGTTCGGCCATATCCGAGGCCTAAATGATTAGTATGACCAAGACCAAGAAGGCGATCCAACTTACTTTGTCCTGAAGAAAATCTATGCAAATCCTTTTTAAGTTGGAAAGGGTCTCCGTCATCTCAAAATTTCCTTGTTGTGCCTCGGAATAGAGCTTTGAGAAGAGATTAGCTTTATCCACCGATTTTTCAAGTTCCTTCTCAAAATGCTCGTTCATCTCTTGAAGGAAAGTATTATTCTCAACCAAGTTGTCCCTTTCCACTTCAAGAGCCCTTGAGAGAGAGGTTGCTCTATTAGGTTGTTCCTCGAGTTCCAACAACCTTCTCCTCAAGTTTTTATTTTGCTTCGCCAATTTCTTTGAGTTCCGTAGAAGTAGTTGGTAGGCGTGAGCAAAGTCTTCACCTTCGGAATCGCTTGGTTCATCATCCGTTGCCGTTTGATCATCCTGGGAAGAAATAGACAACGAACCAGATGCAATCAATGAAATACACACGAAGGGTGAAGTCGTGGATGCGAAGAATGTGATGGCATTTGTATCCTCATCACTAGAAGATGACTTATCCATAGAAGAAGAGTCATCCCACGTGATGGCTTGCGTAGCCTTCTTCTTTGGTGGATTCTTGCTGGGACATCTTGTTGTAGTGCGGCCAAAGCCTTTGCATTTGAAACACTGGATCTGTCCTTCAGCGTTCTTCTTCTCCATTGAGAAACCTTCTTGCTTTCTTGATTTTGACGTAGAAGCACCTTTGCCTTTCTTGAACTTCGAGAATGATGAAGATTTGCTTGAGTTTCCCCTTCCGAAGTTTCGGCGAAATTTTTCTTCAAGAAAGCGAGTTGTTTCTCAAAGTCCTCCATAGATAGCTCATCGTCAGAGTCCGAGGAGGATGAATCCGCGTCTTCATGTTCTTTTGATTTCAATGCCATACCTGAAGACTTGGAAGAAGAAGAGGGCTTTCCAGCAGAAGAGTTAGTAGAAAAAGTAATTTCATAAGTTTGAAGTGTACCAACTAATTCTTCTACCTTGATCTCGTCCGGGTGTTTTATTGTTTCGAACCCGTTCGTCGATGGAAATCAAAAACGCTCTTATGCGTACTTTCTAGTAGGCATAATTTGTTCCATCGAAGAACGGTGGTCTATTGATGTTGCCACCATCGACCAATGTTTACAACCCTATTCCCTCTCTGATACCAATTGTTGGGTTGTACTAATAAAGGATCTGAATAGGGGAAAAACCACCTAGAGGGGGGGTGAATAGGTGTAAACAATAAACACACCAAAATCGTTGCGTAAAAATAACCCAATGCGGAAAATAAATAACACGCAAGATTTTACGTGGAAAACTCCAATCCAGGAGTAAAAAACCACGGGACCGATCACACGGTGAAATCTACTAAGATTAAAACACGTACAAGGTGATATAACGCACACACACGACTCAACCTTTTCCATACGCTCCGAGTAGATCTTCGCCGCTCGCTCCACAACGCACCTCGAATCCACGAAGGCGTCCAACGCCGAATCCACGGCGTGTCACGTCGAATCCACGACGCCAGACCGAATCCACGGTCTCACCCAAGTAGCACGTCTCGAATCCACGAGCGCACCTCATCTCGAATCCACGAAACGGTAACACCTTGAGTCCACAAGGCCACGCGAATCCACGCGCCGATTTCTTGGGAAAATCGTTGTTTTGTTGGTGATGATATTTTGAATACTTAGATCATCATAGATAGACAAGGAAGCACCCTCTAAGTATTCATCGATTTGATTCTTTCGAAAATATAGATCTTGAAAACCCTAGAATCAAATCGATCAATAGAGAAAGAAAACCTAAAATAAAGAGGTGTTTACCTTTTCTTCTCTATGTGGATTCTTACCTTTGATCCCCCTTGGGATAACCCTAAAAGATGATATTAGGGTCTATTTATAGGCTAGAAACCTTTTGGAAAGAGATAAGAATCAAAAACCGCCTTTTCTGGAAATTTACAGGACGGCGATCCGGATCGGGATTACTGCGATCCGGATCGTCGTAACGAGATTGACGATTCCAGAAATCCAAGGGTTCGGGATCCGGATCACAAGGTCCGATCCGGATCGTTCATGCAATTCAGCCAACTCCCATGTTCGGGATCCGGATCGGAATGGCCTAGGATCCGGATTGAAATTGCCAATGAACAATCACCCTTCGGGATTCGGATTGCAAGGTCCGATCCGGATCCTGAACATGTCCCATGTCCAGTTTTTGATTCTTTGGCCATAGAAAATATTCCAAAGTGTTTCTAAGCTATAAGAATGTATTCAAAATATCAAAGATTATTTAATTTAACGTACCTGAACATTTGAATCCATTCTTTTGAGATTGAAGTATATGATTTGTCAAGTCTTCATCTTCAATCTTCAACTTCACGAAATACGCCAATACAAAAATCCTTAACAGCAGATACCCCTGAGGACACAACCACTAGCTCGAGCCGCCTCATCCCCTTTGATAAAGGCGCCTATCTGCAGTCAACCAAATCAAGCTCCGCACAGCTCTCCTGTCCAACGCATCTGCAATCCTGCTAGCATTGCCGAGATGATAAGGACAGTCCATAACATAAGCCCTCAATCCACACCAATCATCCGCGTTGAAATTTCCAATTCATCCTATCCACAAATGCGGCAGGGGCATTAGTTAATCCAAAAAAACACAACGGTGAACTCATAATGCCCATACCGTGTCCTGAAGGCTGTCTTCGGGAAAATCCTCGGCCTTCACCTTCAGCTGATGGTAACCTGCTCCTGATGGTCACTTAACTCAAATCCCGACAATCCACACATAAACTAGTGAACCATCCCATTCCGCACGAAAGCCTCGGCGCTCACTGAGGTGACCTGTAGTGATCCAGAATCCCATGCAACTTTTCCAGTGAATCCACTGTTTAGAACACCTAGTGTTGGTGTATCTGGCCCATAGTGCATCAAAGGGATGTCACAGATGGACCCTATGAGATATTTTTAGCTGTATTGGCCTTCGGCTACATTTGCCGAAATTTTGAAAAGGTTTTTGGCCAAACAGAGGTTGGATTTGGATTCAGCGCGAAAAAATGCTTGAAAACGGCTATTTGCTTGTTTGATTCTGAGTCCGGAGGCCCAAAAAGGGACTCCCGAAAGTTTTTATTGGATTTCGGTGCATGGGAGGGGCTGTGGACTGCCGGCATGCCACGTGGCGGCCTGTCATTGGCCAGTTTTCAGCGCTCGGTCCACAGAGCGTCGCGGCTGGGTGCACAGACCCGGCGCAGGGACACGTGGCACCGCCTGATTGGCGGGCTCATGGTGCGCGGTCTACAGAGCTGGCGCGGCAGTGCATTGTCACGCCCCGGGGGTTTTTAGGTCAAGATAAGCGGAAATGTGCATGTATAAATTTTTTTCTTAATAAATAAGCATCAGCCTCGCCCCCGGTGCGTGTCAGACCGCCACATACACGAATTCACTCCGCCAACGGACAGAGTTGTTACGGAATTTGAGTTGGCGTATTTCGTGAAATTTCTCTAAGTCTTGAAGATTGAAGATAAGAAGTTTGGATCATATACCTCAATCTCAAGTAAGAAGAATTCAAAAGGATCAGGTATGTTTAACTAAAGATTTTTGGTGATCCGAATACGTGTCATAGTGTAGAAACACTTGGATGAACTTATAATTGCATAAAAATCAAAAACTGGACACTTTACTTGTTCAGAGTCCGGATCGGACTTTACAGTCCGGACCCCGAACATAGGCTGGTTCATCAGCAATTCCAGTCCGGACCTTGGAATTTCAGTCCGGACCCCGAACGTGGAATTTGAAGGAATTGCATGAACAGTCCGGACCTTGGAATTTCAGTCCGGACCCCAAACGTGTAATTTGAAGGAATTGCATGAACAGTCCGGACCGTGAAATCCAGTCCGGACCCCGAATGTCCTCTTTTCTGGAAATAGTCTGTTTCGTTGAGACAGTCCGGACCGCCAATTCCAGTCCGGACCGTCGTCCTGTAAAATTTCAGAAATGGTTAGTTTTTGATGTTTATCCTCTTCCAATGATTTCTAACCTATAAATAGACCCTACGATTCATTTTAGGGTATACGAAAAATACGACCGAAAAAGATAAATCCACATATAGAGAAGAAAGGAAATCAATAGATTTAATTCTATGTTTCTTCATCTATATTGATTAATTTGATTCTAGGTTTTCCAAACTCAGATTTTGAGTAGAATCAAATTAATGAATACTTAGATGGTATTTTCGATCTATTTCTAATCTAAGTATTCGGCGGATTATCACCACCCAAAAACAACGATTTTCCCAAAATCGGCGCGTGGACTCGCGTGGCCTTGTGGATTCAAGGTGCAACCGCTCTCGTGGATTCGGAGCGAGGTACGTTCGTGGATTCGAAGCGTGCTACTGGGTGAAGACCGTGGATTCGGTCGGACGTCGTGGATTCGACGTTGGACGCCGTGGATTCGGCGTTGGGCGCTGATCGTGGATTCGAGAAGCGTTGCGGAGCGAGCGGAGAAGATCTACTAGGAGCGTATGGTAAAGGTTGAGTCGTCTGTGAGTACGGTATATCACCTTGTACGTGTTTAATTCTAGTGGATTTCGCCGTGTGATCGGTCCCGTGGTTTTTTACTCCGGTTTGGAGTTTTTTCACGTAAAAATCTTGCGTGTTTATTTTTATTTCCGCATTGGGTTTTATTGCGCAATGATTTTTTGAGTGTTTACTGTTTACACCTATTCACCCCCCTCTAGGTGTTTTTTTCCCTATTTAGATCCAATTATACATAACCCAACAAGTGGTATCAGAGCGGGAATAGGGTTGTAAACAATGGTTGAAGGTGGAAACATCAACAGACCCCCATTCTTCGATGGAACAAATTATGCCTACTGGAAAGTACGGATGAAAGCCTTTTTAATTTCCATCGACGAACGGGTGTGGCAATCAATTGAATTAGGATGGTCTAATCCAACTGAAATTATTGCTGATGTTCGCACCATCAAACCTAGGTCGAAATGGACCAAGGAAGAGATAGATTTATCTTCTTACAATGGCAAAGGTGTTAACGCTTTATTTAATGCTTTGTCGCAAACTGAGTTCTCTCGCGTCTCGGCATGT
This sequence comes from Tillandsia fasciculata, assembly GCA_029168755.2. Taxonomy (NCBI): domain Eukaryota; kingdom Viridiplantae; phylum Streptophyta; class Magnoliopsida; order Poales; family Bromeliaceae; genus Tillandsia; species Tillandsia fasciculata. The sequence continues at coordinate 16,558,196 of CM054938.1, forward strand.
GAGACTGCGAAAGAAATCTGGGATGTTCTACAAGTTACACATGAGGGAACAAACCTTGTGAAGATTCAAAAACTGCAAATGCTTACGAGCAAGTTTGACTCTATTTTCATGGCAGAAAATGAATCATTCACAGATTATTATACACGATTGCAAGACATCGTGAATACATGTGCTAACTTGGGAGAGAAAATTCCAGAATCTAAAGTTGTAAGAAAGATTTTAAGGACTCTTCCTGAGAGATTTCGTTCTAAGGTTACGGCCATTGAAACAGTTAAACACCCGGACGAAATCCATGTAGAAGAATTAGTTGGTGCACTTCAAACTTATGAAATGACATTTTCTACTAACTATTCTTCTGGAAAAGCATCCTCTTCTAAGTCTTCAGGTTTTGCATTGAAATCAACTAAAGAAGAAGACGCGGATTCATCCTCCTCAGACGATGACGAGAACCTATCTATGGAGGATTTCGAGAAGCAACTGGCTCTCTTGACAAGGAAGTTTCGCCGAAATTTTCGAAGGGGTAATTCAAGCAAAACTCCATCCTTCGGAAAGTCAAAGAAAGGCAAGGGTTCTTCAAGCTACAAGTCAAGAAAGCAAGAGAGTTTTTCTAAGGATAAGAAAAACTTAGAGGGACAAGTACAATGCTTCAAATGTCGAGGCTTCGGCCACATTGCAACGGAGTGTCCCAACAAGAATCCGGCAAAGAAGAAAGCGATGCAAGCCGTCACTTGGGATGACACCTCAACGTCAAATGAGTCATCTTCCAGTGATGAAGAAAACAACGCAACGGCGTTCCACGCGTCCACATCTTCACCCTTCATGTGCTTAATGGCAAGTACATCCGATTCACTGTCCAACTCCTCCCATACTGAAAAGAATGCCTTGGACGATGAATCGAGTAATTCTGAAGGTGAAGATTTTGCTCTTGCCTACCACAAACTTTTGAGGGATTCAAAGAAATTGGCAAAGCAAAATCGGAGTTTGAGAGGGAGATTGCAGGATCTCGAAGAAGAAGTAAAAAGGGCATCTTCTCTCTCAAACGCTCTTGAAGTGGAAAGGGATAACCTGATTAAAGCAAATATTTCCCTTCAAGAGAAAAATGAGCTTCTAGGGAAAGAACATACAAAAATGGTGGATAAAACGAATCATTTCTCGAAGCTCTACAACGAGGCTCGACAGGAAAAAATGGAAATGACGAAGACCATTTTCCAACTCAAGGATGATGTAGTGACCCGACCCTTAGGGGTATTTTTGAACTCACATGTAATTGCTTAAGCCTTAAGCGAAATAAAATTATTTAATTTTCAAAAGTCGGCCGGGGCGGGGTGTGTGTATTTTTCTGCGATAGAGCGCGGAAAACGATGACCGACGGTGCGATCGGATTCGAAATCCGATGTCGCGATCTCCCGGAACGGGATCCTTAGTGACGCGGAGATTAGTCACGCATCGGAATCCGTGCAAAATATCTTGCACCCGTAGGAGATAAGGTGGGTTATCTCGTAGGGGATAATTAATTAATTAAGTAATTAATTATCCGTTGACGGAAATTGGAATCCTCTTACGTACGAATAAAAGGGGGGAAATTAATCGTACGAGTATTTAAAATTGGAAATTTATTTCCCATGATTATTTAATGAAGGTGATTAAATAATCGGTGACCAGGATTTAAAATTGGAGATTAAGTAACCGATGATTTAAATCCAAGTGGGAATTTATTTCCCATGATTATTTAATGAAGGTGATTAAATAAAAGGTGGGGATTTTATCTCGTAAGTCAGATATTTATTGAGAAATAGAAACAGGATATTTGTGGGTTTTTCCTGTTACGCACGTGTAAGATAAAGAGGAAATTAATTAAATAATTAAATAATAGGGATTATCGGTAAGGGATTAATTAATCAATGAATTAATTAATTAGAGTCAAAATATCCGAGGAGGATTTTGACAGTGCGTACGTATGAAATAAGATAAAAAGGGATAAATAAATAACGAGATTTATTTATTCCCCATTTACCGAATGGAAACCCTAATTTAAAATACCGCCTCCTCAAACCCTTCTCTCTCGTGCGTACCGAAAACCAAACGAAACCCTAATTAGAAAAGAGTGGAAGGAACCGAGAGAAAAATAAAAAGGCGAAACCCTAACCGGAGGAGAAAAGAGGAAAAGAAGGAGGAAGCGGAGGAACCCGATCGCCCTGATTCTTGTGCCGGAGATCGGAGAACGAGATGCCATCGTCTACGGGGAGCGGATCCGGGTCTCCAACGCCAAAAGGAAACAAGATCGGTTCTTTAATTCCGATAAATTAAGGTTAGTGAACATCGTTCGGTTGTTAAATTAATCGGGGGTTTTCCGTGTTCTTGTTAGATTATTTTAATCGGAACATCGTTCGCAGATTTTCGTCGGGTTTTGATCCATATTTTATCCTCGTTCTTGATCGGGTGTGATCGAGGATTTTTATCGGATTTTAATTGATGGTTTTTAATCGGTTTCTTTTTGACGGACCTCCGATCGACGTTTTGGTTGTTCGTCGATCGTCGGTTTAGCCGTTAGAATTACCGGGAATTTTTCGGGAATTTTTCGAGAATTTTTGGGGCGACTTCGTCGGGACATAGTGGGTTAACGGGAGGCCGCCGCCGCTGTTGTTAGACGGGAGGCCGCCGCCGTCGTTACCATGTTCGCGGGGTCGTCGCCGGGATCCCACGGGAGCGAAAACGGAGAAGAAATCGCGAACGGGAGCGAAAACGGAAAAAAAATAGGGTTTACTATTCATTCTCGGCCCGCGGTCCACGGGCCGGGGCGTGCACCCGGTGCACGCCCGCGGCGCGTGAGCTGCAGACCCGGTGCACGCCTCACCCGTGCACCGGCCCGGCCCGCTTGTGCGCGGTGCACGCTCCAGGCGTGCACCCGGCGTACGTATCGGCGGCCGAAGGTGTGAACCCGGTGCACGCTCAGGTCGTGCACCGGCCCGGCCCGAGAAGCGCGGTGCACGCTTCCTGCGTGCACCCGGCGCATGCCGCCGCCGCCTGTCGCCGTAAACCCGGTCCACGGTTGCCCCCGTGCACCAACCGACAGCCCGAAGTTCATTTGCTCCGTTTTTGCCCATTTTTCCACCGTTTTGAGCGCCGTTTTCGCCGTTGGGATCGTTATTTCCGTGGCTTTCTTGGCATGGCCACTTGGGACCTTCTTGGTCATTATTTTATTATGTTGGGTGCCGATTTCGCCGACGCTCCGCGCCTCGACGAAATTGTCGGGGGCGCGCCGTCGGGTCCTTTTCTCATCTTTTCGCCGCCAGGGGTCTTCTTGGTTTAACCATTGATTTCCCGAGTTGACTACCGGTTGAGGGTTGAGATTTGCTGGTTTTCTGTTAGCGGTTTTGGGTTCCGGTTTCGGCGAACCGGACGGTGTTGGACTTTTCCGTCAAAAAGAGTAAATTGGGTCTTTTATGTTTTGGATGTTAGTACACGTTTGTGACTATAGATATCCTTGCGGACTTTCTTTAGGTCCAGGAGCGCAGCGGGGGTGCGCAAAGGATTCAGGTGTCCCGATTTCTCTTCAACAAGGTGGGTACGGTTGCTATAAGTGCAACAAGTGCAGTAAGTGCATCTATCGTCATTAAAAATGCTCTCAATTTACCTAACAAAGTAGATGGACAGTTTGACCTTTCGCATAATGATATTTTTATCTAACAATGTAAGCGGCTGCGGTCGCGGTGCTCACTACACGCCGATCTCGGCAAATCCGGTTACGGATGCTGCACGTACACAGGCGGATTGGCCTCCGCATGGGTGTACTTTTCCGGAAGAGTGGTCTTCTTGACCCGTGTGCCTCACAAAGGGGTGGGAGCCGTGAGGACCTCTTCGCGCCAGCTGAAAATAGCACATCAGCACCGCGAAAGGGGTAAAAGCATCAAAGAGGTGATTGTGCACGAGGGGGGACTTTAGTCTCTCCGACAGGTACTCTGGGGTTGGTGCCCAACTTAATTGATAAATCTGGGGTTGGTGCCCAGTTTAAAATATGCACAGGGGTTTAACGAAAGGTTTCGGTGTACTCGGGTTATTCGGTTCGTTTTTCCTTCTTTGATATTTTAGACATCTACTTTGTTTGTCACTGACTTTACCCACTCCGTGACAGGTATTCCTAGGTGCGTTAGCCGGGATGGCGGTGAGACTGCGTCGCGAGGACCGTAGTCAGGACTCTTGGTTTTTATCTCATTTTCCTTTACGCTTTAAGTAGTTAATTTGCTTGTGGATTACTTTAGTTGTGGACATTCATTAGTTAGCTCGGTGGATGAGATGTACCCTTATGCTTCTGATACAGTTAGTGGTGATTTTCTTACGCGGCACGTTTTCACGTTAAACTAATTGGTTGCGAAAATGTTTTCTCAAAACGAAATACCGTATGGGCACAGATTTTACAAACGCTGGGTTTTATCCTTTCCAAACGTTGACGCCGCTTTATAAACTGGTTTTGCATGGTGATGTATGTCTACTGTATGGTTGGTGGTTGATGTTGAGGTTGTTGGTTGAAGTTCGATGTTGTAATTGAATTGCATGTTGTAAATGAGACGCCGTGCATATACAAAGGAGACTCCGTCCGTTGGCGGAGAGAATTTGTGTATGTGGCGGTCTGGCACGCACCGGGGATGAGGTTTACATTACCTTATTAAGAAAAAAAAAAAAATAGACACGCAATTTTCCGCTTTAATTGACTCAAAAACCCCCGGGGGCGTGACAGATTAAATGGTATCAGAGAAATGCAACCACAACCATAGTAGACGTGATCCACATCCACAGTGTAAGGTGCCACAAGCAAATTGGACATGAGATAACCAAGGTATAGGTGCGTAGTACGTGAGAGTACGGGGAAACGGGAACGTAATATAGGTGTAATCGTGAGATGGGGTGCTAGGGTTATAACCTTAGGGCTAACTTGGTTTCTTTGTTTGCACGGTTAATGGCCCGAAGCCGCTCTTCAATCGATGGTGCAAAAGAGGATACGACGGTTCCGGCAACAGTGGAGAATCGGCTACTCCAACAACGGATTACGCGACATGGCATAGCGCTCTCCCCTTTTTGTTAGGAGAGACGAACCCTACCAGGCTCGCCTTCCCAAAGGTGGTCCACATAGCGACACTAATCGGGTAATACCGACGGTGGGTCTACCCGCTTACCGAAAATGTGATCGATAGGACCACTATGGTGGGGCGGGAATTGGCCGTTCCACGCACCCGACAGAAGGGTCATGAGTCTGCCGGGGGCCGAAACGACCCCAGCCATAACCCGGGAACGACTTTCCCGACGGGGGCCGACCACCCCAATATCCGAAGACGCCGCAAGGAACCTGGAAACACATCAGACAGAGGACTCGGAGTACGACATGGACAAGAAACGACCCCAGCACTTCTCAGGAGGGGGATTTTCTAGAGGAGACCGGCCATGCATCATCTACAGAGGAGCACCTCGGGGAAATTATTCATTCCGGAAGCACGACCTTTGCTTCTATCGCGACGAACTGGGACAGTTCCGTTTTTACTGCCCCGAACCCGGGAATGATTCTTCGGAGTCGCGACACGGATGAGGGGTCTTATGCGACGACACGACAAAGGACGCACTACCCGAGGGAAGTAGTAGCAGGAAAGACCCCTTACGAAGAGTAATGTTGGTCTTGACCCCAGGAGAACCCTTAGGAGCAAATACTCTGTACCTTCCTGCCCAATAAGGATGCGAAGACTTAGTTGTCTTTGGTGTTGGCCCTTTATTACGGGTCAAATAGGTCCAACTTCCTGCCTTGAGACAATAGGCCCAAGGGACTAGTGAGTTGGGTTGGGTGAGCCCGAAAGGTTGAGTAGGCTGCGGTCCACAATAGACCTAACGGCAAGAGGCCCAACAATAGACCCAACATCCAGGTGGGTTGTGTCTGGTCGAGATCTGTGGTGCGGAGTATGCCGCTTTAAGTGAATCGGATGCGCACCTATAAAAGCTCAGGCTTTTGGGGTTAATGGTTAGCACCGACGATTCGACATTTGAGACTTAGTGGTAAGGGAGTTTCCGGATGTATTTCCGGCAGAGCTCCCCGGAATGCCACCGGAGCGAGAGGTTGACTTCCCAATTGAGCTACTCCCCGGCACCAAGCCCATCACTAAAGTACCGTACAGAATGGCCTTCGCGGAGTTGAAGGAACTCAAGGCGCAGTTGGAGGACCTTTTGGATAAGGGTTTTATCAGACCTAGCGCGTCACCCTGGGGCGCGCCCGTCCTGTTTGTGAGGAAGAAGGACGGTAGTCTCCGGTTGTGCATCGACTACCGGGAGATAAATAAGGTCACCGTCAAGAACAAGTACCCCCTGCCAAGGATCGACGATCTCTTCGACCAATTACAGGGGGCGACGGTGTTTTCAAAAATTGACCTGCAGTCGGGCTATCATCAGGTCCGGGTTAAGGGGGAGGATATCCCCAAAACGGCTTTTCGCACTCGCTATGGCCATTACGAATTTACGGTAATGCCATTCGGGCTCACCAATGCCCCGGCGGTGTTCATGGATATGATGAATAGGGTATTCAAACCCTTCCTGGATTTATTCGTGGTGGTCTTCATCGACGATATCCTCATCTACTCTCGTACAGACGAGGAACATGAAGAACATCTGCGCACGGTCCTCCAGACCCTACGGGAGCAGAAACTCTACGCCAAACTCAAAAAGTGTGAGTTTTGGCTCCGTGAGGTCGGTTTCTTGGGGCACGTAATCTCGGCGGCTGGAGTCGCAGTGGATCCGAAGAAGATAGATTCGGTGACGGACTGGCCCCAACCGACGACGGTGACGGAAATTCGAAGCTTCCTGGGATTAGTCGGGTATTACCGGCGCTTCGTGGAGGGTTTCTCCAAGATAGCCACCCCCTTGACCCGTTTGACTAGAAAGGGGAAAAAGTTTATCTGGACGGACAAATGTCAAAGAAGCTTCGAGGAGCTCAAGGATAGATTGACGCAAGCCCCGATTCTCGCCCTGCCAGAACCAGGGGAGGAATATGAAGTATATTGCGATGCGTCGCGAAATGGATTGGGTGGAGTACTCATGCAACGGGGAAAGGTAATAGCCTATGCGTCAAGGCAGCTCAAGGAGTACGAGCGGAATTACCCCGTACATGATTTGGAACTCGCAGCGGTTGTGTTCGTCCTCAAGCTTTGGAGACACTACCTGTATGGGGCACACTGCAACGTGTACTCAGATCATAAGAGCCTCAAGTACCTTTTCACCCAAAAGGAGCTAAATCTGCGACAAAGACGGTGGCTTGAGCTATTAAAGGATTACGATTTAACGATCCACTACCACCCGGGAAAGGCAAACGTGGTGGCCGACGCCCTGAGTCGCAAGGGGCAGGCCGAGGAGGCAGGTGTAAGCGCCATCACCCAGCAAGATAGTTTAATTGCGGAATTTTCGCAATTGAGACTAGAAGTAGTACCGGCAGGTACAGTCACACGACTTCTGACACTGGTAGTCAGACCCACTCTGCTGGATCGGATTCTCGAAGGGCAATCAACTGATGACCAACTCCAGCTGGTGCGAAGTAGAATAACCGCCGACAAGGAGGGCGATTTCACGGTGAACTCCGACGGTACGATACGATTTCGGGGACGAATCTGCGTACCGGATCGGCCAGAACTCAAAGAGGAGATCCTGCGGGAGGCGCATACCGCCCCGTATGCGGCGCATCCCGGGGGAACAAAGATGTACAAGGACGTCAAACAGACCTTCTGGTGGCCCAAAATGAAGGGAGACGTGACTCGATTTGTGGCACTGTAGTGCACCGATTTCTGCGAAATAGCAAAACTCGGTAAAAATACTTGTAACGCGTTTCAAATATAATTACAAGTGGGTTTGAAGCGTTTTGAATCAACGCAAAAGCCGTTGAGTCGAAAAGTGAGTTGTGGTTGAGAAACGAAGCCTCAAATTGCAAAATTGGGACTTGTGTTCGCCGAGTTCGCAAAATGGCAAAATTCGGCGAGAGGACTTGTAACGTGTTTTAAACATGATTACAGTCGAGTTCGGTGCGTTTCGGGCTGACGCGAAGGGCATCGGGTCGAAAAGTGACTTGAACCCGAGGACTTAGCCAAATCTGGAATTTCTGAAATTTTTAATCGCGAAGCGTTTTCGGAGCCCTGTTTCGAGGGCTTCGAGTGCCCCAAAATTTTAAAAGAAATCGTGGGGTGACTCAAAAAAGTTTTCTTATTAAAAGGGGCGAAAAACCTAGGTGTGTTATTAAGAAAAAATCGGAGAACGAAGCGAAGAAAAATGCTTCGTGATTGCTGAAACTGCAGTTTTGACAGCCCAAGTCTATCGCGAAGCATTTTCGGGGCTCTCTTTCGAGGGCTTAGAGTAGTCCAAAATTTTAAATAAAATCGTGGGAAGTTTAAGAAAAATTTGTAGATTAAAGGGGTGAAGAGAAATTACAAATTTGATTTCTCAGTTGACGGGAAAACGAGGCGAAAGAGGGCTATCCGATAAGGTTCACTGCAGGAAATTCTGCAGGAAATGGGCAGTTGGGATAATTTCAAAATTCGGGGGCATTTTAGTAAATTCCCTTTCTTTTCCCAACCACCCACTGCAGAGGAATAAATGACCCCTCTCTCTATCCCCTCCCCCTCACACGCATCCACTCTCTCTCTCAGCTAGAGGAAACGAAAGAGGAGAAGAGGAGAAGAAAAAAAGAAGAAGAAGAAAAGAAGAGAAAAAAGAAGAAGAAGAAGAAGAAGAAGAAAGTAAGGAGAAAGAAAAGGTAACTCTTCTCTCTCTCTTTCTCTCTCTCTCTCTCTCCTCTCTCTCCTCTCTCTCTCTCTCCCTCTCTCTCTTGGCAGCCAGGCTGCTGCGCAAGGCAGCAGCAATGCTGCCTTGCGCAGCTGCTGTGCTGCAGCAGCTGCTGCTGCTACCAGCAGCAGCAGCAGCTGCTGTTTCTGCTGCTTGGGCAGCAGCTTGTAGCTGCTGCCCAGCAGCAGATTGTGGGGAGAAAAGGGGGCGGGGGCTTAACCAGCTGCAGCAGCAGCATGTGCTGCAGCTGCTGCTGCTTTTATGCAGCCAGCTGCACCATGCTACTGCTTAGCTGCTGCTGCTGCTAAGCAGCAGCAGCTAGGCAGCCTTGGTGGCTGCGCAAGGCAGCTTCAATGCTGCCTTGCGCAGCATGTATGAGCCCTGCTGCCTGGGCAGCAGCTGTGCAAGCTGCTGCCCAGCAGCAGGTTGACATGTTCAAAAAAAAAAAAAAAAAAAAAGAGAGTTGGGCAGCTGCCTGCAGCTGCAATGGCAGCTGCATTGGCAGCTGCCTATGCAGCTGCAAGACCTGTTGCAGCTGCTGCTGCTACAAGTAGCAGCAGCAGCAGCAAGCAGCAGAGCTGCTGCTTGGGCAGCAGCTATATAAGTTGCTGCCCAGCAGCAGGGGCACTTATACAAAAAAAAAGAGAGAAGAAAATAGAAGAAAGAATGGAGAAAAGAAAAAGAAGGAAAAGAATGAAGAAAAGAAAAGAAAAGAATGAAGAAAAACTTCTTCTTTTCTTTTCTCCAATTGCAAACTTCCAAATTTCTCAATGTTGCAAGAATGCAAAATTGAGGAATTGGGGGTGGGGGAATTGCTTGATTTGAGCTCCTCTAAAAATTTAGAGAGCATTAGGCTTTCTTCCAATTTAAAACTTGCAATTCTCACTTAACAAGTGCAAAATCGAAGAATTGGGGGAAAATTGCTCAAATTGAGTTTTTTTCAAAATTTGGGGGCTTTTTGACCCCGGATCGAGTTGAGCAAGTTTCTTTTTGGCAATAGGCCATGGGAGGATCATTTTTCTCCTATTTTTGTAAACCAGTCAAAAAGTAGCCTTTTTGTGCGAGAAAATGACCTAATTGGAGTTTTTCCCTTTCTTGCAAAAAGGGGTAGTTTTACCGCCTTATCGAATTTAGAGAAATCATGTAAAGGCAATTGCTTCATCTTTGCCTTCCTTACAATGTAGGGAAGCCTCAAGGATCAAAGGAGTTGGAATTGTCTCCTTCAAGGACCAAAAGAACACATCGAGGTGGGGGATTCTATCGAGCGAGGGTGACCTCTCCCCTTATCTTTTGCTTGTTATTAGAAGCATGTTAATAGAGTGGCTAGGACAATAATTTCATGCTTATGTAGATGTGGTTGCGGTTTATGGAAATTTGACTTAGGAGAAAACTTAGATTAGGCTCTAATGTGTGGCATTCACTATAGGATTTCACGAGTGGCATGGTTGTTTGAGTCAAATAAGTGTGTGATGGAATTAGGGCCTAAATTAGAGTTATGTCTCTAAGGAAAGCATAGTTTAGTTGAGGTTAAAATCCAGAGTATTGGAAATCCCTAGAGTGGTCATAGGGAGTCGGGTTAATATACCTACACTTTAACTTCAACTTGAGCATAATGAAAGTTAAGAATTGAGTCCAAGGGACTTATGTACCTTAAGGCATGGACCTAGGGTAAATGCATGAGTATATTAAAAAGACAAGCTAAAAGCTTAATTGCAAAGAAAGAAAAGGGCTAAGAGGCAATGTGAGCAATGTGAGCTATAAGCTCGATTGAGATGGAAGCTAAGTGCTAAAGAGCAAAAGAAAGGCAAAGGCCTAAAAGAGCAAAGAGGCTAAATGCAAAGCAATAAAAGAGATAATAAAACGAGCGCACCTACGGGGTGAAACGTGGCCCATGTTGGAGTAGCAGGCAGTGTCCCTCTCCCGGGTAGAGACCCGTTCGGGACGTTTCCCCGTAGGGCGGGGTAACACTTGCGGGTGTTATCGGCAACCTTAGAGGACTTGTCTTATGGCAGCATGTCTGCCGGGCTAGGGCCCGTTGGGCAAGTTTCTCCGAGGGTTTAGCAACTTGAATTGAAACACAAGAAAGTTAATGAAAGTAATTTGGCAAGGGACAGGTTGGTTAGTTTGGCAACCTATAGCGACATAGAGCAATGTCATGGCAAAGGTAAAAGTATTAAGCATGCTAGCTAAGATTTACAGCTTTTATTTACTGTATTTCATTCTCTATTATATTGCTTCCATTAGACTAAGCGGTGCAGGGCATTTTCTCTCGGTGGTTGAACCCACTGGGAACTTGGTTGTAGTTCTCACACCCTTTGGGTGACTTCCCCACAGGTCCAGGTACATCGGGCGAGACACGCGACAAGGGCAAGCGCCCAGCAGAGTAGCGACCTAGCAGTCTAGAGTCGCCACCACCATTTTGGAGTTTCATTTTCTTGAGCGAACCTTGTATGTGAGGAACAATGTATAATTCTAAATGTTTAAGTTTCAAGTTGGAAAGAAAGAAAAAAAAAAAATATGTATGTATTTTGGTATTGTAGTCATGCTAAAAGAGAGTTGTAATATTAAACAAAAGTGTATGTCTTCGCTCAAGTTTTGTACTTTCAGTTCTTCTAACTAGTTGTTGAATGATTGAAAGTTTAAATTTATAGTTCTCTACTCTGATTGCTTACTCTTCCGCTATATTGAAATGATATTGTTGGATTGAACCGTTCCTTTCGGGTCTTGAAAGGTCATGCCCGATTGGCGGGTCTGTTGGCGCGCCCGAACTGTTCAAATTGACGGTCTCGGGGCGTGACAGATTAGAGTGGTATCAGAGCCTAGGAGATAGACCTAGGTGGTTAGCGAACCTTAGGAAGACCCTAGGGTTTAGGCACGAGAGCGTGTGTGGATCTTTTGGCGAAAGTACATGATTGGGTTACTTGATTCCCAAGAAGGACATTGGGAATGGATCGAGGGAAAATGGACTTCCACTAGCTAACGTTATGTTGGGCGGCCGACAACGTAACGTTAGGGGTGGGAAGAAGTATTCCTTTTTACTTTCGCATGATTGGGTTGACGAAGCCTTTATGTGATCGTTTAAATTTACTGCATTTAATCTCGCAAATGCCTAAGTTGTAAGCGTTGGACTAATGCTTTTGTGGTGTGCAGATAGCTATGCCACCGCGAAGGGAGACACGTCTTACGCGGCTCGAGCCGGGGGAGGGCTCCGGTCGAGTGATGTTCGTGAACTGAGGGACAAATGGCCGCGCTTATTGGCGTGGTACAGCAGCAGGCGGAGGCCTCTCAGCGACAGGAGGAGGCTTCCCGCCAACGAGAGGAGGAGACCTCTCGTAGGCTGGAGGAGGCTTCCGCCAACGGGAGGAGGAGACTTCTCGCAGGCTAGAGGAGGCGTTGCAGCGCCAGGAGGAAGCGTCGAGGCGTCAGGCCGAGCAAATTGAGAGGCTCCAGGACCTGTTGACGCGGCAGATTGAGGCGGCGCAGACGACGCATGGGCGCACAGCCTCGCCCCAAGTGGGGGCAACTACTGAAGGAGTGGCTATGGCGGCCGAGCCTATGGCGGCGCGCCCAGCACCATCTGTCGGGGCTACTAGAGGAGTGCCCCGGCGGGCCGACTCGGAGGTGGGTGATGCCGAGTACGCGGCCCAGAGAGCGGAGCAAAATAGGGCGATGGAGGTTCTCGCCGACTTCCAGAAATTTCACCCTCCTACCTTCAGCGGCGACAAATCCGATCCAATGGTGGTGGAGTCGTGGATTGACTCCATGGAGCGACTGTTCCTAACCCTTCGGGTGCCGGTGCGGGACCGTGTTACTGTGGCGGTTCCCCACCTCGATAATGTGGCACACCGTTGGTGGAAAGCAGAGTTGGAGAGAAGGGCTAGGACGGCATTGCCGGAGCCATCGTGGGAAGAATTCAAGGAGCTCTTCTTCGCCACATATTTCCCCGACAGTGCGAAGCAACAAATGGAAGATGACTTCAAAAATCTTCGCCAGGGAAGCCGCTCAGTTCAAGAATACGAGTGCGAGTTCTCTCGCATCGTTAGTTGTTTACCCACCGTGGTGCGCAGCGAGTGGGATAAGGTGCGATGTTTCGAGAGGGGCCTTCGACCGGCGATCTACTCAAAGGTCCAACCATTCAACATTGCAACTTATCGGGAGATTGTGGATAGAGCCCGCTTGGTAGAAAGGGGCGACATGGTGGTGCGCCGAGAGCGCGAAGCTTTTGAGAAAGATAAGGGCAAAGCGAAGGAAAAGAAGCGGCATCAAGGTGGCCCCGGGGGTCAGAGCCAATATCAACGGCCTCCGAAGCAACAACGACAGCAGCACTATCCTCGGGAGCCCCGACAGTTCACGGCCCCCGGGCGATGTGCCATTTGTGGTGGACCGCACCGACCTACTGAGTGCCCAGAACGCGAGGGGAGGTGCTTCAACTGTGGCCGGCCGGGTCACATGGCTCGAGAGTGTTGGAGGGGCACGCACCCCGCCCCGGCCGTGCCGACGATCCAGGCTGCCCCGAAGCAACACAAGAAGACGGTGCCAGCTCTACCAGCTGCGCGCCCCGCTGCTCCTCAGCGACCGCCGAGCGGGCGGGCTTTTGCCGCTCAGGCGAAGGAGGAGGAGCCCGTGGCTGACGACGTCGTGGCAGGTATAATTTTTATTAATGATGTTCGATGTAGGGCTCTATTCGACACAGGTGCATCGCATTCATTCATATGTAGATCCTTTGCCATGAGACATGGGTTGGATGTATTACAGTCTACTAGTACTAAAACGGTCCATGTGCCTGATGGTTCTTTAGAGGTATCTGAGAGTTGTCCCGCCTGTCCAGTTCGGGTTGGCGAGTGGATTATGACAGTGGACTTCTTAGTTTTGAGACGGCTAGGAGATTATGATGTAATTTTGGGAATGAATTGGCTCTCCAAGTATTATGCCACTATCGACTGCGAGCGGCGGGTTATCATCTTTCGAGAGCCGGGACAAGAGGAGTATGTATTCAAGGCATGTAGAGGCTCTCTATTTGCCTCTGTGGTCTCGGCATCGCGGGCCAAGAAGCTTATCGACAGAGGGTGTGTGGCTTACTTAGCTACCGTGGTGGAAGGGCACAAGGAGGAACCTAATGTACAAGACATTCCCGTGGCGCGGGAATATCCTGATGTATTTCCTGCGGAGTTGCCGGGCATGCCGAGGGATCGGGAGATTGAGTTCATAATAGACTTGGTTCCCGGGACGGCTCCAGTTTCAAAGGCTCCTTATAGAATGGCCCCGGCGGAGTTAAAGGAGCTTAAGGCTCAATTGCAAGATTTGCTGGACAAGGGTTTCATTAGACCTAGCGTATCCCCTTGGGGAGCTCCGGTCCTATTTGTGAAGAAAAAGGACGGATCGCTGCGGTTATGTGTGGATTATCGGGAGCTCAACAAATTGACAATCAAGAACCGATATCCATTACCGAGGATCGATGATTTGTTCGACCAATTGCAAGGTTCCCGGGTATTCTCAAAAATTGACCTTCAATCGGGATACCATCAATTAAAGATTAAGCCGGAGGATGTGCACAAAACAGCTTTTAGAACGCGGTATGGACATTATGAATTCACTGTAATGCCTTTCGGGTTGACGAATGCCCCGGCGGCATTCATGGATTTAATGAACCGCGTTTTTCAGCCTTTCCTAGACCGATTTGTCGTTGTCTTCATTGACGACATTTTAGTCTACTCTCGAAGTGACGACGAGCACGAGGATCACCTACGACAGGTTCTACAAGTGCTTCGAGAGCGGAGCCTATTCGCGAAGTTGAAGAAATGCGAATTCTGGCTCCGGGAAGTGGCATTCTTAGGACATGTGATTTCTGAGACGGGGGTGTCTGTAGACCCCAAGAAAATTGAAGCAGTGAAAGATTGGCCGCGACCAACAAATGTCACCGAGATTCGAAGCTTTATCGGACTCGCGGGCTATTATAGGCGGTTTGTGGAAGGGTTCTCTAAAATTACCATTCCACTCACCAGCCTTACAAGAAAAGGAGCTAAGTTCATTTGGAGCGATGCCTGTGAGAGAAGCTTCCAATTGCTCAAGGACAAGTTGACGACGGCTCCAATTCTTGCTCTACCCGTTGCGGGAAAAGGGTTCGTGGTTTATAGTGATGCTTCAGGGACTGGGTTGGGGTGTGTACTCATGCAAGACGAGAGGGTTATAGCCTATGCCTCCCGGCAGCTGAAGAGTTATGAAAAGAACTACCCCACTCACGATCTCGAGCTTGCCGCGGTGATTTTTGCACTAAAGATATGGCGGCATTACCTCTACGGGGAACATTGCGAGATTTACACGGATCACAAAAGCCTCAAATATTTGTTCACTCAGAAGGAATTAAACCTGAGGCAGCGCCGATGGCTGGAACTCCTAAAAGATTATGATGTTAGCATCTTGTACCACCCGGGGAAAGCAAATGTGGTGGCCGACGCGCTAAGCAGGAAGTCCGTGGAAAATCTTGCCATGATCATCACCGACCAATACCCGTTGCAATCCGAAATGAGACGGATGGGCTTGGAGGTTGTGGCTTCCGGTGCCCCCGCGAAGCTTATGACGCTCGTTGTGCAACCTACCTTGTTGGAGAGAATTAAAGAAAAGCAAATGGCGGATGAAAAGCTCCAAAAGGCGAGGTCTGATCTAGAAAGCGGTGAGGCAAAGGATTTTACTGTGGATTCTGAGGGGATCCTAAGGTTTCGGGGTCGCGTGTGTGTACCTAATGATGAGGATATTCGTGAAATGATCCTTCAAGAAGCACACCGATCGCCGTATACTATCCACCCCGGCGGCACAAAAATGTATAAGGACCTGAGGGCGCAGTTTTGGTGGCCAGGTATGAAAAAGGATGTTGGACACTTCGTGGCTAGATGCTTAGTGTGCCAACAAGTCAAGGCTGAACATAGACTCCCTGCGGGCAAGCTTCAAAATCTGCCGATTCCCGTGTGGAAATGGGAGAACATCGCTATGGATTTTATCGTGGGCTTGCCTCGGTCTCAAGCAGGCCACGACGCGATTTGGATGGTTGTGGATAGGTTAACCAAGGCGGCTCATTTCCTGCCTGTCCACACCACCTGGTCTAGGGATAAATTGGCGCAGTTGTATATTGATGAGATTATGCGCCTTCATGGAGTTCCTGTTTCTATAGTGTCGGATCGGGATCCCCGATTCGTGTCACAATTTTGGAAGAGCTTCCACGAGACTTTGGGAACACGCCTGGATTTCTCTACGGCTTATCACCCTCAGAGCGATGGTCAATCTGAGAGGACCAATCAAATCCTCGAAGATATGCTCAGGGCGTGTGTCTTGGACTATGGACCAGGGTGGCAGCGATATTTGCCGATGGCGGAGTTCGCCTACAATAACAGCTATCAAGCCAGCATCGGAATGGCACCTTTTGAGGCACTCTATGGCAGAAAGTGCAGGTCTCCACTGCATTGGAGTGAGGTTGGCGAGAGATCATCACTGGGTCCTGATGTATTGCAAGAAGCCGAGGAAAAGGTGCAAATTGCGCGTCAACGTCTGGTGACAGCGCAAAGTCGGCAAAAGAGCTATGCGGACAAAAGGCGGCGCGACCTAGAGTTTAAGGTCGGGGATCATGTATTTTTGAAGGCGTCGCCCACGAAGGGAGTAGTGCGATTTGGGATGCGAGGAAAGTTGAACCCTCGTTTTCTTGGACCTTATGAGGTTTTGGAGCGGGTTGGCCCAGTGGCCTATAAAATAGCTTTGCCCCCAGATTTGGCAGGAATTCATGATGTGTTCCATGTGTCACAACTCCGCCAGTATGTCCACGACCCGACGCACATAATCAACTACCCACCACTCGATCTACGGGAGGATATGAGCTACGATGAGTTCCCGTATAAGATTATTGATCGGCGTGATAGGAAGCTCAGGAACCGCTCCATTCCTTATGTGAAAGTGCTTTGGACGAGGCATAGCGAGGAGGAGGCCACGTGGGAGCCTGAGGCTGTGATGCGGGAGCACTATCCTCGCTTGTTCGAGGAATAAATCCCAAGGTACGTGAGTTTTAGTTTCGCGGACGAAACTCCTAAAGGAGGGGAGAATGTAGTGCACCGATTTCTGCGAAATAGCAAAACTCGGTAAAAATACTTGTAACGCGTTTCAAATATGATTACAAGTGGGTTTGAAGTGTTTTGAATCAACGCAAAAGCCGTTGAGTCGAAAAGTGAGTTGTGGTTGAGAAACGAAGCCTCAAATTGCAAAATTGGGACTCGTGTTCGCCGAGTTCGCAAAATGGCAAAATTCGGCGAGAGGACTTGTAACGTGTTTTAAACATGATTACAGTCGAGTTCGGTGCGTTTCGGGCTGACGCGAAGGGCATCGGGTCGAAAAGTGACTTGAACCCGAGGACTTAGCCAAATCTGGAATTTCTGAAATTTTTAATCGCGAAGCGTTTTCGGAGCCCTGTTTCGAGGGCTTCGAGTGCCCCAAAATTTTAAAAGAAATCGTGGGGTGTCTCACAAAAGTTTTCTTATTAAAAGGGGCGAAAAACCTAGGTATGTTATTAAGAAAAATCGGAGAACGAAGCGAAGAAAAATGCTTCGTGATTGCTGAAACTGCAGTTTTGACAGCCCAAGTCTATCGCGAAGCATTTTCGGAGCTCTCTTTCGAGGGCTTAGAGTAGTCCAAAATTTTAAATAAAATCGTGGGAAGTTTAAGAAAAATTTGTAGATTAAAGGGGCGAAGAAAACAATTTGTTATGTTTTCTCAGTTGACGGAAAACGAGGCGAAAGAGGGCTATCCGATAAGGCTCACTGCAGGAAATTCTGCAGGAAATGGGCAGTTTGGGATAATTTCAAAATTCTGGGGCATTTTAGTAAATTCCCTTCTTTCCCAACCACCCACTGCAGAGGATAAATGACCCCTCTCTCTATCCCCTCCCCCTCACACGCCTCCACTCCTCTCTCAGCTAGGAAACGAAGAGGAGAAGAAAGGAGAAGAAAAGAAGAAAGAAGAGAAGAAAAAGAAGAAAAGAAGAAGAAGAAGAAGAAGAGAAGAAAAGGAGAAGAAAAGGTAACTCTTCTCTCTCTCTTTCTCTCTCTCTCTCTCTCTCTTCTCTCTCCTCCTCCTCTCTCCTCTCTCTCTCTTGCAGCCAGCTGCTGCGCAAGGCAGCAGCATGCTGCCTTGCGCAGCTGCTGGTGCTGCAGCAGTGCTGCTGCTACCAGCAGCAGCAGCAGCTGCTGTTTCTGCTGCTTGGGCAGCAGCTTGAAGCTGCTGCCCAGCAGCAGATGTGGGGGAGAAAAGGGGTGGGGCTTAACCAGCTGCAGCAGAGCATTGCTGCAGCTGCTGCTCTGCTTTTATGCGCAGCAGCAGCTGCACCATGCTACTGCTTAGCTGCTGCTGCTGCTAAGCAGCAGCAGCTAGGCAGCCTTTTGGCTGCGCAAGCAGCTTCAATGCTGCCTTGCGCAGCATGTATGAGCTGCTGCCTGGGCAGCAGCTGTGCAAGCTGCTGCCCAGCAGCAGTTGACATGTTTCAAAAAAAAAAAAAAAAAAAAAAATAGAGTTGGGCAGCGCCTGCAGCTGCATGGCAGCTGCATTGGCAGCGCCTTATGCAGCTGCAAGACCTGTTGCAGCTGCTGCTGCTACAAGCAGCAGCAGCAGCAGCAGCAGCAGCTGCTGCTTGGGCAGCAGCTTCATGCTGCTGCCCAGCAGCAGGGGCAGTTTACAAAAAAAAAAAAGAAAGAAAAAAGAAGAAGAGAAGGAGAAAAGAAAAGAAAGAAAAGAATGAAGAAAAGAAAAGAAAGAATGAGAAAAACTCTTCTCTTTCTTTTCTCCAATTGCAATTTCCAAAAATTCTCAATTTTGCAAAATGCAAAATTGAGGAATTGGGGGGGGGGAATTGCTTAATTTGAGCTCCTCTAAAAATTTAGAGAGCATTGGGCTTTCTCCAATGTAAAATTGCAATTCTTGAACTTAACAAGTGCAAAATCGACGAATTGGGGGAAAATAGCTCAAATTGAGCTTTTCTCAAAATTCGGGGGGCTTTTTGACCCCGGATCGAGTTGAGCAAGTTTCTTTTTGGCAATAGGCCATGGATGATCATTTTCTCCCATTTTTGTAAACCAATAAAAAGTAGCCTTTTGGTGGGGAAAATGATCAAATAGGAATTTTTCCTTCTTTGTTGTCAAAAGAGGTTAATTTTATCGTCTTATTGATTTAGAGAATCATGTAAAGGCAATTGCTTCATTTTGCCTTCCTTACAATGTAGGAAAGCCTCAAGGACCAAAGAGCTGGAATTGTCTCCTGCAAGGACCAAGAACACACCGAGGTGGGGGATTCTATCGAGCGAGGGTGACCTCTCCCCTTATCTTTTGCTTGTTATTAGAAGCATGTTAATAGAGTGGCTAGGACAATAATTTCATGCTTATGTAGATGTGGTTGTGGTTTATGGAAATTTGACTTAGGAGAAAACTTAGATTAGGCTCTAATGTGTGGCATTCACTATAGGATTTCACGAGTGGCATGGTTGTTTGAGTCAAATAAGTGTGTGATGGAATTAGGGCCTAATTTAGAGTTATGTCTCTAAGGAAAGCATAGTTTAGTTGAGGTTAAAATCCAGAGTATTGGAAATCCCTAGAGTGGTCATAGGGAGTTGGGTTAATATACCTACACTTTAACTTCAACTTGAGCATAATGAAAGTTAAGAATTGAGTCTAAGGGACTTATGTACCTTAAGGCATGGACCTAGGGTAAATGCATGAGTATATTAAAAAGACAAGCTAAAAGCTTAATTGCAAAGAAAGAAAAAGGGCTAAGAGGCAATGTGAGCTATAAGCTCGATTGAGATGGAAGCTAAGTGCTAAAGAGCAAAAGAAAGGCAAAGGCTTAAAAGAGCAAAGAGGCTAAATGCAAAGCAATAAAAGAAATAATAAAACGAGCGTACCTACGGGGTGAAACGTGGCCCATGTTGGAGTAGCAGGCAGTGTCCCTCTCCCGGGTAGAGACCCGTTCGGGACGTTTCCCCGTAGGGCGGGGTAACACTTGCGGGTGTTATCGGCAACCTTAGAGGACTTGTCTTATGACAGCATGTCTGCCGGGCTAGGGCCCGTTGGGCAAGTTTCTCCGAGGGTTTAGCAACTTGAATTGAAACACAAGAAAGTTAATGAAAGTAATTTGGCAAGGGACAGGTTGGTTAGTTTGGCAACCTATAGCGACATAGAGCAATGTCATGGCAAAGGTAAAAGTATTAAGCATGCTAGCTAAGATTTACAGCTTTTATTTACTGTATTTCATTCTCTATTATATTGCTTCCATTAGACTAAGCGGTGCAGGGCATTTTCTCTCGGTGGTTGAACCCACTGGGAACTTGGTTGTAGTTCTCACACCCTTTGGGTGACTTCCCCACAGGTCCAGGTACATCGGGCGAGACACGCGACAAGGGCAAGCGCCCAGCAGAGTAGCGACCTAGCAGTCTAGAGTCGCCACCACCATTTTGGAGTTTCATTTTCTTGAGCGAACTTTGTATGTGAGGAACAATGTATAATTCTAAATGTTTAAGTTTCAAGTTGGAAAAAAGAAAAAAAAAAAATATGTATGTATTTTGGTATTGTAGTTCATGCTAAAAGAGAGTTGTAATATTAAACAAAAGTGTATGTCTTCGCTCAAGTTTGTACTTTCAGTTCTTCTAACTAGTTGTTGAATGATTGAAAGTTTAAATTTATAGTTCTCTACTCTGATTGCTTACTCTTCCGCTATATTGAAATGATATTGTTGGATTAAACCGTTCCTTTCGGGTCTTGAAAGGTCATGCCCGATTGGCGGGTCTGTTGGCGCGCCCGAACTGTTCAAATTGACGGTCTCGGGGCGTGACC
>CM054938.1:16578946-16688075 GCA_029168755.2 Tillandsia fasciculata
TTGGTCCCATTGCCCGTTGCAGGCTCTGCCAAAAGTTCGACACAAATCGCGTGTCTCTGTCCGACGTGATAGATGTCGGTACCCCATGCAACCTTACTATCTCGTTGATGTATGTTTGTGCCAGTCGTTCCCGAGTCCACGTCGTGTGTATGGGCAGAAAGTGGGCCGATTTCGTCAAACGGTCCACAATCACCCATATCGCATCGTGTCCCTGTGGCGATCTCGGAAAACCGGTCACAAAATCCATGGTAATCATGTCCCACTTCCACTCGGGCACCGGTAAAGGTTGCAACTTCCCTGC
Source organism: Tillandsia fasciculata (assembly GCA_029168755.2). Lineage (NCBI taxonomy): Eukaryota > Viridiplantae > Streptophyta > Magnoliopsida > Poales > Bromeliaceae > Tillandsia > Tillandsia fasciculata. Next base: position 16,579,248 of record CM054938.1, read on the forward strand.
CGGGCGTTGATGCTCGGCCTTCACCTGTTGGCACACCAGGCAGTGTGCCACAAATCGAGTCACGTCTTCCTTCATCTTGGGCCACCAGAAGGTTTGTTTGACGTCCTTGTACATCTTCGTTCCCCGGGGTGCGCCGCATATGGGGCAGTATGCGCCTCCCGCAGGATTTCCTCTTTGAGTTCCGGTAGATCCGGCACGCAGATTCGTCCCCGAAATCGTATCGTGCCGTCGGAGCTTCCTGTGAAATCACCTTCCTGGTCGGCGGTTATTCTACCTCGCACCAGCTGGAGTTGGTCATCAGTCGATTGCCCTTCGAGAATCCTGTCCAGCAGGGTAGGTCTGACCACCAGTGTCAGAAGTTGTGCGACTGTACCCGCCGGTACTACTTCTAGTCTCAATCGCGAAAATTCCGCAATCAGACTATCCTGCTGGGTGATGGCACTTACACCTGCCTCCTCGGCCTGCCCTTGCGACTCAGGGCGTCGGCCACCACGTTGGCCTTTCCCGGGTGATAGTGGATCGTCAAATCGTAATCCTTCAGTAGCTCGAGCCACCGCCTTTGTCGCAAGATTTAGCTCCTTTTGGGTGAAAAGGTACTTGAGACTCTTATGATCTGAGTACACATTGCAGTGTGCCCCATACAGGTAGTGTCTCCAAAGCTTGAGGACAAACACCACCGCTGCGAGTTCCAAATCGTGCACGGGGTAATTCCGCTCGTACTCCTTGAGCTGCCTTGACGCATAGGCTATAACCTTTCCCCGTTGCATGAGTACTCCACCCAGTCCGTTTCGCGACGCATCGCAAAACACTTCATAATCCTCCCCTGGTTCTGGCAGGGCGAGAATCGGGGCTCGCGTCAATCTATCCTTGAGCTCCTCGAAGCTCCTCTGGCACTGTCCGTCCAGATAAACTTCTCCCCCTTTCGAGTCAAACGGGTTAAGGGGGTGGCTATCTTGGAGAAACCCTCCACGAAGCGCCGGTAATACCCGGCTAATCCCAAGAAGCTTCGAACCTCCGTCACTGTTGTCGGTCGGGGCCAGTCCGTCACCGAATCTATCTTCTTCGGGTCCACCGCGACACCAGACGCCGAGATTACGTGCCCCAAGAAATCCGACCTCACGGAGCCAAAACTCACACTTTTTGAGTTTGGCGTAGAGTTTCTGTTCCCGTAGGGTCTGGAGGACTGTGCGCAGATGTTCTTCATATTCCTCATCTGTACGAAAGTAGATGAGGATATCGTCGATGAAGACCACCACGAATAAATCCAGGAAGGGTTTGAATACCCTATTCATCATGTCCATGAACACAGTCGGGGCATTAGTGAGCCCGAATGGCATTACCGTAAATTCGTAATGGCCATAGCGAGTCCGGAAGGCCGTTTTGGGGATGTCCTCCCCCTTAACCCGGAGCTGATGATAGCCCGACTGCAGGTCAATCTTTGAAAATACCGTCGCCCCTTGTAGTTGGTCGAAAAGGTCGTCGATCCTTGGCAGGGGGTACTTGTTCTTAACGGTGACCTTGTTTATTTCCCGGTAGTCGATGCACAACCGGAGGCTTCCGTCCTTCTTTCTCACAAACACGACGGGCGCGCCCTAGGGTGACGCGCTTGGTCTGATAAAGCCCTTGTCCAAAAGGTCCTCCAACTATGCCTTGAGTTCTTTCAACTCCGCGAAGGCCATCCTGTACGGTGCCTTGGTGATGGGCTTGGTGCCGGGGAGTAGTTCAATAGGGAAGTCGACCTCTCGTTCCGGCGGCATTCCGGGGAGCTCCGTCGGAAATACATCCGGAAATTCTCTTACGACTGGGATTTCGGAAGGCGAGGGAACGGGTCGGGTGGCTAAATCTACCGAGGCTAGATAGGCCACACACCCACCCTCTATCAGCTTCCTAGCCCGCGACGCGGAGATGACAGCTAAAAAGGAGGTACTTTTACATGCCAAGTATACGTTTTCCGGAAATCCCGGCTTCTGCAGTTGCATTTGGCGCTTCTCGCAGTCAATTACCGCCTGATACTCGGTGAGCCAGTCTATACCTAAGACTACGTCATATTCTTTTAGCGGTATAACCACCAGATCCCAGGGGCACGACAACCTTCCCAATCTTATTGAACACGAGGGTACTAGACTAGTTGCCGCGATTGGCCCCCCAGGGGTCTGGACGGTCATCCAAACATCAAGGGGACTACTTTCTAGCAGATGTGTTTGTGCAAAAGTACGGGAGATGAAAGAGCGAGACGCCCCGGTGTCAAACAGGGTTCGAGCTCGAAAATTAGAAATGGAGGTAATACCTGCGACCACCTCTTCTGGCAGTACCGCTCCATGCTGGCCCATGGAGTAGAGCCTCCCTCCTGGTTGTGGTTGAGATTCTCCTTCTGCTCTTGGCGCCGAGGGGTGTGGGGGCATTCCCGTTGACGCTCTACCCCGCCCTGGTAGCTGCGCCGTCGAGGTGGAAGCTGCGAAAGATGCCGCTCCCGTGTTCATGGGACAGTTGAATCGAAAATGCCCTGGTTTGCCGCAGCGGTAACAGTGATCTTGTCTCTTAGGGCAATCCGTCACTGGATGCGTTCCTCCGCAAATAACGCATGGCTTGTTCGCTGGCCGCTGCTTTCCGGTAGGCGCACTCTTGCTTCCTTATTGCGTCTTGGGGTATTTTGGGGGTCGGCTCCCACCAGAGGGCCCCCTCCCGGGTAAGTCTGTGTCCGCTTCTTTTCCCGGTTATATTCTGATCCCTCACATCGAGCTCGGGTAATGGCGAATCCCCGCTCCACAATGGTGGCCCTGTCCACCACTTCTCGAAACGTGCGCAAGTCCGCTGCCTGAACTATCTCGAAGATGTCGCTCCGTAGCCCGTCCACAAAAAGAAGGGCCTTGTGGGATTCATCCCGTATAACAAACGGGACGCAGTTAACTAATCTCACAAACTCCCTTTGATATTCCACAACCGAGCGGTTCCCTTGCCTAATGTTCTTCAAGTCGTCCTCTAATTGCCGTTTGACACTGTCGGAGAAGAAAGCGCCAAATAATTCCTCTCTAAAGGCCGACCATGACGGTAGTGGGTCATTTGTAGACGGATCCGGGCGCACCGTCTTCCACCAGATGCGGGCATTCCCTTCAAGGAAGTGAACAGCTAGGGGAACCCGCTCGTGTTCCTCCATCAGTAGGTCCTCGAAGAGTTTCTCCATGGTATCCACCCATTTCTCGACGACCCATGGATCGGTCGTCTCTCCCTCGAAAATGGGGGGGTCATGCTTCTTGAACTCCGTCAAATTCGTCCTGACCCTCTCCCACTCCGCCCGCTGCACCGTAGTCCCTCCTGCAGCGGCGGACCCCCCAAGAGTAGGGGTCGTTCCTGCCTCCCCCGCTGTCGCTCCCAATACGGGCCCCGAGGTCGTCGGGGTGGGTATATCCCTTGGGGCTGGGGGTTGTTCCGTTGTCGCACCCGTCGCCGAGGTCTGACGGGGTGCGGCAGTCGTCGTGTCGCCCGCCCCATGCATTTCCGTAGTGGGGGCGGTGGTTTCTGACGGAGGGGTCGGATCGCGCTCGGCTGGCGCGGTTGCCTGTCGCTGCGTCAGTTGACGAACATGCTCCGTCAGTGTCGCTAACTGCCCGGCCATTTCCCGTAGTTGTCGTCGGAGGAGCTGGTTTTCTGCGGCGGCCAGGGTCGCACCGTCTGCATCCGCATTCTCGGTGGACGATCTAGTCCGGGCCATCGTCCGCTGTAAACAAAGAAACCACATTAACCCTAAGGTTATCACCCTAGCACCCTGACTTACAATTACACCTATTTTAAATCCCCTTTTTCCCCGTACTCTCACGTACTACCGCACCTACACCTTGGTTATCTCATGTCCAATTTGCTTGTGGCATCATACACTGTGGATGTGGGTCACCGTCTACTGTGGTTATGGTTGTTTTTCTCTGATACCATATAATCTGTCACGCCCCGGGGGTTTTTAGGTCAAGATAAGCGGAAATGTGCGTGTATAAATTTTTTTCTTAATAAATAAGCATCAGCCTCGCCCCCGGTGCGTGTCAGACCGCCACATACACGAATTCACTCCGCCAACGGACAGAGTCTCCTTTGTATATGCACGGCGTCCCATTTACAATGCCAACCATCAACCATGCAGTAGTCATCAACCATAAAGCAGGGAAACTATATTTAACTACGGTTTTAAAAACGGTGTCCACCCGACACCCTATTTTTCAAACAATTAAACATTCAATCATTGAAGCAGCAACACCATTTGGAAAGGATAAAACCAGAGGTTATAAAATCTGTGCCCACACGGCACTCCGCTTTGAAAAGACGTTTTCGCAATCGTTTGGTTTTTATCAAAACATGCCGCTCATGAAAACACCACAATGTAGCTAAACCATAAAAGAACATCCAATCCACAGTGCCGACTATTTAATTGTCTACAGTTAACATGAACCACACAAGCAAATTAAACTAACAGTAACATAAAGGAAATGAGATAAACCCAAGAGATCACGAGTAGTAAGTCTCCTACGACTACGATCCTCGCGACGCAGTCTCACCGCCATCCCGGCTAACGCATCTAGTCAAACCTGTCACGGAGTGGGTAAAGTCAGTGACAAACAAAGTAGATGTCTTAATATTAATATGAATTAAAGAACAAACCAATTCCACCGGAACCTTTCGCTGAAACCCTGTGCAAAAATAAGCTGGGCACCAACCCCAGAGTACCTGTCGGAGAGACGGGAGTCCCCCCTCGTGCACAACCCGATTGATGCTTTTAACCCCTTCACGGAGCTAGTGCGGCCACCTTAGCTGTCGTGAAGAGGTCCTCACGGCTCCCACTCCTTTGTGAGGCACACGGGTCAAAAAGACCACTTCTCCGGAAAAGTACACCCATGCGGTGGCCCTATCCGCCTGTGCACGTGCAGCATCCCACCACAAAATTTGCCGGTGTCGGCGTGTATTGAGCCCCGCGAGCGCAGTCGCCATAATTATCATGTTAGAATAACCAGAAACATTTATGCGAAAGATTTAACAGTCCATCTACTTTGTTAGACAATTTAACGAGTCTTTTACGATGATAGATGCACTTACTGCACTTGTTGCACTTATAGCAAGGGAACCCACCTAGTTGAGGAGAAATCGGAACACTTAAATCTTTTGCACCCTCTTGCCGCACACCTGGACCTAAGAAGAGTCCACATGGGTAAACTATAGTCAAAACCATGTACTAACAACACAAAACGAAAGTCCAATATTACCTACTTTGGCGAAAAAATCCCAAAACCGTCCGATTTACCAAAAACCGGGTCCCCGCGGTGCCGTCGCCGCCCGCCGGAGCCCCAGGCGGCCTGGAACCGCGCGGCGCGTCTCCGCGGGCGGCGCCCTCGTGGGTTTGGGCCCACGCGGCGCGGCGCCCCGCGCGGTGCACAGCCCGCGCGGCGCCCCGCGCGGGTGCAGGCCCGCGCGGCGCCCGCGCGGCGACCGCGCCCGCGCGGCGACCGCGCCCGCGCGGCGGCCGCGCGGGTGCAGACCCGCGCAGTGCCCGCGCGGGTGCTGCCCGCGCGGCGCCCGCGAGGTGCCCCGGGCGGCGCCCGCACGGTGCCCGCGCGGCTTCCGCAGTAGCCGCTCGCGGCGGCGTCCGTCCGTCCGCGGCGTCCTCCCGCGCGATGCCCTAGCGGCATCGCGCGTCTCCGTCGTCCGCTCCGTGCCCTAGCTCGCTCGACGACGGTGGCGGCGACGGAGGAGTCCGAAAACCCAACGAGAAAAATAAAGGAAAATCCCGAAAAATCACAACGAGGATTTACTAACCGGATTGATCGACGGGGAAGTCGCCCGATCGCGTTCTTGCCTCCGGTTCGTTGTTCGGGATGATCGGACTCCTCTCTTTTTTTCTTCCTTTCTTCCGGCTAGGGGTCCGTCTTTTCTTTCTTTCACTCTCTCGTTTCTTTTCTCCTCACCGACTAGGGTTTTTTTCTATTTCCTTCCGATAACCGGGATTATATATATAACCCTTTATTATTTATTTATTTTCTCTTTTATTTATTTATTTCCCTTTCAACACGTACGTAAGGGAAAAAGCCTTTTTCCGTCACCGGATAATTAATTAATTAATTAATTATCCCCTACCAGATAAATCCAAAAACATGCCGGATATTTTACACAGATTACGATGCACGCCCTAAGTCACCGCGATCTTCGAAGTCCCCTTCCGGGAGATCCGTACATCGGATTCCCGATCCGATCGCACCGTCGGTCTTCATTTTTCGAGCCCTTTGCCAGAAAAATACCCGCACCACGCACCGACCGACTTTCAAACATTAAATAATTTTATTTCACTTAAGGGCTTAATTAATTAACATATGAGTCACAATTACACGTAAGAGCCGAATCATTACGTGCAAGGACCAGGGCGGGGACACGTGGCAGTCCCCGGTTGGTCGGTGCACGCGGCGCGGTCCACGGAATCCGAAGTTGGGTGCGTGGACCGGGTGCAGGGGACACGTGTCAGCACGTGATTTGCGGGCTCACGAGGCGTGGCGCATGGGGACACGGGCGAGCGCCTCGGGGCGCGTGCGTGGCAGGCGGTCAGGCGGCGCCTGCCCGGACGTGTGACCGCGACAGGACCGGGACTGGTGGCGCCCCGTTATTCGCGGGCACCACCTACCCGTTTGACCAGGGAGGGCCCACGTGGCGGCACCGGACGCGCCCCGCACAGCTGTTTGCTGTGCGGGACACGTGTCCGAACCCTGGTGCGCCACGTGGCCACTTCCGACGCGCCCCGCACAGCTGTTAGCTGTGCGAGACACGTGTCAGAACAGGGGTGATTCGGGCGCTCCCTTGTGGTATCTTGTGCCGCCGGATTCGAGCGCCCGAAATCGGTTCCAGCGCCCGAATCCGGGGACACATGTGGAATTTCTCCATTTGTTTCGTGCGGCTTATTTAAAGCCCGAGCCGCCTTCTTTTGCAGTTTTTTCGCGTTTCTGAGCTTCATTTCGACTCAAGGCCTTCTACAAAGTTGCTCCCCGTGCTTTGCTGCATCCATCTGAGGATTTCTGGGATTTTACGTGGCACGCTTTTTGAGATTTCTATTTATTTGGCGCATTGTGACGCTCCTTCGCCGGTGTTTCCTTCCGTCGCGTTTCGGTGCGAGAGCTCCCCCGGCCTACTCCGACCACCTTTTCGAGCGATTCTTTCGTCGTTGGATCCGCGACAGGTAGGGCTACGATCTTGGTATTTTCAGCTTCCCCTAGTTTCAGGTTTTCCTTGGAGTTTTTCCGTGCTTACTGGGACCCATTATTTTCTGTGAGGATTTAGGGGACAGCAGGTTGTTTTGTGGATTTCTCCGCGCTCGAGCGTCGGATTTGAGGCATGCCTATACACTTTTTCCATCTACTCGTCGCGAGGATTATCGTCGTATTTTTTTAGGATTTTTCTGAGGCTTCCCCGGAGGTATATTTTTCTCCCTTTATCTGTGCATGGTGTTACAGTTATGTTGTTGTGGGGTTTTGCGCTCTCCGTGTTGTGGAATTTGTAACTCGGCCTACGGGGCTCGGATTGGGACGTGTAGGTACCTGTTTCGAAGGTCTCGACGCGACGATCGCAGCAGTATTTTTGTCGAATTTTTCGAAGCCCTTTCTGCAGGTGAAAATGTTGCATCTTTAGGACTGTTTTCGCAGATTGTGTATACTTGGATAATTTTGGAATAAAGTGTAACTGTGGACCTTTTGTTGTACCCAGCAGGGTTAGCGGGTATTGCTGCACCCGTTGGGACTAGAGGATATTGGAGATATTTATTCTTGGTATTTTCAGCTGTGGAACTTTGGACAGTTCAGCTCTTCAGGTGGGTTGCCTCGTCTTCAAGATCTACGGATTGATCTCTAATTCTATTGTTGTAGGTTCTTGCATGATTGTGATAGTATATTGATAGCATGCTAGAATGTAGAAATTGATGTTCTTGATGTATTCATATGATCATGTGAATTATTATTTCCTACAACCTGTTAATTTATTGTTATCTTGGGACTTGATCTAGCACCCCCGTCACATGCTGCATGTTCAACCAGACTAGTAGAAAACTCCAACTTGGGCTAGGTTATTATTGCTTTAGACATTCCCACACTGATATATACTGTTTCATCCTGGACTTAGAGTTTCCTCGCCCGGGTAGTGGGCCGAGAGGTCGGGTTGTTGTGGGATGCATGTTACACTCGTGTCTGGGGACCGAGTGGAGTCTAATAGCAGTCCATAGATCAGTGTTTCTTTTGGGAGCCGTCAGAGTGACAGTAGGTCATGGCTGTGTAGTTTTCCAGCCTGTGAGTGAGAGAGTGTTTTGTTGGTTACTGCCGATCTTGTTGATCGAGGATTTGGATTATAGCCTGCATGAGCCACATTTGAGCTCGCAGAGATGCGCGGATACTTTCCTCGGTGTGGTCGTGCCCCTCGAGTGCCACTCCGGAGCTGGGCTTGATATTTGCTATCACGACTTGTCGACGCAGTCCCTCTGGCTGGGCCAGTTTTGGCAGTCACGGACGCCCTACGTAAGTCCGGTCCCTTTTTGGATGTAACGGCAGTAGGTAGGCGTAGGTTTGACTGGACCCGATGTGACAGTCAGTATAGATTGGTTGATCTGATTTGGGGGATAGTCGATGCACCATGTTTCTTTCTGTTCCACTCCTAGAGCATCTAGATAAAGGCATAGTAGATGTAGAGTTTAATTTTTCAGCTTTTCCTTCCAGCACTGCATTTGTACTTTATGCCTCTAGTAGACTTAGTCGGCAGACCGTCGGGCTTGTTGGCGGTACCCACTGAGAACTACTGTGGAAGGTAGTTCTCACACCCGCCGTGGTGTCTTTTCCCAGGGACTTCTACTCCTGTTACTGCTGTTCCAGCTGCTGATCCTGCTGATCGAGATAAGGGAGTCGCGAGATAGATTGTCACGCCCCGGATGTAAACCAGAACCCGGACCCGTCTACAGATCCGCCGTGCACACGGTATTTTTCGCGTACACGAAGCGTCGGTAACCTGCTCAGATATAAGAAATAATAATAAAAGAGCATAAAAATCAGAGCTGAACTAAAACTACTACATCTCAGACAACAGCTGGAAGTAAGTAACGAAAACTGTAAAAGTAAATACAAATATCTCTCCCAGCTCACCATAAATATACAACTAGCTGGCTAAAGCCAGACCCAAAATGAAATACAATAAAGCTGTCTGAGAAAATAGGGTACACCAAAACTCCAGCTAGCAACCGTCGGGTGGACTCTCTATCTAGTCCGCTATCCTCTTACCTCGATCCGCTGCTGACAGCCCAGCAACTCCCGCAGAGGACTCTGCAAAACAAAGGGGGAAAAACAAAGAAAAGACGATGGGGGTGAGAACTACTATAAAAACAGTAGCCTCCCCTAATGGGTAAAGCCTCAAACTCAGACATGCCCACTAGGCCTACTAGAGGCAAAAAGGAAAGAAGAAGTGGTGAGCTATAAACAGTGCTGCTGATAAGAAAATGAGGCTACCACTACGATGCCTCTAAATGCAGAGTCGGAACGATGTAACAAAAAGAATGCATCAGTGAATGTGCCTGACTGTATAAACCCAATCTAAGGACCAGTAAAAACTGGCACTGCCTACTAAACTCATCTGTGGGAGTACTGACTGACTACTGCCCGGTACGATCGTATCCCAAAGTAAGTAACAGATCGACCTCTGTCCGTCCGATCATACACTAAAGTAATAATAGACCGGCCTCGATCCGTCCGGTCGCAAACTTCGGAGTGGCACTCGAGGGGACCGACCCACACGAGTAAGGAAACCATGTCTCAATATCTCACTGTAGCAGGACAAGATCATGACTATGATCGAAGTGGGAAAAACCTTCTACTAAAGATAATCCGAACACCCAATCAATGCGATAATAAGCAATAAGTGGGAAACTCCATCCACTAGAGGAATCCTATCCCCAATCTGATGCAATAGTAACAACCCGGTCAACCACCCAAGATTCGTGGTTACCGCAATACCCTACCATCAAGCCCAGCCTGACCCAAATCCCTCAAAAATCTGACTACACTATCCCAGCCCCCGCTCGAACCTGGGCATACTATCCCTGAAGTCTAGATGACAGGAAAAAGAAATAAAGGTATGGTTTCTCCTAAGTCAAATCCCAATGATAGTGTAGCGGTGAATAGTGGCTTATTTATCTGTCCATTCAAGCATGCAATTGTCCCAGTATTTTAATCTATTTCACATGAATAGTTATGCTATAACAACGAGTGCCAACATTAATGTCTCAAGGTGACGATCCCTATTTGCATAATCACTAAGTACTAACATACAGCTGATCATGCTGTTTCAGATAAATAAATGCTTTAACAGGAGTGATTATGATATAAAACTCATGTCCAAAGACCAATGTCTCAATTACATGGATAAACTATCAATTATTTAATCCCATATTGCATGCAAGGTTTATCAATAATAGGTTCGACATTTTCTAACATCGAAATACTCTGATGTTCCTAGTGAACATACCAAAGGAGAGGGATACAACAACCACCCACCTCGAGAAGCGTGCACAACAGTAATACAAGATCCCTCGCTGCCAAAATCCTCAATCTCCAACAATCTCCAAAATACAAGAACTGCGATAATACTGCAAACATACCAACCAATGTCCAAATAAACATACAATTTCCACAATCAATTACTGTCCCCAAAATCAGTCAAGAAGATGCTGGATTTTCACCTGTAAGAGGGGCTCTGAAAAATCCAACAAAAATACTGCTGCGATCGTCGCGTCGAGCCCTTCGAAACGAGTACCTGCACGTCCCAAACCGAGTTTCGTAGGTCAAGTTACAAAATCGACAAGGTGACTATCTCAACAATCCCAAGTACAAAAATCTGTAAAACTTTGCTCTGAAAAAAAGGGATTTTCACCTTCCGAGAAAACTCAGAAAATTCCAGAAAAAATACGATGATGTTCCTCGCGACGCGTAGATAGAAATCGAGTACTGGCACGCCTCAATCCGATGTCCGAGTGCGAAGATATTGGCAAAATACTCCGGTGCTGTCCAAAACAACACACAGCAAACAGAGGGTCAACAGTGCCTCGGGAATCGTGCCAAAAGTCTGGAATACGAAGAAGTAATCAACTTGAAAAACGAAGCCCTACCTCTCAGGAACATAATGGCACAAGAATCGCCGAAAACGGTGGTCAGAGAAGGCCAGGGGAGTCCTCGGATCGAAATGCGACGAAGAGGGCAAATAAGAAAAGTGCGTCGCAGTGCGCCGGAAAAATGCCAACCTCGAAGTGCATGCCACCGAATATCCTGGATCTCCTCCACAAGATGTAGAATAAAAAGATGAGCAAAATCTCTCTTGGGCTCTCCCTTTGAAAAGGCCTGGAAAAGTCCCAAATGAAGGCCCAAAGGGCCTTTTTATAGGCTCAAGCCCAAAAGAGCTTCCTATCGGATTCGGGCACACCTTTTCGGGCGCCCGAATCCGCAAGGTCGGATATACCCCCGTCCGACAAGCGCCCGAAACGCCCTGCACGTGACATGTGTCCCGAACAGGGAACAGCCAGTGCAGGGCCGCTCGGGTGCTGCCACGTGTCGCGCAAAGGGTCAACAAAGTGGGTGGCGCCCGCCAATGGGTGGACGCCACGTGGCCCTCCCGCGCGACCCGCCGACCGGCCGGCCGCCTCACGGTGCACCATTCCGTGGACCGCGCCAGAAAAGCCCACCAATGAGCTGTTGCCACGTGTCCCCGCGCCTGGTCTATGCACTAGTGCGGGGTTTCGTGGACCGCGCATCGCGCGCCAGCCACTCCTGGCGCGCCACGTGTCCCCGCGCCGGGCCCATGCGCTAGTCGGCACTGCTCTGTGGACCGCGCACTGTGAACCGGCCAATGATAGGCCGCCACGTGGCACCCAGCCGGTCTACGGCCTCCCCCATGCACCAGAATCCGCTGAAAACTTCCGGGAGTCCGTTTTTGGGCATCCGGACTCAGAATTTAACAAGCAAATAGCCATTTTCAAGCATTTTTTCGCGCTGAATCCAAATCCAACCTCTGTTTGGCCTAAAACCTTTTCTAAAATCGACAAAAGCAGTCGAAGGCCAATCCAGCTAACAATAACTCACCGGGTCCATCTGTGGCATCCTTTTGATGCACTATGGGCCAGACACACCATCAACAGGTGTTTAACACAGTGGATTCATGGAAAAAAGCTACATGGGGTTTAGGGGCCCTACATCCTTCCCTACTAAAAAAAAGTTTCGTTCACGAAACTAGGAAACAAGATAGACATACCTCAGCCAGAAGCCTCAAATAAGAAAGGATAGGTATCCCGCATCACCTCCTCCAGCTCCCAAGTGGCCTCCCGCTCCTCGTGATTGCTCCATAAAATCTTCACATAAGGTATCACCCGATTGCGCAATTCTCTCACCTCGCGAGCCAGAATGCGCAACGGGCGCTCCTCGTACCCAAGGTCCTCCCCAATCTCCAGTGGGGTGAAGTCAATCACATACGCAGGATCAAAAACATACTTCCTCAGAGCAGAGACGTGAAACACATCATGAACTCTTGCCAGGCGTGGAGGAACTCGATAAGCAACAGGGCCAACCCTCTCCAGTATCTCAAAGGGTCCAATAAACCGGGGACTAAGCTTCCCTCGAACTCCAAATCTCCAGACCCCCTTCGAGGGCGAGACTTTCAAGAAGACATGATCGCCAACCTGAAACTCTAAGTCTCGCCGTCGGGTATCAGCATAACTCCGCTGTCGACTCTGGGCGGTCTCAAGATGTCGTCGAATCACTCTGACCTTTTCCTCTGCCTTAGACAGTAAATCCGGACCCAAAGTCTTCTTCTCACCCACGTCACTCCAATATAGGGGTGACCGACACTTGCGTCCATACAATGCTTCAAACGGAGCCATCTGAATGCTCGCTTGATAGCTGTTGTTGTACGCAAACTCAACTAATCCCAAGTGTCGGTACCACCCTCCTCCAAAATCCATGGTGCACGCTCTCAACATATCCTCGAGGGTCTGTATGGTGCGCTCAGACTGTCCATCGGTCTGTGGGTGGAATGCGGTGCTCAATCGGAGCTGCGTCCCCAAAGCTATCTGTAAACTCCTCCAGAAATGCGAGACAAACCTCGGGTCTCTATCTGATACAATGGAGACAGGTACACCGTGCAACCTCACCACCTCAGCCATGTATAACTGTGCCAGTAGCTCCAAAGGCCAAGTCACCTGTACCGGTAAAAAGTGAGCAGACTTGGTGAGTCTATCCACGACTACCCAGATCGCATCAGCTCTAGTCTGTGCTCTCGGCAACCCAGTGATAAAATCCATAGTGATATGATCCCATTTCCATTCAGGGATTGGGAGACTCTGCAACTTGCCAGCAGGAACACGATGCTCAGCCTTCACTTGCTGACAAGTTAAACAGTGAGCCACGAATCTCCCAATGTCTCTCTTCATACCACTCCACCAAAAATGTGCCTTGAGGTCCTTATACATCTTAGTCCCTCCAGGATGAATGGTATAAGGTGTATAATGGGCCTCCCTCAAGATCTGCTCTCGAATCTCTGAATCCATAGGCACACAAGCTCGGTCCCTGTACCGCAGTACTCCCGAAGCATCAACTGAAAAATCCCCTGCCTACTCCGTCTGAATCTGCTCTCGGATCCTCATCAAGTGGGGGTCCTCACTCTGTTTCTCGCGAATCCTGTCCAACAGAGTGGGCTGCACGACTAAAGACACAAGTCTAACAGAGACCCCAGGGGATACAACCTCTATCTGCAACCGTCTCATCTGCTCAACCAACAGTGCCTGCTGCGAGATCATCAGACTCAAACTCGTCCTCCTACTCAAAGCATCTGCCACAACATTGGCCTTGCCGGGATGATAAAGGATACTCAAATCATAATCCTTTAACAACTCTAACCATCAGCGTTGCCTCAAGTTCAACTCCTTCTGAGTGAATAGCTACTTCAAACTTTTATGATCAGTGTAAATCTCGCAGTGCTCTCCATACAAATAATGCCGCCACAGCTTCAGAGCAAACACAACCGCTGCTAACTCAAGATCATGAGTTGTAGTAATTCGGCCCTTAGGGGTATTTTTGACTCACATGTAAATTATTTAAGCCTTTAAGTGAAATAAAATTATTTAATTTTTAAAAGTCGGCCGGTGCGGGGTGCGGGTATTTTTCTGGCAAAGGGCCCGAAAAATGAAGACCGACGGTGCGATCGGATCGGGAATCCGATGTACGGATCTCCCGGAATGGGGTTTCTAAGATCGCGATGACTTTAGGCGCGCATCGGAATTCGTGTAAAATATCCGACACGCTTTCTGAGGAAGTTTGGATAATCCGTGTGATTAATTAATTAAGAAATTAATTAATCGGTGACGATAAATAAAATTGAGAAATTATTTTCCATGATTATTTAATTAAATAAATTAAATAATCGGTGACTAGGATTTAAAAGGGTGGGATTTTATCTCGTGGATCAAATATTTATTGTTGAGAGATAAAATCCGGATATTTGTGGGTTTTTTCTTTCTACGTACGTACGAATTAAAGAGGAAATTAATTAAATAAATAAGTAAATAATATGGATTATATAAGTGATCCCGATTATCGGAGGGAAAGAAAGGAAAAATAAAACCCTAACCGGTGAGGAGAGAAAAAAAGAGAAAAAGGAAAAGACGGAACCCTAGCCGGAAGGAAGGAAAAGGAAAAAGAGAAAGAGCCCGATCCTCGCGAACACCGAACCGAAGGCAAGAACGCGACCGGGCGACCTTCCCGTCGATCTTCGGTGAGTAAAATATTTTTTGGAATTTTTCGGGATTTTTCCGTCGTCCTTTTTGTTGAGTTTCGGGCTTCTCCGTCGTCTCCGTTACCGTCGCCGTCACCGTCGTCGTGCTAGGGCGCGGAACGGGCGACGGAGACGCGCGATGCCGCTAGGGCATCGCGCGGAAGATTTACGCGGATGGCCGGTCGCCACCGCGAGCGGCGATGGAGAAGACCGCGCGGGCTCCGCGCGGGCCGTACCCGCGCGGGCGCCGCGTGGGCGGCACCCGGGCGGGCCCGCAACCGCCCGGGCACCGCGCGGGGCGCCGCGCGGCTGCCGCGCGGGCGGCACCCGCGCGGGCCCGCAACCACGCGGGCGCCGCGCGGGGCACCCGCAGGCGTCTCGCGAGCAGCCCCCGCGCGGGCCCGCACCCGCGCGGGGCACCGCGCGGGCCCGCACCCGCGCCGGCGCCGCGCGGGCAGTACCCGCACGAGGCACCGCGCCGCGCCGCGTGGGCCGAAACCCACGTGGGCGCCGCCGCGGAGCCGCGCCGCGCGGTTCCGAGCCGCGCGGGGCTCCGACGGGCGGCGACGGCGGCGTGGGGTTCCGGTTTTCGGCGAGCCGGACGGTGTTTGACTTTTCTGTCAAAATAAGTAAATTGGGGTTTTCCGTTTTGAGATGTTAGTATGTGTTTTTGACCATAGTTTATCCTTGCGGACTTTTCTTAGGTCCGGGTGCGCAGCGGGAGTGTGTGAAAGATCCAGGTGCTCCGATCTTCCCGCAACAAGGTGGGTACAGTTGCTATAAGTGCAACAAGTGCAGTAAGTGCATCTATCATCATAATAAGTGTTCTTAATATGTCTAACAAAGTAGATGGACTGTTTAACCTTTCGCATGAATGTATTTCATCTTATATAATAAATGTTGCGGCTACGGTCGCGGTGCTTAATACACGCCGATCTCGGCAAATGTGGTTTTCAGATGTTGCACGTACACAGGCGGAATGGCCCCCGCATGGGTGTACTTTTCGGAGAAGTGGTCTAAATGACCCGTGTGCCCCACGTGGTGTAGAGTGGGGACCTCTTCACGGCAGCTATAGGTACCGCACTAGCCCCGTGAAGAGGTTAAAAGCATCAAAAAGGTGTTGTGCATGAGGGGAGACTTCTGTCTCTCCGACAGGTACTCTGGGATTGGCGCCCAACTTAATTATGTTCAAAGTTTAGCGAAAGGTCCCGGTGTAATCGGTTTGCTCTTCTTTCCTTGTTGTTATTTAAACATCTACTTTGTTTGTCACTGACTTTACCCACTCCGTGACAGGTGTTACTAGGTGTGTTAGCCGGGATGGCGGTGAGACTGCGTCGCGAGGACCGTAGTCAGGATTCTTGGATTTATCTCATTTTCCTTCATGCTTTAATTAGTTAATTTGCTTGTGGATTATATTAGTTGTGGACATGTATTAGTTAGCACTGTGGATGAGATGTACTTTTACGTTTTAGATACTTTTAGTGATGTTTTCGTATGCGGCACGTTTTCATGAAAAACCAAATGATTTCGAAAATGTTTTCTCAAAACGAAGTGCCGTGTGGGCACGGGTTTTGCAACCGCTGGTTTTATCCTTTCCAAATGGTGACGCCGCTTTAATAACTTGCTTGAAAAAAATAAGGTGTCGAGTGGACACCGGTCCTTTAAAACAGTAGTTAAATTAATGTACTCTTATTGGTGATGTATGTCTACTGTATGGTTGATGGTTGATGGATGATGTTGTAAATGAGACGCCGTGCATATACAAAGGAGACTCTGTCCGATGGCAGAGAGAATTTGTGTATGTGGCGGTCTGGCACGCACCGGGGATGAGGTTTATGTTACTATATTAAGAAAAAAAAATATACACGCAATTTTCCGCTTTGATTGACTCAAAAACCCCCGGGGGCGTGACATGAGTAGGGTAATTTTTCTCATAGTCCTTTAATTGCCGTGAAGCATAGGCAATTACCCTACCATGCTGCATCAATACACACCCCAGACCACTGTGAGAGGCATCGCTGTAAATCACAAATCCTTCTCCCATCACCGGGAGAGCAAGGATCGGAGCCATCATCAATCTCTATTTCAGCTCTTCAAAATTGCTCTGACAAGCCTCGCTCCAAATAAACTTAACTCCCTTTCTGGTCAGACGTGTGAGGGGGGTGGAAAGCTTCGCAAAGCCTTCCACAAATTGCCGATAGTAGCCAGCCAAACCCAGAAAACTCCGCACCTCGGTGATAGTCGTCGGCCTCGGCCAATCTCGAATAACATCCACCTTGGCCGGATCAACCGCCGCTCCCGTAGCAGAAACTACGTGGCCCAAAAAGGCGACCTCACAGAGCCAAAATTCGCACTTCTTAAGCTTGGCATACAACTTCTTCTCTCGCAGAAGCTGTAGCACTGTCCTCAAGTGCTCCTCGTGCTCCACATCACTCCGGGAGCAAATCAGTATATCATCAATAAACACTACCACAAACCGGTCCAAAAACGGTTGAAATATCCTGTTCATCAAGTCCATAAATACGGCAGGGGCATTAGTCAATCCAAATGGCATCATCGTAAACTCATAATGCCCGTACCGAGATCTGAATGCTGTTTTGGAGATGTCCTCGGCCCTTACCCTCAGCTGGTGGTAACCGAACTGAAGATCAATCTTCGAAAATACTGCAGCTCCCTGTAGCTGATCAAACAAATCATCTATCCGCAATAATGGATATTTGTTCCGGATGGTCACTTTGTTCAGTTCCCTATAATCCACACACAGACGAAGCGAACCATCCTTCTTTTTCACAAATAGAACAGGCACTCCCAACGGTGACACGCTGGGTCTCACAAAACCCTTGTCCATCAGATCCTATAGTTGCGCCTTCAGCTCTCTCAACTCGGCAGGCGCAATCCGATAAGGTGCTTTCGAGATTGGCGTGGTTCCCGGAACCACGTCAATCACAAACTCTATCTCCCTCTCCGGTGGCATAGTCGTCAACTCGGGGGGAAACACATCTGGAAACTCGCAGACAATGGGGATATCCTCGAGTCCCAGTGCCGCTGTAGGCACCTCCACAACAATGGCCAAGAAGGCAGTGCAACCTCTGCTCAACATCCACCTAGCCCTCGCCGAAGAAATAGTCGCTGCGAACAGCGTGCTCTGGCAACCTCTGAAGATAAACTCCTCCTGTCCAGGCTCGCGGAGAGTCATCGTCCTCTCTCTGCAGTCAATAGTGGCAAAATACCGCAACAACCAATCCATCCCTAATACCATGTTAAAATCCTGGAGCTGCCGCAAGACAAGCAAGTCTGCCAGCAAGATCCAAGGTCCCACCTGTACCGGGCAAGCCACACAATACTCCTCGACATGCAAAACATGATCAGGAATCCGAACCTCTAATGCATGTGACAAGGACTCTATCTCTATACCATGAAGGGATGCAAATGCTCGACTAATAAAAGAATGAGATGCTCCGGTGTCAAATAAGGTGCGAGTCCTAATGCCAGAAAGTAAGATAATACCTGCCACCACCTGGTCTGTGAGGACCTGGTTCCCCGCGGGGGAGTTCTTTGGTTGTTTGGCTGCTTTCGAAGGCTTGTGTGGTGTGTTGGTGGTGTTTGTGCGCAATTTGGACACAAATGGAGGACTTCGGGCCTAATTATGGATCACGGGAGTATTTGGAGTACCCGTCGAGTGTTTAGAAGTGATTCGCGCGATGCGGATGTCAAATTTGGACTCAGGGCGAAGTTTGGATAAAAGATCACCTCTCCGGATGCCTTCGGGAATTTTTAGAGTTGGAATTTGGCAAACCGGATTTTTGAAATGGACCCGGCGCGAAAATCGGATCAAGTGGGCTTTCCGGGGGCCTCCGGCAAAATTTCGGTTGAGAATTTGGAGAAACGGGCATCAAATTCGGATTCAGCGCGCGAAAACGGTCAAATTGGACTACCCACTTGTTATTTTTGAGCACTGGTTACTATTCATGCCGGAACAGTAACTCCGGCGGCGGCGGGCAGCGCCGGCGACGGCGGAGGGCGGCGGCGCGGCGGCGGGCAGGCTCGGGAGCGGCGGCGGGCAGGCGCGGGCAGCGCACAGCGCGCGGAGGCGTGCACCCGGGATGGGACACGTGGCGGCTCCCGGTTGGTCGGCGCAGCAGTCGTGGTCCACGGGATTTATTGCTGGTGTACGGTGGACCGGTGGTGGACACGTGGCAGCGTGTGATTGGCGCGGTGTTGTGCACTCGGTCCACGGAACCGCTGCACCGCCTCGGGGCGCGTGCGTGCACAGTGCGTAGGCGGCGCGCCAGGCGCGCGCACATGCGCGTGTCGGGCGCGCGTTGACCAGCCACCGAGCCACGTGTCGCCTGCTGGGGTGGCCACGTGTCGCCCGCGCAGTGGATGCCTTCGGTGTTGCCTGTGTGGCGGGCTACGTGGAGGCCCGTGGAAGGTTCGGGCCTGCACAGTGTTGGGCCGGGCCCAACACTGTAGCAGCCCGAATCTTCCGGGCGCCCGGAAACAGGGACACATTCGGTATTTTCCGAATTGTTTCCTGGAGCCTATAAAAGCGATCCGAGCTTCCTTCTTTCCCCTTTTTCTGGCATTTCCGAGCCTCCCCTCGCCACGGCGCCTTCAGCAAAGTTGATCCCCGAGCTATGCTGCATCCATCTGCAAAGTTTTGAGATTTTTGGTGGCACGCTTTTCGAGATTCTCATTTTCTTGGCGCGGCGCGACGCTCTTTCTTCGGTGCTTCTTCCGTCGCTCTTCGGTGCACGAGCTCCCCCGACCTACTCCGACCATCTTTTTGAGCGATTTCTTCGCCGTTGGATTCGCAACAGGTGAGGCTACGATTTTGGGTTTCACGCACATTTTCAGATTTCGTGTTTTTCGAGGTGTTTTCTCGTGCTCATTGGGACCCTTCTTGCTGTGAGTTTTTGGAGAGGGCAGCAGCTTCTTTTGTGGAGATCTTCGCGCACAAATCTCGGATCAGGACGTGCTTATAGACTTTTTTCATCTACTCGACGCGAGGATCATCGTGGTATTTTTTTTGGAATTTCTTGAGGCCTTCCCGAAGGTATACATCTTCCTCTTCATCTGTACCAGATTTTACAGTTATGTGGTTGTATGTTTTCGCGCGCCCGTATTGTGGAATTTACATCTTGGCCTACGGAACTCCGATTTGGGCGTGCAGGTACTCGTTTCGAAGCTATCGACGCGTAGAACGCAGGGATATTTTTATTGGAATTTATTGAGCACTTTCTGCAGGTGAAATATTGGCTTCTTTGCAGCTGAAAATTCAGCGTGTGTTTTGGGCAGATTTTTGGGATTTAAGTGTAACTGTAGACTTTTGTTGTACCCAGGAGGGATTGTGGACTGTACTGGACCTGTTGGACAAAAGGGTTGCTGTTCTATTGGTTTTCCCAGCTGCGTGACCCCGGACAGTTAGCACCTTCAGGTGGGTGGCTTTGCTTTCAGGATCTTTGGACTGTGCTCTAATTCTATTGTCATAGAATCATGCATGATAGTGTTTGGACTGGGTAGAATGCTAGAATGTGAATGTTAGTATTCTTTGTAATTATCTGATGATCTTTTCTGCTTTCTTCTACCTGTTAAATATTGTTCTTTTGGAACCTGACCTAGCACCCCCGTCATATGTTGCATGTGTAACCAGACCAATAGAAAACCCTCACTTGGGCTAGGGTTCTTTATGTTTAGACATCCACACTTTATGTTTCATTCCTGGACTTAGTATTATCCTCGCCCGGGTAGTGGGCCGAGAAGTCGGGACTTCTTTTTAGTGTGGGTTGCATTTGCACTCGTGCTTGGGAGCAGAGTGGAGTCTGGTAGTTGTAGTGGGTCGCTTATCTGTGCCGGGAGCCGTTTGGGTAAACGGTAGTCCCGGGAGGTCTTGTATCCCTGTTGTGCTGTCGCCACTGTGTTAGTGGCGGTTGTGTGCTTGTATTAGCTGGACCTAGAACCCAGAACCTTTTTGACATACACATGATTTTTACTTTAGCTATGTTTTTCTTCCAAGCTTCGAAGGGCCGCTGAAGTCTGTTCTTGTTTGATTGGGCAAAGGCATCAGCCCTTCGGGGTTTGGGTAAAACACTTATTTTCTAACTGTTTTTCTAAAAAGAACTAAAATCATTAAATATGAATTTCTTCCAGATCAAAATGATTTTCAATAACAAATGTCACCTGTTTCCTGTAATCTCCCCACTCGATAGGATTCGAGTGGTCTGGGTTCTAGGGGCCGTTCCTTTTGTCGGGACGGAAGCCGCGGGGGCCGAGCCTGGAACCTGTTCTTGTTGATAGGGTTGTAGGCATAGGTCTCCCGGGACTTTCGGGCCCTAGTTGGTGTCTTCTGCGTGTTGTACCGTGGTTGTTGTGTCCCCGAACTATAAGGGGTCGGGAACTTCGATAGGCGGAGCCTAGAGTCTGTTCTTGTTTGATAGGGTTCTAAGCACCGGCCTACCGGGTTTTGCGAACCCTTATGGTGTCGGTCTTTCCGTGTGTTAGTGTTCTGTTGTGGGTCGATCCTGGCTGTGGAGTATCTCCAGCCAGTGTGTTTTGTGCTGTGAGTTGTTGGTGAGGCTTGTGTCTCGTATTTCGCGTGAGCTGATCAGCTGAGTCGTCGAGAGTGCTCCGACTGTTGTGCGAGGTGTTTGAGGATTGAGTCTTTCCGTTCAGTGCGTGAGCGTGGATTTTGACTATAGCCTGCAGTGCCACTTTGAGCTCGACAGAGTGCGCGGATACCCTCTTCCTCGGTGGGGTCGCTCCCCTCGAGAGCCACGCCCGGGGTGGATTTGTTACTTCTGTATCGCGACTTGTCGACGCCGTCCCTCTGACTGGGCCAGTTAGTGGCAGTTACGGACGCAGTCCCTCTGGCTGGGCCAGTTAGTGGCAGCTACGGACGCCCTACGTAAGTCCGGTCCTCCGGGATGTCACGGCAGTAGGTAGGCGCAGGTTTGACTGGACCCTTTGCGGCAGTCAGTGTAGATTGGGTGACTGTACTGTGTGAGTTAGTAGATGCATCATGTTTCCATCTGTTTCATTTTCTTGAGCATCTAGATAGAGGCATAGTAGCTGTAGAGTTACTTTTCCAGCCCTTTCATTTCAGTATTATTATTGTTACTTTATGCCTCTAGTAGACTTAGTGGGCAGACCGTCGGGCTTGTTGGCGGCACCCACTGAGAACTACTTGGGACGTAGTTCTCACACCCGTCGTGGTGTTTTTCCCCACAGGGACCTCTACTCCTGTTCCAGTTGCTCCTGTTGCTGCTTCTTCTGATCGAGGTAAGGGAGTCGCGAGCTAGATCCCTACCAGTCGTCGTCCTGAGAGTAGATGTACCCTTATTACTTTTGAGAGTTCATGTTGAGAGAACTTTGTAGTGAGGTATAGAGTTGTATTTATTTTACTGCTCGAGAGATTTCTGTATTTTGGTGAGGTTGGATTGTACTATTTGAGAGTTGTAGTTGTTCACTTAGTTTTTATTTCTAGCAGTTTTACTTTCAGCTCTGATATCTGTATAGTATAGTTGATCTTTTGCAGGTTAGTCGCTTCGTCTATACGGGGCTTCCCGTATGGGCGGCGGATCTGTTGGCGAGCCCGGGTCGCAGTTTCGACGCCGGGGCGTGACAGATTAGGTGGTATCAGAGCCTAGGTTGTAGGTCGTTATGGACTTAGAAACCCTAGGCTTGTGGTTGGACATTAGGATGACTGCGTGAGAGTCGTGACTTTTAGCGAGAGTCCTGATTGAGTGATTTACCTCTCCCAAGGGATGGGATGAGTGACCGACATGTCTTCCTTCGGTGGCAACTATGTTGGCTGCAGACAACATAGTACTACGGGAAGGGGGACATGCCTTTGACTTTCGCTGAATTGGGTCGAGTGTTGTTTGGTACTGTCCTGATGTTTGCTTGTGTGTGCAGGTGGGCACGATGCCTCCCCGACGCAGGGTACAGACGCGTTCTCAGCCTTCCCCCGCCGATGAGCCTGGACAGGAGGAGCCAGCACAGGGTCAGCAGAGTGAGGTGCCGGAGCTTCAGGCTTAGATGGCTCGGTTGTCAGAGGCTGTTCGGCGCCAGGAGGAGGCTACACGGCGCCAGGAGGAGGCCATGGGTCGGTTGATGCTTATGTTGGAGCAGAGGGTACAGCCAGTTGTAGCACCCCCAGGGAGTTTCCCCGCACCTTCGTCGCCAGCTGTGGCACCCCCAGTTGTACCAGCAGTGCCGGTAGCCCCTATTGCACCAGATACCGGTAGACAGCCGTTTGGGACGGCAGGGCAGTTGACCCGAGCAGAGCAGCAAGAGGTGGTGGATTTGTTGATGAGATTCCGTCAGTTTAACCCACCTCGTTTTTCGGGACAGAGTTCGGAGCCGTGGGAGGCAGAGTCGTGGATCACGGCTATGGAGCGCCATTTCGAGAGCTTATTTATCGAGGATCGGTTTCAGGTCCTATTGGCGACTCACTTTTTGGAGCGCAACGCCGAGGCTTGGTGGCGTCGTGTTCGGCCAGTTGGTCCACCTGGGACCCAGCTGCTTACTTGGACGGAGTTCCGCGGTCTACTTCTTGGAGCATTCTTTCCGGAGAGCGTCAGGCAGAGGTTGGAGGAGCAGCCGAGGAATCTCCGACAGGGAGATCGGCCCGTGCATGAGTACATCACAGAGTTCAACCAGTTGTTGGCTAGTGTACCCCACGCGGCTAGGGATGAGGCGCACCGGATCTACATGTTTGAGCGAGGACTGCGCCGTGATATCTACCAGTTTGTCTGCTCGCAGAGATTGCAGACTCTGGATGCCTCTATGGAGCAGGCCCTCTATGTGGAGCACGGAGAGACGGTTATGGTCGGGGTGGCTCCAGCTCCCGTAGAGATTTCGGGGGCGAAGCGCCCAGCACTGGATGATGAGGGTCAGACGAGCCGGCAGGGACCTTCGAGACCTCCGCGATCTCATCCTGAGGGTCGTGGGTTTCGTAGGCGTCAGAGATCAGGTGGGCCGCCGCAGCAGCAGCAGTATCGGCAGCAGCGACAGAAGCGGTGTGTCATCTGTGGCGGGCCGCATCCACCGTCGCAGTGTGATTAGAGACAGGGGCGGTGTTTCCTCTGTGGAGAGTTGGGACATTTCCGCGCAGCTTGCCCCCATGCCATTTTGTCAGTGCGGCCGATTGCGACAGCACCTCCCTTGCCTATTCTTGCAGCGGAAGCCCCTCCGGTACACCGTCAGGCAGAGTGGGCCACGACGTCGGGACAGACGGGACGACGATCTGCAGCACCCAGTGGACGGGTTTATACAGCCCTGGTGGAGGACACCCCGGCAGCAGATCATGTCGCGGCAGGTATGATTTTATTTCTGTTAGCTGAGTTGTGTATTTCGTCACTGCTGCATCCTTCGGCATTATTAGTAGAGCATCTGCATCAGCATCTTTGCATGGGTATGGGTTAGGAATTTCTGCTACATGTTTTAGCGTTTGGATTCTTCCCTGTTTCCCACTAGTAGAGGAGGATCGCGGTGGTTGATCAGTGCAGTTGAGACTTGGAACTTTACCGGCGAATTTGAGGATTCAAGGACAGCTCCAGAACTTGGATTGAGCACTCAGGTTGGACTGGTTGGTGCGGTGCCGTGCTACGACTGATAATGGAATGAGAGCAGTTACCCTTCTGCGAGTTGGACTGGAGGAGTTCATTTTCTCGGATTGCCGGCGTATCCTTCCAGCAGCATTGGCTTCAGCGGCATTGGACAGACGCCACCTCAGGAGCAGTTGTGACGTTTAGGACTAGGGGTTGCGTCCTTAGGAGTCTCGTTAGTGGTAGCATTCGTTGTAGCCACAGCAGGAACGGCACCAACACTTCCCTCCCCTTTTCTCGCCTTTGTACTGAAATTTACGAACAGGACGAAAACTTCGAAAGATTGCTCTAGAAATGGAGACAGTGCCCGAACCTGTTCTTGTTTGATTGGGGCGAAGGCACTGATCTTTCGGAATTTTCGGACTTTTCGCTAATTTCAGCTGCTTTCTCAATCGAGGGTTGGGGTTGATGACTTTCCTGCTGGTGGAGCCGTACCTTTCTTGCTAGTTTAGTGTTTGCGTCCTTGTTTGTTTTGTTTGTGGGTTATTTTAGTTTCGGGGACGAAACTTCCTTTTAGTGGGGGAGGATGTGAGGACCTGGTTCCCCGCGGGGGAGTTCTTTGGTTGTTTGGCTGCTTTCGAAGGCTTGTGTGGTGTGTTGGTGGTGTTTGTGCGCAATTTGGACACAAGTGGAGGACTTCGGACCAAATTATGGATCACGGGAGTATTTGGAGTACCCGTCGAGTGTTTAGAAGTGATTTCGCGCGATGCGGATGTCAAATTTGGACTCAGGGCGAAGTTTGGATAAAAGATCACCTCTCCGGATGCCTTCGGGAATTTTTAGAGTTGGAATTTGGCAAACCGGATTTTTGAAATGGACCCGGCGCGAAAATCGGATCAAGTGGGCTTTCCGGGGGCCTCCGGCAAAATTTCGGTTGAGAATTTGGAGAAACGGCCATCAAATTCGGATTCAGCGCGCGAAAACGGTCAAATTGGACTACCCACTTGTTATTTTTGAGCACTGGTTACTGTTCATGCCGGAACAGTAACTCCGGCGGCGGCGGGCAGCGCCGGCGACGGCGGAGGGCGGCGGCGCGGCGGCGGGCAGGCTCGGGAGCGGCGGCGGGCAGGCGCGGGCAGCGCACAGCGCGCGGGCAGGCGCGCGGTCCACCGCGGAGGCGTGCACCCGGGATGGGACACGTGGCGGCTCCCGGTTGGTCGGCGCAGCAGTCGTGGTCCACGGGATTTATTGCTGGTGTACGGTGGACCGGTGGTGGACACGTGGCAGCGTGTGATTGGCGCGGTGTTGTGCACTCGGTCCACGGAACCGCTGCACCGCCTCGGGGCGCGTGCGTGCACAGTGCGCAGGCGGCGCGCCAGGCGCGCGCACATGCGCGTGTCGGGCGTGCGTTGACCAGCCACCGAGCCACGTGTCGCCTGCTGGGGTGGCCACGTGTCGCCCGTGCAGTGGATGCCTTCGGTGTTGCCTGTGTGGCGGGCTACGTGGAGGCCCGTGGAAGTTTCGGGCCTGCACAGTGTTGGGCCGGGCCCAACACTGTAGCAGCCCGAATCTTCCGGGCGCCCGGAAACAGGGACACATTCGGTATTTTCCGAATTGTTTCCTGGAGCCTATAAAAGCGATTCGAGCTTCCTTCTTTCCCCTTTTTCTGGCATTTCCGAGCCTCCCCTCGCCACGGCGCCTTCAGCAAAGTTGATCCCCGAGCTATGCTGCATCCATCTGCAAAGTTTTGAGATTTTTGGTGGCACGCTTTTCGAGATTCTCATTTTCTTGGCGCGGCACGACGCTCTTTCTTCGGTGCTTCTTCCGTCGCTCTTCGGTGCACGAGCTCCCCCGACCTACTCCGACCATCTTTTTGAGCGATTTCTTCGCCGTTGGATTCGCAACAGGTGAGGCTACGATTTTGGGTTTCACGCACATTTTCAAATTTCGCGTTTTTCGAGGTGTTTTCTCGTGCTCATTGGGACCCTTCTTGCTGTGAGTTTTTGGAGAGGGCAGCAGCTTCTTTTGTGGAGATCTTCGCGCACAAATCTCGGATCAGGACGTGCTTATAGACTTTTTTCATCTACTCGATGCGAGGATCATCGTGGTATTTTTTTTGGAATTTCTTGAGGCCGTTCCGAAGGTATACATCTTCCTCTTCATCTGTACCAGATTTTACAGTTATGTGGTTGTATGTTTTCGCGCGCCCGTATTGTGGAATTTACATCTTGGCCTACGGAACTCCGATTTGGGCGTGCAGGTACTCGTTTCGAAGCTATCGACGCGTAGAACGCAGGGATATTTTTATTGGAATTTATTGAGCACTTTCTGCAGGAGAAATATTGGCTTCTTTGCAGCTGAAAATTCAGCGTGTGTTTTGGGCAGATTTTTGGGATTTAAGTGTAACTGTAGACTTTTGTTGTACCCAGGAGGGATTGTGGACTGTACAGGACCTGTTGGACAAAAGGGTTGCTGTTCTATTGGTTTTCCCAGCTGCGTGACCCCGGACAGTTAGCACCTTCAGGTGGGTGGCTTTGCTTTCAGGATCTTTGGACTGTGCTCTAATTCTATTGTCATAGAATCATGCATGATAGTGTTTGGACTGGGTAGAATGCTAGAATGTGAATGTTAGTATTCTTTGTAATTATCTGATGATCTTTTCTGCTTTCTTCTACCTGTTAAATATTGTTCTTTTGGAACCTGACCTAGCACCCCCGTCATATGTTGCATGTGTAACCAGACCATTAGAAAACCCTCACTTAGGCTAGGGTTCTTTATGTTTAGACATCCACACTTTATGTTTCATTCCTGGACTTAGTATTATCCTCGCCCGGGTAGTGGGCCGAGCAGTCGGGACTTCTTTTTAGTGTGGGTTGCATTTGCACTCGTGCTTGGGAGCAGAGTGGAGTCTGGTAGTTGTAGTGGGTCGCTTATCTGTGCCGGGAGCCGTTTGGGTAAACGGTAGTCCCGGGAGGTCTTGTATCCCTGTTGTGCTGTCGCCACTGTGTTAGTGGCAGTTGTGTGCTTGTATTAGCTGGACCTAGAACCCAGAACCTTTTTGACATACACATGATTTTTAGTTTAGCTATGTTTTTCTTCCAAGCTTCGAAGGGCCGCTGAAGTCTGTTCTTGTTTGATTGGGCAAAGGCATCAGCCCTTCGGGGTTTGGGTAAAACACTTGTTTTCTAACTGTTTTTCTAAAAAGAACTAAAATCATTAAATATGGATTTCTTCCAGATCAAAATGGTTTTCAATAACAAATGTCACCTGTTTCCTGTAATCTCCCCACTCGATAGGATTCGAGTGGTCTGGGTTCTAGGGGCCGTTCCTTTTGTCGGGACGGAAGCCGCGGGGGCCGAGCCTGGAACCTGTTCTTGTTGATAGGGTTGTAGGCATAGGTCTCCCGGGACTTTCGGGCCCTAGTTGGTGTCTTCTGCGTGTTGTACCGTGGTTGTTGTGTCCCCGAACTATAAGGGGTCGGGAACTTCGATAGGCGGAGCCTAGAGTCTGTTCTTGTTTGATAGGGTTCTAAGCACCGGCCTACCGGGTTTTGCGAACCCTTATGGTGTCGGTCTTTCCGTGTGTTAGTGTTCTGTTGTGGGTCGATCCTGGCTGTGGAGTATCTCCAGCCAGTGTGTTTTGTGCTGTGAGTTGTTGGTGAGGCTTGTGTCTCGTGTTTCGCGTGAGCTGATCAGCTGAGTCGTCGAGAGTGCTCCGACTGTTGTGCGAGGTGTTTGAGGATTGAGTCTTTCCGTTCAGTGCGTGAGCGTGGATTTTGACTATAGCCTGCAGTGCCACTTTGAGCTCGACAGAGTGCGCGGATACCCTCTTCCTCGGTGGGGTCGCTCCCCTCGAGAGCCACGCCCGGGGTGGATTTGTTACTTCTGTATCGCGACTTGTCGACGCCGTCCCTCTGACTGGGCCAGTTAGTGGCAGTTACGGACGCAGTCCCTCTGGCTGGGCCAGTTAGTGGCAGCTACGGACGCCCTACGTAAGTCCGGTCCTCCGGGATGTCACGGCAGTAGGTAGGCGCAGGTTTGACTGGACCCTTTGCGGCAGTCAGTGTAGATTGGGTGACTGTACTGTGTGAGTTAGTAGATGCATCATGTTTCCATCTGTTTTCATTTTCTTGAGCATCTAGATAGAGGCATAGTAGCTGTAGAGTTACTTTTCCAGCCCTTTCATTTCAGTATTATTATTGTTACTTTATGCCTCTAGTAGACTTAGTGGGCAGACCGTTGGGCTTGTTGGCGGCACCCACTGAGAACTACTTGGGACGTAGTTCTCACACCCGTCGTGGTGTTTTTCCCCACAGGGACCTCTACTCCTGTTCCAGTTGCTCCTGTTGCTGCTTCTTCTGATCGAGGTAAGGGAGTCGCGAGCTAGATCCCTACCAGTCGTCGTCCTGAGAGTAGATGTACCCTTATTACTTTTGAGAGTTCATGTTGAGAGAACTTTGTAGTGAGGTATAGAGTTGTATTTATTTTACTGCTCGAGAGATTTCTGTATTTTGGTGAGGTTGGATTGTACTATTTGAGAGTAGTAGTTGTTCACTTAGTTTTTATTTCTAACAGTTTTACTTTCAGCTCTGATATCTGTATAGTATAGTTGATCTTTTGCAGGTTAGTCGCTTCGTCTATACGGGGCTTCCCGTATGGGCGGCGGATCTGTTGGCGAGCCCGGATCGCAGTTTCGACGCCGGGGCGTGACATGGTCGGCCGTTGAGGAGTTCGCTAACAATGCGGCATATACTCGCCCGCTCTGTGCTGGAGGCCGGTAATCGGTGGGATGGAAAGAAGATGGCCTACTTGCTGGAGTAAACGGCCGCTGAGCTGGTGGCAGCTGCTGAGGTGGATAAGGAGCCGACGCCGAAGAAGGTGTCGAGGAAGTAGTAAGGGGGCAGGTAGCTCGCACATGCTCCGGCTGTCCACACTGAAAACATCGACCCCACCTCAAATCACAAGTATCTGACGGGTGCTGCCCCTTGCAAAAAACACACCTATCTGATGGCCGGGTCTGCCTCGGCTGCTGTGGCGGCTTCTGAGACTGCCGCTGAAACCTGTGCTGTCTCTGCTGCGACCTCTGCTGCTGCTGATGCTGCGGTGGCCTCTGGGATCCACCAGGCCCTCGCCTCTCAGAATGCCCACGACCAGAAAACTGGGGCCGCGGCGGTCGTGGCGGTCTCCATGAACTGGCCTGTCCCCCGTTATCTGGGGCTGGTCGCTTCCTGTCGGAGCTCTGCGCGACCATACACCCCCCGTCTGGCTACCATATGATCTCCTCTCTTAACCCACTGCGCATGCTCCGCGGCCTCCTCGAGGGTCTGGAGCCTCTAGGCATGCACTAAGGTGTATATCTCATTACGGAGGCCTGCCTCGAATAACTCCACCTGGTGGGGACCATCACGAGCGACGAAAGGCACGCAGTTGAGCAACTGCATGAACTCTTGAAAATAAGCCTGAACCGATCGGTCGCCCTGCTGAAGGTTCTTCAAATCATCCTCCAGTTTTCTCTTCACGCTTGTCGAGAAGTAGGTATCCAAAATCATCCGTCGAAACTCAGCCCATGGTAGCTGTCGGGTAATCTGGAACTCTAGTGGCTCTACCCGATGCCACCAAGCATCTTCATCACCATCCAAATAGTGCACCGCCATATGCACTCGGTACCTCGGATCTATGAAAAAGTCCCTGAAAAGCTTCTCCATCGCAGAAAGCCATATCCCAACGTCCCAGGGCTGTGCATCCCGCCCTGAAAATCTAGGCGGTCCCCACTGACAGAACTTGGTGAGTTTGTCAGCGATGTCCTGCTCCTCCTCCGATGTCAAAGGTTGGATAGCTCCCGGAGCCCCACTACTAGATGATGGTGCCGTCGGCACAGATGGTACAACTGGAGACATAGGGGGCTCAGAAACAGCCGGGGTTGTGCCTCTCTCTAGGCAAGAAACTGGTCCATCCTCTGCTCCTGTCGGCGCTGACCCTCCACCAACTGGGCCACCAAGGCCCTCAACTCGCTAAGCTCAGAGGGTCTGGACTGCTCCGGCTCATCCGGGGGTATAGGAGTACCCCAGATAGGGATCTGGCGTCGGGGAGGCATCCTGCCACAAGAAACGAAACATCAGCAACAAAACCCCACACGACCCAATCAAGCGAAAGTCAAAAGACATCCCCCTATTTCTGTAACTTTATGTTGTCTGCAGCCAACATAATTGTTCAACAGAAATAGACTATGTCGATCCCTCTTCACTGACAAGAAGAGTCAACTAAATAAATCACTGACTTTCGCGAAATATCACGCCACTCATGCCCTATCATCCTAGGGTCTGCTCAAAAGCCTAGGGTTTCCTAAGTCCCAACTGATCTATCCCTAAGCTCTGATACCACCTAATCTGTCACGCCCCGGGTGTAAACCAGAACCCGGGCCCGTCTACAGATCCGCCGTGCACACGGTATTTCCCGCGTACACGAAGCGTCGGTAACCTGCTCAGATAAAGAAATAATAATAAAGGAACATAAAAATCAGAGCTGAACTAAAACTACTACATCTCAGACAACAGCTGGAAGTAAGTAAAGAACAACTGTAAAAATAAATACAAATATCTCTTCCAGCTCACCACAAATATACAACTAGCTGGCTAAAGCCAGACCCAAAATAAAATACAATAAAGCTGTCTGAGAAAATAGGGTACACCAAAACTCCAGCTAGCAACCGTCGGGTGGACTCTCTATCTAGTCCGCTATCCTCTTACCTCGATCCGCTGCTGACGGCCCAGCAACTCCCGCAGAGAATTACAAAACGAAGTGGGAAAAACAAAGAAAAGATGATGGGGGTGAGAACTACTATAAAAACAGTAGCCTCCCCTAGTGGATAAAGCCTCAAACTCAGACATGCCCACTAGGCCTACCAGAGGCAAAAAGGAAAGAAGAAGTGGTAAGCTATAAACAGTGCTGCTGATAAGAGAATGAAGCTACCACTACGATGCCTCTAAATGCAGAGTCGGAACGATGTAACTAAAAGAATGCATCAGTGAATGTGCCTAACTGTATAAACCCAAATTGACGACCAGTAAAAACTGGCACTGCCTGCTAAACTCATCTGTGGGAGTACTGACCGACTACTGCCCGGTATGGTCGTATCCCAAAGTAAGTAACAGATCGGCCTCTGTCCGTCCGATCATACACTAAAGTAATAATAGACCGGCCTCGACCCGTCCGATCGCACACTCCGGAGTGGCACTCGAGTGGAGCGACCCACACGAGTAAGGAAACCATGTCTCAATATCTCACTGTAGCAGGACTAGATCATGACTATGATCGAAGTGGGAAAAACCTTCCACTAAAGATAACCCGAACCCCCAATCAATGCGATAATAAGCAATAAGTAGGAAACTCCATCCACTAGAGGAATCCTATCCCCAATCTGATGCAATAGTAACAACTCGGTCAACCACCCAAGATTCGTGGTTACCGCAATACCCTACCATCAAGCCCAGCCTGACCCAAATCCCCCAAAAATCTGACTACACTATCCCAGCCCCCGCTCGAACCTGAGCATACTATCCCTGAAGTCTAGATGACAGGAGAAAGAAATAAAAGCATGATTTCTCCTAAGTCAAATCCCAATGATAGTGTAGCAGTAAATAGTGGCTTATTTATATATCCATTTAATCATGCAATTGTCCCAGTATTTTAATCTATTTCACATGAATAGTTATGCTATAACAACGAGTGCCAACATTAATGTCTCAAGGTGACGATCCCTATTTGCATAATCACTAAGTACTAACATACAGCTGATCACGCTGTTCCAGATAAATAAATTCTTTAACAGGAGTGATTATGATATAAAACTCATGTCCAAAGACTAATGTCTCAATTACATGGATAAACTATCAATTATTTAATCCCATATTGCATGCAAGGTTCATCAATAATAGGTTCGACATTTTCTAACATCGGAATACTCTGATGTTCCTAGTGAGCATACCAAATAAGAGGGATACAATAACCACCTATCTCGAGAAGCGTGCACAACAGTAATACAAGATCCCTCGCTGCCAAAATCCTCAATCTCCAACAATCTCCACAATACAAGAACTGTGATAATACTGCAAACATATCAACCAATGTCCAAATAAACGTACAATTTCCACAATCAATTGCTGTCCCCAAAATCAGTCAAGAAGATGCTGGATTTTCACCTGTAAGAGGGGCTCTAAAAAATCCAACAAAAATACCGCTGCAATCGTCGCGTCGAGCCCTTCGAAACGAGTACCTGCACGTTCCAAACCGAGTTTCGTAGGTCAAGTTACAAAATCGACAAGTTGACCACCTCAACAATCCCAAGTACAAAAATCTGTAAAACTTTGCTCTGAAAAAGAGGGATTTTCACCTTCGGGAAAAACTCAGAAAATTCTAGAAAAAATACAATGATGTTGCTCGCGACGCGTAGATAGAAATCGAGTGCTAGCACACCTCAATCCGATGTCCGAGTGCGAAGATATCGGCAAAATACTCTGGTGCTGTCCAAAACAACACACAACAAACAGGGGGTCAACAGTGCCTCAGGAATCGTGCCAAAAGTCTGGAATACGAAGAAACGATCAACACAAAAAACTAAGCCCTACCTCTCAGGAACACAACGGCGCAAGAATCGCCGAAAATGGTGGTCGGAGAAGGCCAGGGGAGTCCTCGGACCGAAATGCGACGAAGAGGGCAAATAAGAAAAGTGCGTCGCAGTGCGCCGGAAAAATGCTAACCTCGAAGTGCGTGCCACCAAAAATTCTGGATCTCCTCCACAAGATGTAGAATAAAAAGATGAGCAAAATCTCTCTTGGGCTCTCCCTCTGAAAAGGCCTGGAAAAGTTCCAAATGAAGGCCCAAAGGGCCTATTTATAGGCTCAAGCCCAAAAGAGCTTCCAATCGGATTCGGGCGCACCTTTTTGGGCGCCCGAATACGCAAGGTCGGATATTCCCCCGTCCGACCAGCGCCCGAAACGCCCTGCACGCGACACGTGTCCCGAACAGGGAACAGCCAGTGTAGGGCCGCTCGGGTGCTGCCACATGTCGCGCAAAGGGTCAACAGAGTGGGTGGCGCCCGCTAATGGGTGGGCACCACGTGGCCCTCCCGCGCGACCCGCCGACCGGCCGGCCGCCTCGCCGGTCGCACCGCCTGTTCCCCACGTGCGCACGCGCCCCGAGGCACCGGCGCACTATTCCGTGGACCACGCCGAAAAAGCCCACCAATGAGCTATTGCCACGTGTCCCCGCGCCTGGTCTATGCACCAGCGCGGGGTTCCGTGGACCGCGCATCGCGCGCCAGCCACTCCTGGGGCACCACGTGTCCCCGCGCCGGGCCCATGTGCCAGCCGGCTGCTCTGTGGACCGCGCACTATGAACCGGCCAATGATAGGCCGCCACGTGGCACCCAGCTGGTCTACGGCCTCCCCCATGCACCAGAATCCGCTGAAAACTTCCGGGAGTTCGTTTTTGGGCATCCGGACTCAGAATTTAACAAGCAAATAGCCGTTTTCAAGCGTTTTTCTGCGCTGAATCCAAATCCAATCTCTATTTGGCCTAAAACCTTTTCTAAAATTCGGCAAAAGCAGCCGAAGGCCAATCCAGCTAACAATAACTCACCGGGTCTATCTGTGGCATCCCTTTGATGCACTATGGGCCAGACACACCATCAACAGGTGTTTAACACAGTGGATTCACGGGAAAAAGCTACATGGGGTTCAGGGGCCCTACATAGATCCCTACCGGTCGTCGTCCAGAGAGTAGATGTACCCCCTTACTGTTTTTGAGAGTTACATTTTGAGAGACCTTTGTGGTGAGGTTCAGACTTATACTTTTTCTTTTACAGTTGAGAGACTTATGTATTTGTGAGGACTTGGGTTGTATATTGGTGGAGTTGTATCTATTTTATTTTCAGCATTTACCTTTCAGCTCTGATATCTGTTTAGTGTAGATAATCTTTTGCAGGTTTCGCTACGTCTATACGGGGCTTCCCATATGGGCGGCGGATCTGTTGGCGAGCCCGGGGCGCAGTTTCGACCTCGGGGCGTGACATGACCCGTTCGGTCCAACAAGGTCCCTCTCCACCAAATCCTGCCACTAGGGCAACAACTTCCTCAACTAGTGTTTCCATTACCACCGCCCACGATCCGCCTGTATAGGCTCTAAACTCAATCCTGCACGTCGTGGCAATTTGAGTTATCAGAACCAACTCAAGAAATCAATGATATCATACCTGCGACAACCAGATCCACTGCTGTCGCACCCTCCAACCGGGCGGCACAGACTCATCCACTCGATGGAGGTGGTCGTCGCTCAGTCTCCCCACAAATGTTAAGACTAACCACACAAAGGGAGCACGACCTCTGCCTCTGCTCACACAATCGACGGTTGCACAGCTCATCTGCTGTCAACTGTCCACCCTACCTCGGTGCCCCAGCACTAAACGTGCACAGAGGGGGCTACTCGCTGCTCCGACAACTGTGTCACCTTACTGCTCCGACAACTGTGTCACCTCCGATAACTGTGTCACTTAAACCAGCTACCCACACCGCCGCTGGTATACCTCAAGCAATCCTGCCATCGAGGCCCGGAGCTCTCTGACCTCCAATCCAGGCATCCGGCCCCAAAACGAACCGCTCAGGCTCAACTGCTGCGACGAGTGCACACGAATCCGCACAACACGTCGGGGGGACACTGCTCACCACGACAAACTGCACCACAACACAAAACAAAACTCGACCCAATACGGCGAAAGTCTAGAGCATGTCAACCGTTCCACCGCATTATGTTGTCTGCAGCCAACATAATTGCTTAGGAGAATAAACATGCCAATCACTCATCCCATCACTTGGAAGAGGTATAAAACCCAATCAAAACTCTCGCCAAAAGTCATGACTCTCACAAAGTCATCCTAGGGTCCAATCACCAGCCTAGGGTTTCTACAGTCCCAACTGACCTATCCCTAAGCTCTGATACCAACTAATCTGTCACGCCCCGGGGTCGAACTGCGACCTGGGTTCGCCAATAGATATGCCACCCATACGGGCAATCCCGCATAGGCGAAGCGTCTAACCTTTAAAAAATAGTACTATAACTATGCAAATATCAGAGCGGAAATAAAATACTGTAAAATAAAATCCGACCACAGAACATCACGAAATAAGGTACAATATCCATCTCCTCAAATAACGATAATCATCATACAATATCCTCAATACAGCATCTCTCAACTCCAAAAAGATAGATAAGCTAAAACTATAGTACATCAGTCTATCAAAATACAAAAGATCCCTCTCAGAGTAAACAATAAAAATTCAGCTGGCAGTGCTAGGAATCTCCAACTAGGGGATACAGCTACACTCCTCGGGCGGTAAGGATCTAGCTCGTGACTCCCTCGTCTTGAACAATGACCGAAAGAACAGCAACTCCTGCAGAAGACTCTACAAAACAAAGGGAAAAAAAAGAGGAAACAACAATGGGGGTGAGAACCACTAGTAAACCAATAGCCTCACCCTGTGGGTAAAGCCTCAAACATCGACGTACCCACTAAGTCTACCAGAGGCAAGGGAAAAAGGTAAAGTGGTAAGCAATAAGACTGCTGAAAAAGGAAACTTCCACTACTATACCTCTAAATGCAGTCCCAGAATGGAATAGCCGTAAGTATGCATCAGTAAACAGTATCTGTCCAAATAAACCCAATCTAGCGACCAGTAAAAACCGGTACTGCATGCTCTACCGGCCACATCGGGTATGCCACTGTCGCAATACACCGATGCAAAAGCGGGATCGGCACACATGGCTCGAATCCCAATAAGTAAAAGACCAGCACACATGACTCGATCATAAGCCTACATCCAGAGTGGCACTCGAGGGGAGCGACCCACACGAGTAAACTAACCAATGTCTCACAAGTATCACAATATAGCATGACTGGATCATGACTATGCTCAAGTGGGAAAAATCCATCCACTAAAGAAAACCCCGATCCCCCAATCTGATGCAAAAGTAAACATCCGGTCAACCGCCAAAGATCCGCGGTTGCTGCAATATCCCACAAGTCCAAAATTTGATAAAGTAACCAATATCCGGTCAAACGCCTAATGTCCGCGGTCGCCGCAATACCCCATAATCCACAATCAAGTACAACCTGTCTCAGACTCCAAGGTCCCGACTACACTATCCTCACTGCTCGAACCCGAGCAACATGAATCAAAAGTCTAAATGAAAAGGAGAAAGGAAGCAATCATGGTTTCTCCTAAGTCAAGTCCCAATATGATAGTGTAGCAATAAATAATGGCCTATCTAGATGTCAATATAAGCATGCAAATGTTCTCTTGAAAGATAAAAGAAAATATCTCACAAGTAGCTCCACAAATATATAACCATCATGCCAAAATCACTAACCAACTCTACATATCCATAATCCATGATCCCTAATAAATTGCCAAAGTGGTACCCGCACATAGGGTAGATCATAATGTCCCACATAGATAATCCCATTGCATAAAAGCTAAATTCTAAACATGACAGTGATATTTCCAACATGACAGACCACAAGAAGAATCCCACCATCATGTTCTCACGATAATATTTCCCCAATAATATCCTGTAGTGATCCGGCCCTTAGGGGTATTTTTAACTCACATGTAAATTATTCAAGCCTTTAAGTGAAATAAAATTATTTAATTTTCAAAAGTCGGCCGGTGCGGGGTGCGTGTATTTTCTGCGATAGAGCGCGGAAAATGATGACCGACGGTGCGATCGGATCTGAAATCCGATGTCGGGATCTCCCGGAACGGAATCCTTAGTGACGCGGTGACTAGCCACGCATCGGAATCCGCGCAAAATATCTTGCGCCCGTTGGAGATAAGGTGGGTTATCTCGTAGGGGATAATTAATTAAATTAATAAATTATCCGGTGACGGAAAATAGAATCTTCTTACGTACGATTTAATGAGAAAATTAATTAAACATACGTAATTAAATAATAGGGAATATATAAGTATCCCGATTATCGGGAGAAAAGAAAACGAAAATAATAAAACCCTAACCGGTGAGGAGAGAAAGAAAGAGGAAAAGAAAAGACGGAACCCTAACCGAAAGGAAGGAAAAGGAGAAAGAAAAGGAGCCCGATCTTCCCGGACATCGAACCGTAGGCAAGAACGCGACCGGGCGACCTTCCCGACGATCTCCGGTTAGTAGAATATTTTTTAATAATTTTTTGGGATTTTTCCGTCGTCCTTTTTGTCAAGTTTTTGGGATTCTCCGTCGTCTCCGTCACCGTCGCCGTCATCGTCATCATGCTAGGGCACGGAACGGACGGCGGAGATGCACGGAACGGAGGGGAGTCGCGGACGGCCGGTCGCCGCCGCAAGCGGCGACGGGACCGCGCGGGCTCCGCGCTGGTTGTACCCGCGCGGGCGCCGCGCGGCCGCCGCGCGGGCCGCGCGCGCCGCGCGGCGCCGCGCGACACCGCGCGGGCCGCAACCGCGCGGGCGGCACCCGCGCGGGCCCGCAACCGCGCGGGCGCGCGCGGCTGCCGCGCGGGCGGCACCCGCGCGGGCGCGCGCGGCGCCGCGCGGGCGGCACCGCGCGGGCGCCGCGCGGCGCGCGCGGGCGGCACCCGCGCGGGCCGCAACCGCGCGGCGCGCGCGGGCCCGCCCTCGCGGGCGCCGCGCGGGGCACCCGCGCGGGTGCCGCGCGCGCGGGCCCGCATCCGTGCGGGCGCCGCGCGGGGCGCCGCGCGGGGCACCCGCGCGGGCGCCGTGCGGGCGACCCCCGCACGGGCGCTGCGCGGGGCGCGCGGGGCGCGCGCGCGGGCGCCGGGCAGCGCCCGCACGGGCGCCGCGCGAGGCGCCGCCCGCGGAGCCACACCGCGCGGTTTCGAGCCGCGCGGGGCTCCGACGGGCGGCGGCAGCGGCGCGGGGTTCCGATTTTCGGCAACCCAGGCGGTGTGGGACTTTTCCGTCAAAAAGATTAATTTGGTGTTTTCCGATTGGAGATGTTAGTGTGTGTTTCTGATCATAGTTTATCCTTGCGGACTTTTCGTAGGTCCAGGTGCGCAGCGGGAGTGTGTGAAAGATCCGAGTGTTCCGATCTTCCCGCAACAAGGTGGGTACGGTTGCTATAAGTGCAACAAGTGCAGTAAGTGCATCTATCATCATTAAAAATGCTCTCAATTTGCCTAACAAAGTAGATGGACAGTTTAACCTTTCGCATAATTGTATTTTATCTAACAATTGAAGCGGCTGCGGTCGCGGTGCTCACTACACGCCGATCTCGGCAAATCCGGTTTCGGATGCTGCACGTACACCGGCGGATAGGGCCACCGCATGGTGTACTTTTCCGGAAAAGTGGTCTTTTTGACCCGTGTGCCTCACAAAGGAGTGGGAGCCGTGAGGACCTCTACGCGCCAGCTGGAAATAGCACGCCAGCACCGTGAAGAGGTAAAAGCATCAAAAAGGTGATTGCGCACGAGGGGAGACTTCAGTCTCTCCGACAGGTACTCTGGGGTTGGTGCCCAACTTAATTGATAAATCTGGGGTTGGTGCCCAGCTTATTTATGTACAGGGTTTTTAGCGAAAGGTTTTCGGTAGTTCGGTTTGTCTTCCCTTCTTTGTTCTTATTTAGATATCTACTTTGTTTGTCACTGACTTTACCCACTCCGTGACAGGTGCTACTAGGTGCGTTAGCCGGGATGGCGGTGAGACTGCGTCGCGAGGACCGTAGTCAGGACTCTTGGTTTCCATCTCATTTCCCTTTTATGCTTTAAATAGTCTTTTGCTTGTGGTTTACTTTAGTTGTGGACATGTATTAGTTAGCTCTGTGGATGAGGTGTACTTTTATACTCTTGATACTTTTAGTGGTATTTTCTTACGCGGCACGTTTTCACGATAAACTGATTGATTGCGAAAATGTTTTCTCAAAACGAAGTGCCGTGTAGGCACGGATTTTACAACCGCTGGGTTTTATCCTTTCCAAACATTGACGCCGCTTTATTAACTTGCTTTGATTGGTGAGGTATGTCTACTGTATGGTTGATGGTTGATGTATGATGTTGTAAATGAAACGCATGTTGTAAATGAGACGCCGTGCATATACAAAGGAGACTCTGTCCGTGGGCAGAGAGAATTTGTGTATGTGGCGGTCTGGCACGCACCGGGGATGAGGTTTAAGTTACTTTGTTAAGAAAAAAAAATGGACACGCAATTTTTCGCTTTGATTTACTCAAAAACCCCCGGGGGCGTGACAGATTAAATGGTATCAGAGCAAAACAACCATAACCATAGTAGACGTGATCCACATCCACAGTGTAAGGTGCCACAAGCAAATTGGACATGAGATGACCAAGGTATAGGTGCGGTAGTACGTGAGAGTACGGGGAAAACGGGAACGTAATATAGGTGTAATCGTGAGATGGGGTGCTAGGGTTATAACCATAGGGTTAACATGGTTTCTTTGGTTACAGCGGACGATGGCCCGGACTAGATCGTCCACCGAGAATGCAGACGCGGACGGAGTGGCCCCGGCCGCCGCAGAGAACCAGCTCCTCCGGCGACAACTGCGGGAAATGGCCGGGCAGTTAGCGACACTGACGGAGCAGGTTCGTCAACTGACGCAGCGGCAGGCAACCGCGCCAGCCGAGCGCGATCCGACCCCTCCGCCCGAAACCACCGCACCCACTACGGAACCGCAAGGGGCGGGTGGTACGACAACGGAACAGCCCCCAGCCCCAAGAGAAGTACCCAACCCGACGACTTCGGGGCCCGTGTTGGGAGCGACAGCAGGGGAGGCAGGAACGACCCCTACTCTTGGGGGGTCCGCCACCGCGGGAGGGACTACGGAGCAGAGGGCGACGCGAGAAAGGGTCAGGACGAATTTGACTGAGTTCAAGAAGCATGACCCTCCCACCTTCGAGGGAGAGACGACCGATCCATGGGTCGTCGAGAAATGGGTGGATAACATGGAAAAACTCTTCGAGGACCTGCTGATGGAGGAGCACGAGCGGGTTCCACTAGCTGTCCACTTTCTCGAAGGGAATGTGCGCATCTGGTGGAAGACGGTGCGCCCGGATCCGTCTACAAACGACCCGCTACCGACATGGTCGACCTTTAGAGAGGAACTTTTTGGCGCTTTCTTCTCCGATAGCGTCAAGCGGCAATTGGAAGACGACCTGAAGAACATTAGACAAGGGAACCGCTCGGTCATGGAATATCAAAGGGAGTTTGTAAGATTAGTTAACTGCGTCCCGTTTGTTATACGGGACGAACCCCACAAGGCCCGTCTTTTTGTGGACGGGTTACGGAGCGACATCTTTGAGATGGTTCAGGCAGCGGACTTGCGCACGTTCCGAGAAGTGGTGGACAGGGCCACCATTGTGGAGCGGGGGTTCGCTATCACCCGAGCTCGACGTGAGGGATCAGAAAATAATCGAGAGAAGAAGCGGACGCAGACTTATCCGGGTGGGGGCCCTTCTGGTGGGAGCAGACCTCCAAAGTACCCCAAGATGCAACAAGGGAGTAAGAGTGCACCTGCCGGAAAGCCACGACCAGCGAACAAGCCATGTGTGATTTGCGGAGCACCGCATCCAGTGACGGAATGCCCTAAGAGACAAGATCACTGTTACCGCTGCGGCAAACAGGGGCATTTCCGATTCAACTGTCCCCTGAACACGGGAGCGGTATCTTCTGCAGCTTCCGCCGCGCCGGCGCAGCCACCGGGACGGGGTAGAACGTCAACGGGAGTGTCCCCTCACCCCCCGGCGCCAAGACCAGAAGGAGAATCGCGACCACAACCAGGAGGGAGGCTCTACTCCATGGGCCAGCATGGAGCGGCACTGCCAGAAGAGGTGGTCGCAGGTATTACCTCCGTCTCTAATTTTCGAGCTCGAACCCTGTTTGACACCGGGGCGACTCGCTCCTTCATTTCCCGCACTTTTGCACAAACACATCTGCTAGAAAGTAGTCCCCTTGATGTCTTGATGACCGTCCAGACCCCTGGGGGGCCAATCGCGGCGACTGGCCTAGTACCCTCGTGTTCAATAAGACTGGGAAGGTTGTCGTGCCCCTGGGATCTGGTGGTCATACCGCTAAAAGAATACGACGTGGTTTTGGGCATGGACTGGCTTACCGAGTATCAGGCGGTCATCGACTGCGAGAAGCGCCAGGTGCAACTACAGAAGCCGGGATTCTCGAAAAACGTGTACTTGGCATGTAAAAGCACTTCCTTTTTGACTGTCATCACCGCGTCGCGGGCTAGGAAGCTGATAGAGGGCGGGTGCGTGGCCTATCTAGCCTCGGTAGATGTAGCCACCCGACCCGTTCCCTCGCCTTCCGAAATTCCAGTGATAAGAGAATTTCCGGACATGTTTCCGGCGGAGCTCCCCGGAATGCCGCCGGAGCGAGAGGTTGACTTTCCGATAGAGCTGCTTCCCGGCACCAAACCCATCACCAAGGCACCGTACAGGATGGCCTTCGCGGAGTTGAAGGAACTC
This sequence comes from Tillandsia fasciculata, assembly GCA_029168755.2. NCBI lineage: Eukaryota > Viridiplantae > Streptophyta > Magnoliopsida > Poales > Bromeliaceae > Tillandsia > Tillandsia fasciculata. The sequence goes on from CM054938.1 coordinate 16,621,109, forward strand.
AAGGCACAGTTGGAGGACCTTTTGGATAAGGGTTTTATCAGACCTAGCGCGTCACCCTGGGGCGCGCCCGTCCTGTTCGTGAGAAAGAAGGACGGAAGTCTCCGGTTGTGCATCGACTACCGGGAGATAAATAAGGTCACCGTTAAGAACAAATACCCCCTGCCAAGGATCGACGACCTCTTTGACCAATTACAGGGGGCGACGGTGTTTTCAAAGATTGACCTGCAGTCGGGCTATCATCAGGTCCGGGTTAAGGGGGAGGACATCCCCAAAACGGCCTTCCGAACTCGCTATGGCCATTACGAATTTACAGTAATGCCGTTCGGGCTCACAAATGCCCCGGCAGTGTTCATGGATATGATGAACAGGGTATTCAAACCCTTCCTGGACTTATTCGTGGTGGTCTTCATCGACGATATCCTCATCTACTCCCGTACAGACGAGGAACATGAAGAACATCTGCGCACAGTCCTCCAGACCCTACGGGAACAGAAACTCTACGCCAAACTCAAAAAGTGTGAGTTTTGGCTCCGTGAGGTCGGTTTCTTGGGGCACGTAATCTCGGCGGCTGGAGTCGCAGTGGATCCGAAGAAGATAGATTCGGTGACGGACTGGCCCCAACCGACGACGGTGACGGAGATTCGAAGCTTCCTGGGATTAGCCGGGTATTACCGGCGCTTCGTGGAGGGTTTCTCCAAGATAGCCACCCCCTTAAACCGTTTGACTAGAAAGGGGGAAAAGTTTATCTGGACGGACAAATGTCAGAAGAGCTTCGAGGAGCTCAAGGATAGATTGACGCGAGCCCCGATTCTCGCCCTGCCAGAACCAGGGGAGGATTATGAAGTGTATTGCGATGCGTCGCGAAATGGACTGGGTGGAGTACTCATGCAACGGGGAAAGGTTATAGCCTATGCGTCAAGGCAGCTCAAGGAGTACGAGCGAAATTACCCCGTGCACGATTTGGAACTCGCAGCGGTGGTGTTTGTCCTCAAGCTTTGGAGACACTACCTGTATGGGGCGCACTGCAACGTGTACTCAGATCATAAAAGTCTTAAGTACCTTTTCACCCAAAAGGAGTTAAATTTACGACAAAGACGGTGGCTCGAGCTACTGAAGGACTACGATTTGACGATCCACTACCACCCGGGAAAGGCAAACGTGGTGGCCGACGCCCTGAGTCGCAAGGGGCAGGCCGAGGAGGCAGGTGTAAGCGCCATCACCCAGCAAGATAGTCTAATTGCGGAATTTTCGCGATTGAGACTAGAAGTAGTACCGGCAGGTACAGTCACACGACTTCTGACACTGGTGGTCAGACCTACCTTGCTGGACAGAATTCTCGAAGGACAATCGACTGATGATCAACTCCAGCTGGTGCGAAGTAGGATAACCGCCGACCAGGAAGGTGACTTTGCCGTGGACTCCGACGGCACGGTACGATTTCGGGGACGAATCTGCGTGCCGGATCTACCGGAACTCAAAGAGGAAATCCTGCGGGAGGCGCATACTGCCCCATATGCAGCGCATCCCGGGGGAACGAAGATGTACAAGGACGTCAAACAAACCTTCTGGTGGCCCAAAATGAAGGGAGACGTGACTCGATTTGTGGCACACTGCCTGGTGTGCCAACAGGTGAAGGCCGAGCATCAGCGCCCGGCAGGAAAATTGCAACCTTTACCGGTGCCCGAGTGGAAGTGGGACATGATTACCATGGATTTTGTGACCGGATTCCCGAGATCGCCACAGGGACACGATGCAATATGGGTGATTGTGGACCGTTTGACGAAATCGGCCCACTTTCTGCCCATACACACGACGTGGACGCGGGAACGACTGGCACAAACTTACATCGACGAGATAGTAAGGTTGCATGGGATACCGACATCTATCACGTCGGACAGGGACACGCGATTTGTGTCAAACTTTTGGCAAAGCCTGCAACGAGCAATGGGGACCAAGTTGCACTTCAGTACGGCATTTCACCCGCAGACCGATGGACAATCAGAGCGGGTGATACAGATTGTGGAGGACATGCTTCGAGCATGCGTTTTGGACTTGGGCGAAGGGTGGGCACGGTGTTTGCCCCTGGTAGAATTTGCCTACAATAACAGTTACCAGGCCAGCATTCAGATGGCACCATACGAGGCCCTGTACGGGCGCCGCTGTCGGTCTCCAATATGCTGGGACGACTTGGGTGAGCGTAAGTTTCTGGGCCCGGATTTGGTGGAGGAGACCGAAGCAAAGGTGCGATTGATTAGGCAAAGGCTACTGACCGCCCAGAGCAGACAGAAAAGCTACGCGGACAACAGACGCCGAGACTTAGAGTTCATGGTGGGTGAGCATGTGTTACTCCGAGTTTCGCCCTCCAAGGGGAACCGACGTTTCGGCATAAAGGGAAAGCTAAGCCCGAGGTACGTGGGACCGTTCGAAATCCTGGAACGCGTAGGACCGGTGGCGTACCGATTAGCCTTGCCACCGAACCTCGAACGAGTCCACAACGTGTTCCATGTCTCAATGCTCCGGAAGTACCTCGCTGACCCCTCTCATGCCTTGGATACCTCCACCATCGAGTTGCGAGAGGATTTGAGCGTCGAGGAGACGCCGGTGCGGATTCTGGCAAGAGAGGACAAGAAGTTGCGCAATCGAACTATTCCCTACGTGAAGGTCCAGTGGAGCAACCACGAAGAGCGCGAGGCGACATGGGAACTGGAATCGAAAATGCGGGAATGTTTTCCCGAATTGTTTGGCGAGGTTTGTACTTAAGTTTCGGGACGAAACTTTTTATAAAGTGTGAGTGGTGTAGTGATCCGGCCCTTAGGGGTATTTTTAACTCACATGTAAATTATTCAAGCCTTTAAGTGAAATAAAATTATTTAATTTTCAAAAGTCGGCCGGTGCGGGGTGCGTGTATTTTCTGCGATAGAGCGCGGAAAATGATGACCGACGGTGCGATCGGATCTGAAATCCGATGTCGGGATCTCCCGGAACGGAATCCTTGGTGACGCGGTGACTAGTCACGCATCGGAATCCGCGCAAAATATCTTGCGCCCGTTGGAGATAAGGTGGGTTATCTCGTAGGGGATAATTAATTAAATTAATAAATTATCCGGTGACGGAAAATAGAATCTTCTTATGTACGATTTAATGAGGAAATTAATTAAACATACGTAATTAAATAATAGGGAATATATAAGTATCCCGATTATCGGGAGAAAAGAAAAAGAAAATAATAAAACCCTAACCGGTGAGGAGAGAAAGAAAGAGGAAAAGAAAAGACGGAACCCTAGCCGGAAGGAAGGAAAAGGAGAAAGAAAAGGAGCCCGATCTTCCCGGACATCGAACCGTAGGCAAGAACGCGACCGGGCGACCTTCCCGACGATCTCCGGTTAGTAGAATATTTTTTAATAATTTTTCGGGATTTTTCCGTCGTCCTTTTTGTCAAGTTTTTGGGATTCTCCGTCGTCTCCGTCACCGTCGCCGTCATCGTCATCATGCTAGGGCACGGAACGGACGGCGGAGACGCGCGGTGCCGCTAGGGCATCGCGCGGAGGGGAGTCACGGACGGCCGGTCGCCGCCGCAAGCGGCGACGGGACCGCGCGGGCACCGCGCGGGTTGTACCCGCGCGGGCGCCGCGCGGGCGGCACCCGCGCGGGCCCGCAACCGCCCGGGCACCGCGCGGGCGCTGCGCGGCTACCGCGCGGGCGGCACCCGCGCGGGCCCGCAACCGCGCGGGCGCCGCGCGGGGCACCCGCGCGGGCGCCGTGCGGGCGACCCCCGCACGGACGCCGCGCGGGGCCGCGCCCGCGCGGGCGCCGTGCGGCCGCCGCACGGGCAGCGCCCGCACGGGCGCCGCGCGAGGCGCCGCGCCGCGCGGGCGCCGCCCGCGGAGCCACACCGCGCGGTTTCGAGCCGCGCGGGGTTCCGGTTTTCGGCAACCCGGGCGGTGTGGGACTTTTCCGTCAAAAAGATTAATTTGGGGTTTTCCGATTGGAGATGTTAGTGTGTGTTTCTGATCATAGTTTATCCTTGCGGACTTTTCGTAGGTCCAGGTGCGCAGCGGGAGTGTGTGAAAGATCCGAGTGTTCCGATCTTCCCGCAACAAGGTGGGTACGGTTGCTATAAGTGCAACAAGTGCAGTAAGTGCATCTATCATCATTAAAAATGATCTCAATTTGCCTAACAAAGTAGATGGACAGTTTTACCTTTCGCATAATTGTATTTTATCTAACAATTGAAGCGGCTGCGGTCGCGGTGCTCACTACACGCCGATCTCGGCAAATCCGGTTTCGGATGCTGCACGTACACCGGCGGATAGGGCCACCGCATGGTGTACTTTTCCGGAAAAGTGGTCTTTTTGACCCGTGTGCCTCACAAAGGAGTGGGAGCCGTGAGGACCTCTACGCGCCAGCTGGAAATAGCACGCCAGCACCGTGAAGAGGTAAAAGCATCAAAAAGGTGATTGCGCACGAGGGGAGACTTCAGTCTCTCCGACAGGTACTCTGGGGTTGGTGCCCAACTTAATTGATAAATCTGGGGTTGGTGCCCAGCTTATTTATGTACAGGGTTTTTAGCGAAAGATTTTCGGTGTAGTTTGGTTTGTCTTCCCTTCTTTGTTCTACTTTGTTTGTCACTGACTTTACCCACTCCGTGACAGGTGCTACTAGGTGCGTTAGCCGGGATGGCGGTGAGACTGCGTCGCGAGGACCGTAGTCAGGACTCTTGGTTTCCATCTCATTTCCCTTTTATGCTTTAAATAGTCTTTTGCTTGTGGTTTACTTTAGTTGTGGACATGTATTAGTTAGCTCTGTGGATGAGGTGTACTTTTATACTCTTGATACTTTTAGTGGTGTTTTCTTACGCGGCACGTTTTCACGATAAACTGATTGATTGCAAAAATGTTTTCTCAAAACGAAGTGCCGTGTGGGCACGGGTTTTACAACCGCTGGGTTTTATCCTTTCCAAACATTGACGCCGCTTTATTAACTTGCTTTGATTGGTGAGGTATGTCTACTGTATGGTTGATGGTTGATGTATGATGTTGTAAATGAAACGCATGTTGTAAATGAGACGCCGTGCATATACAAAGGAGACTCTGTCCGTGGGCAGAGAGAATTTGTGTATGTGGCGGTCTGGCACGCACCGGGGATGAGGTTTAAGTTACTTTGTTAAGAAAAAAAAATGGACACGCAATTTTCCGCTTTGATTTACTCAAAAACCCCCGGGGGCGTGACATATCCCCACAATCATGTTTTCACCATAATATTTCCACAATCATGTTCTCACTATAATATTTCCACATAGATAGGCTCATGAATAATATGCTCAAGTATGATTTCCAATAGGGTGTCAAATCAATAATAGTTTAGGGGGTTTCTCTAATAGTCGTAGTAAGTAAATCGCAGTAAGAGGTAAGCAACAACCACCCACATCGAAATACGTAATCCACAGCTGTAGAAGTCTCCTCGCTGTCCAACCCTCATTTCCTCACAAAATACCTAAAAACTGCGACCCACAGCACAAGAGTCACTTTCGGCATACAAACAAATTCCCAAAACAGCCCTCCCTTGCTGTTTTGCAAAACAGCAGAGAAAAATAGGGATTTTCACCTCTGCGTAATCCTCCGAAAAACCTAGAAAAATCACGGTTGCGATCCTCGCGACGAGTAGATCCAAAATAAGTATTTATATGCCCTAATCTGATGCTCGTAGCCCAGATAGAAAATAAACAAGCAATGCTGTCCAGAAAATCCATCACAGAAAATGAGGTCAAATGATGCCTCGGGAATCATGCCAAAAGTTCGAAACAGAGTAAAGTGGTCAACACAAAAATCGAAGCCTTACCTCTTAGGAACACGCTGCCGCAAAAATCGTCCAAAATTTCCTCCTGGTCGGCGCAGGGGTGGTCGGCGCAGGGGATTTTTCCGACTGAACCACGACGGAAACGGGCCGAAAATGGAAATCGTCGAGGCGCGCCGCATCGCAGAGAACTCGCTGTCGGCAACTCCAAAAATTCCAAAACATCCTGGAGAGATGGAGGACAGAGGGAGGAAGAAGTCTTCTTCAGGCCACACCCTCTAATTCTCTCTAAAACTCAAAAAAAAAGTAGAAGAAAAGAGGGGTGGTGGGCTATTTATAGCCCACCAGAATTTGGGCCCATTGCCCAAATTCGGGCGCTCGAAAGCGCCACTGCCTGGCCCACAATTGTGATGATCCGGGCTTTTGTAGAGATTTTTGCAGCGTTAACGGCGACTATAGGAAGCTTACACAGTGTAATGGAGCTTGTAGTATCGAAATCGGACCCCAGAAATGGACCCGGCGCGAAAATCGAATCAAGTGGGCTTTTTCGGGGGCTTCCGGGTAAATTTTGGATGAGAATTTGGCAAAAGGGACAGCGGATTTGGACTCAGCGCGCGAAAACAATCGAAATGGGCAATTTACTTATTTTCGGCGCCAAAGCACTGTTCACGCCGGAACTGTAACTCCGACCGCCGGAAAAACTGTTCCGGCAACCGGCGGCGACCTACGAGAGGCGGAGCACGGCGGAGCGCAGCGGCGGAGCAGGGGCGCGGGCAGGCGCGGGTAGACGCGCATGCGGCTGGTCCACAGGAATGGCGTGCACCGGGAACTTGGAGTTTTGGGTTTGCCACGTGGCGGCTCCTGATTGGTTGGGATTCGTCAATGGTGGCGGCGGGGCGGCGACACGTGGCAGCATCTTATTGGCCGACAAGATACGGAAGACCCGGCGCGTGGACCGGGCGCGTGCGCACTGTGAACCACGTGTGACACGTGGCCACTGTTCATTGGCGGGCGCAGAGCCGCCCACGTGCACCGGGCGTGTGGAATACGTGGGTGGCAGGTGACATGTGGCGCGTCCCGATTGGCCTTGCATGGCTGTTTTGTGTTTTGGGACACGTGGCGCGGCCTGGTTGGATAGTTTTGCTGTTTCCTATTTTGGCCCGGATTTGGTGTGGAGCCCGAATGGAATTTGGCCCATTTCAAATGCCTATATAAGCCATCTCTCTCTCTCTTTGCAATTTTCGAATTTTAGAGAGAGAATGTGAACTTGTGGCCCTAAGGAGAGTTGTTCCCCTCTCTGTCCTCTACCTCTTCAGGAAGTTTCAGAATTTTTGGAGTTGCCGACAGCGAGTTCTCTGCGACGCAGCGCGCTTCGACGATTTCCATTTTCTGCCCGTTTCCGTCGCAATTCAGTCAAAAATTCACTGTGGGCAAACCAAGAGGAATTTTTGAGCTATTTCTACGGCAGCGCGTTCCTAAGAGGTAAGGCTTTGTTTTTCGTGTTGATCACTTTGCTCCGTTTCGCACTTTTGGCACGATTCTCGAGGCACCTTTGACCCCCCTTTTTTCTGTGATGAACTCTGGACAACACCGACTTGTTCGATTTATATCTTGGCCTACGAGCATCGAATCAAGGCGTATAAGTAGTCGATTTCGATCTACTTGTCGCAAGGAACGCAATCGTATTTTTTCTGAATTTTTCGGAGCACTGTACAGAGGTGAAAACTCCTCTTTTTCCGTGCTGTTTGGAAAACAGCAAATGCTGTATTTTTTGGGATTTGTGTTTACACCGGGTGCGATGTTTTGTGCTGTAGTACACTATTTTCGGTGGGTTGCACGGTTAGAGGACTGTGGACAGCGAGGAGCCTTTTTGGGTGTGAATTTGCGTGCCAGGTGGGTAGTTGTTGCTTACCTCTTACTGCGATTTACTCACTAAGTTTATTTAGAGGATTCCCTATTTGGACTTATTGATTGATCACCCCTTGACATCCATGCTTAAATCAAAATAAACGTGAGCCTATCATGTGAGACCACTCTTGTGGATATATCATGTTGGGAATATTATTGGAGAAAAATTAAATGTGAGAACATGATTGTGAGAAGATTATAGTGATGATAAAATAACATGCCATGTTAGCACATAGACTTTTATGAAAGTTGATTAAATGAAACAGGATAACATATTTATGTGCGGGTACCACTTTGATGATTTATTATGGATCAGGGATTATAGACATGTGTAGTCGGTTTGTGATTTGACATGATGGTTATATCTATGTGGAGCTACTATTTGATACACTTTCTTTTATCTTTCATAATGACATTTGCATGCTTGTATGGACATCTAGATAGGCCACTATTTATTGCTACACTATCATATTGGGACTTGACTTAGGAGAAACCATGATTGTTCCTTTTCTCATTTTTATTTAGACTTTTGATTCATGTTGCTCGGGTTCGAGCAGGGGCTTGGGATAGTGTAGTCGGGACTTTGGAGTCTGGGACAAGTTGTACTTGATTATGGATTGTGGGGCATTGTGGTAACCGCGGATATTAGGCGGTTGACCAGATGTTGATTATTTTATCAGATTTGGACTTATGGGGTATTGCGGCAACCACGGACATTAGGCGGTTGACCAGATGTTTATCTTTGCATCAGATTGGGGTTTTCTTTAGTGGATAGATTTTTCCCACTTGAGCATGGTCGTGATCTAGTCCTGCTATGGTGACACTTGTAAGACATTGGTTACTTTACTCGTGTGGGTCGCTCCCCTCGAGTGCCACTCCGGAGTAGGCGATTGACGCAGCGGCCAGTGAGTACCGGACCCCGAGTGCCGGTTAGTGAGTGTCGATCTGTGCGCATATACTTGAGACAGCAGAGCAGGCAATACCGATTTTTATTTGTGATTAGATTGAGTTCTTATGGACAGATACTGTTTCTGATGCATACATACAGTCATTCCTTTTGGCACTGCATTTAAATGCATACTAGTGGTAGTTTTTCTGTTTCAGCAGTCTTATTGCTTACCACTTTACCTTTCCCTTTTGCCTCTGGTAGACTTAGTGGGTACGTCGGAGTTTGAGGCTTTACCCACAGGGTGAGTCTACTGGTTTACTAGTGGTTCTCACCCCCATTGTTGTTTTTCCTCTTTTTCTTTCCTTTGTTTTTGTAGAGTCTTCTGCGGGAGCTGCTGGGCCATTGGCAGTTGATCGAGGTAAGGGGATCGCCGAGTAGATAGATCTCCTGTGAGGCTGTGAGCTGCTGTTAGACAGATATTGTACCATTTCACTTAGACTGTAGTAGTTTACTTTTATTTTGAGGTCTGGCTTTGGCCAGCTGGTTGTACTATTTTGGTGAGCTTGGAGTTTATTGTATTTATTACAGCTTTATTTTATTCCAGTCTGAGATATTATATAGTTCTTTTTAGTTCAGCTCTGTATTATTCTCTTTTATTGTATATCTTATATCTGAGCAGGTTACCGACGCTTCGTGTACATGAAAAATTTTGTGTGCACGGCAGATATGTTGACAAGCCCGGATTCTGATTTATACTCGAGGCGTGACATATTAAGTTGGTATTAGAGCTTAGGGATAGGTCAGTTGGGACTCAGGAAACCCTAGGCTTATGTTGGACCCTAGGATGATAGGGGGTGAGAGACGTGATGTTCTTAGGCGAAAGTCGGTGATTGGGTTATTTGATTCTTCCAGTGAGTGAAGCGGAATCGACATGTCCTGTTTCTGTGGACAGTTATGTTGGCTGCAGACAACATAAACCCACAGAAATAGGGGGGTGTCTTTGACTTTTCGCTAGATTGGGTCGTGTGTGGTTGGGTTTCTGATTGTGGTTTCTGTGGCAGGATGCCTCCCCGACGACGGATTCCTACTCAAGGAACCTCTGTACCCCTTGATGAGCCGGAGCAGACCGGACCTTCAGAGTTGAGTGAGCTGAGGGCCTTGGTGGCCCAACTGGCGGAGAGTCACCGCCGACAGGAGCAAAGGATTGACCAGCTGTTAGCCCAGAGAGAGGCGCCGCCTTCGACTGTTCTAGAGGCCCCTGCACCATCTGTTGTACCTCGTGCGCCGTCGGCGCCAAGGACGTTAGTTATACGATATAATTTGGTTCGAAAATAAGTTGTTCATAGTTGTTGGGAAATAAGAAACCAACTTTGCATTTGAATGAGAATTGAGTTATTTACGAAAGTAAGAAAAATAACATTTACATATTTTAATTATACTTTTCAAATAATAATACTTTGCGTAATTAACTAGCGTCAAAATATTATGATATAATAATTTAATGAATTGTTGTTCTACCCAGTGTAGCATTAACTCCACCCTCCTAACTAATTATCCTTTGAAAATTAGAATTTTTTTTTTGTCCCCACTCATGAACTACAGTGAAACAACAATTCCATTCTCTTAGGTATCATGTGGTTCGGGTAGAAATAAGAATGATTTATTCCTTATATAAATACAACTCTTAAAATAAGCAGATACAAAGATCAATTTTGCGTTTAGTTGAAAATTAAGTTGCTCTCGAAAATAAAAAAAATAGCATTCTAATAGTTAAATTAGAATAGTAAAAATAAGAATAATTATAACATTAAAATAATAATAATATTTTATCTAATTAATTAACATAAAATATTAATTAAATAATAATTTAACTTATTTAATTAACAACTACTAGATAAACCTAAATATTAATTAATAAAATATTAACCATGAGTATTATTAATTAATAATTTAATTAATCACAAATAATTTAATAAATCAATATATAAATTAATTAATAGTTAGATAATTAGTTAATAAAATAAATTAATTAGTCAAAATATTAAATTAATTAAAGAGTTAATATAATAATTAAAATTATATTTACTTTAATTAAGCTTGTGCTCGGAAACAGACTTTGTATCAAAAAAAAAAAAAAAAATGGAACAATACTTCTAAACTTATACCAGCTTATTCTCCAAAAAATAACTGATATTTTTTCCCTTTCAAAATAAGGTTTGGATATAAGGAAGGCAAAAGCAGCCTTAAGGGATTAGCCTATGAAAACTAAAATTTTTTTAGTCCGCCTCCCTCTCCCGAACCAAACAATGCCTTCAAATAAAATTTTGACAAAGCTAAATTTCATATTTTAATTTTGGAAAGATTAAATAAGAAGAAGAAAAACGAGTTTGTATTTGCGAAGAACATTACTATGGCTACAACAACATGCGGAAGAGAGTGCGTTGGATTCGTATAATTATGCTGTTCCTGAAAGATTGTATTTTACTTGATCAAGCATATGATTATGCATTAAAAGTGACTTAAAACTTCACGAACTAGACCTAAGATTTCCTGGAAGAACGAATTACAATCCATCTTCACCGTTATGTAGGAAATCTCATATTGCATAGAGCTTGCATGTAGGCCCGTGTGCGCATAGGGATTTCAACAACTCCGGTACATTCTTGCCGCGCAGAAAATTTTTTTGCACTGCACGATCGACCCCGGAGAGAACTTTTTTTTTTGCACACGAGGTTGCATTCAATGTGCTCTCTAAAATAAATGCAAATATTGTGATGGGAATAATAATTGAGCTTCGTTGTATTATATCTGTTCTATTCAAGGGTTGGGCTTGAGATCAAGTTTGGCTTAAATCAGATTCTATCCCTCCCTAAACTTTAACCAATTAAAACTATATATAGTGATTTGCTAGCTACATCTTACCTACACCCATCATCATTGACATTAGAATATAAGCAAGATCAGCTTAATCACAATAAATATAGTTTACTCTTGATGCAGATAAAAATCATGGTCTTATACAGTTACCTATCTTCCTCCATTATATATGTGCATATGAAAAGATCATCACAACCAATCGACAGATTCGGTTGAGGTCCTTGGTTTCCTTTTCGGCTTTTGATACCTGTCATTCTCAAACTTTGCTTTGGATACAAGTGAATCCAGCAAAGATGCCTCAGCTAAGTCATACGGTACTCTTAACACACTGCAAATATTCATCCAAGCAACCAAATTAAGCTAAGCCAAGGGAAAAAGAATAAGAAATAGTCAACAGAAAAAGAAATTTTACTTGAGAGTTCAAAATGATAACATCTATGATCAGCATGATCATAGTTAATAACATTTACCTCCCTAGAAGATCCTCAAGAATAGCTCGTTGAGAAGGTGTAACATAGTGTATGCACCTCCAAGGACACTGTCCAACAGCAAGCAGGACAAGGTAATCATCACCATGTCCTGCACAAAAATTTATATTCCTAACAATTCCAAACCATATTGACAATTCTTTCACGTGAAGTCGAAAGTTATGCTGAACACAAACTGCACCATGATTCAAGCATCCTGTGTTATATTTATGATAAATGTAAAGCTTCGACATGACACACCAATACTATGCTTAACTCTCTTCCACGCTCTTTAATATGTTTATTCGAATCAGCTTTATAGAATTCTTTTTACAGACAATAAAATTTATATACAGATTTCTTCACAGGATGACTTTACTACTCAAAATCTAGTAATAGCAGGAAAAATGTTTCATATCATTCACGAAGAAAATTACTGGTAGGGTACAAAGGTGAAAGACAAAATGTCAAGAAATGAAGAGATTTTTCTTCAGAGAATATACAGATGTTAATCGTTTAGAAGGCTTCATTTGGTGTGTACTGCAACAATGACAATAATTGCGGGAGAAATTTTGTAGAATTCTGGCCTTCTATATCGCAACTTATGCATTAGTAAAAAATATATTACACGAAGATGTCATATAGGCTCAACATTTAGCACAAATATCCATTAGCCTTTCATCCATATGAAAACCTATTAGAAGTATGTTCAGATAAAAATAAAGTTCTAAGACATGTGTAGTCACCTTAACCGGTACAGATAAGGATTTTTTAAAAGTCAAATTCATTTGGAAGAACACCTAACCATTTTTCTAGGAATTAAATAATAAAAAAAAGTGTAGAACGGTAGAAAGTTGGATTAAACCATGCAAGCTCACAGTTTAAGGTGTGTTTGTTTCACAGAAAGTGGAGAGTAAAGTGGTTTCAACCGTAAATGTCCATTTCCATTGTTTGGTTCATCATAACTTCACCTTCGATCGAAACTTAAACTCCCTAAAATACTATAATTGCCTTCGGCACCCACCCCAAGCCGAAGTCAATTATAAATTATAAAAAGACCCCTTGCACTTTAGCCCGAGTCTAAATGACCCCCATCGATTAAAAATTACATCAATTATCACCGTACACTTTGTCATCACCTCGAATAAATCAATCAAAAAAATTTAAAAAAATATTGGTAAATTAGGCTAAGTTGGCATGTCATATTATTCCACTGCTAGAGATAATGCCAATTAGTTAGAATTAGATTATCTAAGATATTTGGTTGGTTAAATTTTGATAAAGATAAATCTAATTAGATAGGATATCTAATTGGAATAGGATTTTGTGTAATAATCTATAAATAGATTGGTCGGGCTATTATGATTGTCAATGAAGCCGGAGTCGCCTTAATTAATTAGTGAGGCCAAAGAAAGACATGAGGACATGAAGTTATTTTTTTAATAAAGGCAAGTTTAGTTTGCTTCCACCAAAACGTACCAGATTCTTTATTATTTGTCTCTCTCTTCTCTTTTCCATTCTATTTTTGTGGAGATTCCTATATACCATAACAAATATATAGAAAATATTTGTTGGAGGCCCATCACCGTAACAAGTGGTATCGGAGCTTCGTTTTCAAGAGAAGAAGATACCGATGGCATTTAATAGTGCCAATGGAGTTGCACAAGGATTCCCAATATTCAAAGGAGACAATTATGATTTTTGGTGCGTGAAGATGCGGACGTTACTGCGATCCCAAGATCTATGGGATTTTGTTGAAAAAGAATGTAAGGAAGCAACTGGAGAGAATCTGAAAAAAAATGCGAAGGCGCTTTTCTTTATTCAACAATCTATTGACGACTCAATATTTTCCCACATTGCCGGCGCTACCCGATCGAAAGAAGTATGGGATATATTACAAAAGGAATACCAAGGTAACGAAAAGGTACTCAGAATTAAAATTCAAACTTTTAAAAAAAAAATTTGAGACTTCATATATGGAAGAAAAAGAAAATATTCATACCTTTTATTCTAGCGTTATGGAATTAGTTATCTTGATGCGTACCTATGGTGAACAAATTTCTGATCAAACAGTAGTTGAAAAAATTTTAAGAAGTTTGACGAAAAAATACGGTTGATGTAGTTTCTGCTATAGAAGAAGCAAAAGATTTATCTAAATTGTGTTGTAGCGAACTTCTTGGTTCTCTCTTAGCACATGAGGAACGAAAAGATAAAACAGAAAATTTTTCTGAGCATGCTTTTCAAAGCGAATCGAAAGGCAATGAAAAAGATAAAGCAGATACTTCTAATCGCCAAGCTTCAGCGTCTGGAGACCATGGTAGAGGTCGTGGTCGTGGTCGTGATCGTGGCCGTGGTGGTAGATCGGGTGGATACAATAACAGAAACGATGAAGGATCAAGTAATCAAAATCAGAGAACCTACAGAGGTAATGATCAGCCCCATAATTATAAAAATATTCAATGTTATTATTGTAAGAAATTTGGCCATATCGAGCGATTTTGTCGATTGAAACAACAAAACGCTAATTTTACTCAAGGAAATAATGAAAACGATAATGTACTTTTTGCATGTCGTTCATCATAAAAAACTGCTAACAGTATTTGGTATGTCGATAGTGGTTGTAGCAGTCACATGACAGGAAAAGAAGAGAACTTTATTAATTTGGATAAATCTGTTAAAGGCCGAGTGACGATGGGTGATGGCTATGTTCAGGATGTGCATGGAAGAGGTACAATTGAGGCAAATATTTCAGGAATTCAAAAAATAAATAATGTTTTATATGTTTTTGGTTTGAATTCCAATCTTTTTAGTGTGGGCCAATTTTTGAAAGAAGGTTATTCGCTTATTTTTGAAGATTCTAACTGCACTATTTATAAAGATAAATATAAAAGGGATTTATTTTTTGAAGTTTCGATGACAGAAAATAAAGTTTTTCCTGTTCATGTTGCAATGAAAGTAATCCTAGATGATGATTGGTTATGGCACTATAGATATGGTCACTTGAGTTTTAAGGGGCTTGATTTATTACATAAAAAGAATATGGTTGATGGTTTGCCTTTAGTGCATAATAATGGTTTTGTATGTGAAAGTTGTGTGTTAGGAAAGCATCACAGAGACTCTTTTCCAAGAAACAGCAATTGGAGAGCCAAAGAACCACTAGAATTGATACATGCTGATGTTTGTGGGCCGATGCAGACACCGTCGCTCAGCAGCAATTATTATTCTGTGGTTTTCGTGGATGACTACAGTCGGATGACTTGGATTTATTTTATTAAAAATAAATCTGAACCTTTTGATGTTTTTCGAAAATTTAAAAACTTGGTCGAAAACGAATCCAGTTATTATATTAGGACTCTCGTTTGTTGTTCTAAGGTAGGCACCGAGTTTTTCAGAATTTTTGAGTTTTTCGGACTTTTCGGATTCCTGGCTGAGATGGAATTTTAGACTTGCTTACTTGATGGTTGGTTTTCTCTTTCCATTGATTGTATGTTTATGTCTCCTTGTGCTGGGAAGCTAAGGGATTGAGTGGTGATTTATGTCGTGTTATTCATTGTGTTGTGGAGTGAGTCTTGAGCTTGGAGAATTGAGCGTACTTGAAAGATGGGCAAAAGAGCCTATCCTATGGTTTGTATTAACATCAATTATATAGTACATGAGAAGGTATTTCTATGGTAACAATGACAACCATAGTAATAATATAACTAGGATTACATACTATATAATCCTACGCTATAGATGGTAAGTAATATATAGTATAGAAACAATAAAGATAATACTAAATATATCGTAACATCCCCCCGCAAGCTAAGCATCAGGTGGACGGATGCGAAGATTGAGCCGTAATATCGAAAACCGAGAGGGTGGCAAGGGCTTGGTGAAAATATCAGCAAGTTGTTTATCAGAAGAGATATGAACCAAATCTAAATCACCAGTCTGAACTTTTTCGCGCAAGAATTGATGATCAAGTTCAATATGCTTTGTGCGAGCATGAAGAACAGGATTTGCCGCTAGATAAGTAGTGCTTAGATTATCACAGTAGATGCTAATAGGTCGCCAGAGGAAAACACGAAGATCACGAAGTAGACGACGAATCCATATCGTCTCCGCAAGCGCGTAGGCGACAGCACGGTATTCTGCTTCAGAACTAGAGCGAGAAATGGTGGGCTGCTTTTTGGCGGACCAGGAGATAAGATTGGGCCCTAAAAATATACAATATCCAGAAGTAGACCGGCGTGTATCTGGACAACCGGCCCAATCAGCATCTGCAAATGCGACAAGAGAGGGATTAACACAGCGAGATATAGGCAGTCCATAAGTCAGCGTGCCCCGAATATATCGTAGAATGCGCTTAACCGCTTGCATGTGTGGTTCACGAGGAGCATGTAGATACTGGGCAACAGAGTTGACAGCATATGATATATCCGGTCGGGTGAAAGTAAGATACTGCAGAGCACCAACAAGCTGACGATAGTTATAGGGATCCTCAAGAAGTTGCCCTTCATGAGAAGATAGACGAGAGGTTGGAGAGAGAGGACTAGAGACGGGCTTACTATCAAGAAAACCATGGCGCTGAAGCAGCTGATGCGCATATTTGTGCTGAGTCAGATGAAAACCAGAAGATGACCTATTTACCTCAATACCCAAGAAATAATGTAGCGGCCCAAGATCCTTCATTGCAAATTCCTGCTGTAAGGTGGTAATAAGAGCCCTTAGAAGAGAGGAGGAACTGCCAGTGACAATAATATCATCAACATATAATAGAAGAATAAGAGTGCCAAAAGAGGAGTGACAGATGAACATTGAAGGATCAGCAGTGCTCCCAACAAAACCAATTTCAGATAGAAAGGACGTAAACCGTTGAAACCAAGCCCGAGGTGCTTGCTTAAGACCATAGATGGCTTTGCGTAGACGACAAATATGATGCGGAAAAGAGGGATGCACAAAACCAGGCGGTTGTCTCATATAAACTTCTTCAGAGAGTGTGCCATGAAGAAAAGCATTCTTCACATCAAGTTGTCGAAGAGACCACCCTGAGGAGAGGGCCACCGAAAGAACAGTGCGAATAGTGGTCGACTTGACAACGGGAGAAAATGTCTCATCAAAATCAATGCCTTGTTGCTGTTTATAACCTTGAGCCACAAGCCGAGCTTTGAGACGCTCAAGAGACCCATCCGCCTTCTGCTTTACTTTGTATACCCATTTACAACCAATAAGATTAACAGGCGAAGGAGGTACAAGATCCCAAGTAGCATTTGTCAGGAGGGCATCAAACTCCTCAGCCATGGCAGCGCGCCAACCTGCATCCTGAAAGGCCTCATGAAATGAGTTAGGCTCAGTAGGTAGAGCAGAATCTGTAGAGGCCAGTAAGGAGGTAGACTCGGTTAAACCCTTAGTCATAGATCGAGTGCGCATAGGATGTATGCGGGGAGGTGAAGAAGGCTCAGACGGCACTATAGTAGGCTGAGGGGAGGGCGGACGATCAGAGGTGGGCGGTGGTGGTTCAACAATAGTAGGTGTAGTAGCAGCAGATCGTGTAATGTGTCGTCTGGTATAGACACGGAGTTCTGATGGACCAACGGCAGTGGCATCGTTCCCATTCCTAACCTGTGAGTCATCAGAATTCAAGGTAGAAGGAAACGTTGATAAATTCTCAGACGGTGAAACAGGTGGACGTGTACCGGAACCACTCTCAGCAGAGGGGCGTGTGAAGGAGAAGCCAGAGATTGCATCAATGGTAGAAGGATTCTCACCCAGCAAAGGAGGATTTGAAATAAATTTTTGAAACATATCAAGGTTGGAAAAAGTAGAGGAAGGAGAAGAAGAGAATTTAGAAAGACAAGAAAACGGAAAAACAGTTTCCACAAAGGTAACATGTCGAGAAATAAAAACCTTGCCAGTGCTGGGATAGAGACATCGAAAACCTTTATGTTTATCAGAGAGTCCTAAGAAGACGCAAGGAAGTGACCGAGGAGAGAGCTTGTGAGCTGCAATATCCTGCACATCAGGGTAACACAAACATCCAAAAACTTTGACAAGTTGCAAGTCAAGGGAAGAGCAACCATGCAGAATTTCATATGGCGATTATCCTTTTAAAACAGTAAGAGAGGGAATTCGATTCACAAGAAATACAGCAGTTTGAATGGCATCAGCCCAAAAACGAGGAGGCATACAAGCTTGAAATAGTAAACTTCTAACAACGTTAGTTAAATGTCTATGCTTCCTTTCGGCAAGGCCATTTTGTTGAGGAGTATAAGGACAAGAAAAACGGTGAAAAATTCCATTTTGTGAACAAAGGTTGGAAAACTTATCATTTACAAACTCCGTACCATTATCAGATTGGAAAATCTTGATTGAGCTATGAAATCTGTTTTCCACCATTGCTTTAAATTCGAGAAATTTATCAAAAACTTCGTGTTTAAATTTCAAAAGGTAAAGCCAAGAAAATCGAGAATAATCATCAATAAATATAACATAATATTTATAACCAGAAACAGATGGAACAGGTGATTGCCACACATCAGAATGCACAATATGAAAAGGAAAAGCAAATTTAGATTCCGAATAAGAAAATGAGAGTTTAACATGTTTTCCCATATTACAAGCATTGCAAACCGATAATGTCAAAGCAGAATTACCATCAGAAACAATGTTATTATTTTTAATAAATGCCGAAAGAACAGGAAGGCTGGGATGACCTAATCGTCTATGCCAAACATCGCTACTAAATCTAGATGCAACAAGACCAATTTGTTGCTTATTCCCTACACTTGCAACTTTAGAAGGAATTGGATAGAGTGATGTTCCTGAGCTAGGGCAGTGCAGAAGCTCCGTCCTTGTTACCTTGTCCTTCACAGAAAAACCAGAAGAGTCAAATTCAAGAACGGAATTATTGTCACGACAGAATTGACGCACCGAAAGTAAATTTCTTTTGATGGAAGGAACAACAAGAACATTTTTAAGAGCAAAGGATTTAGAAGATGTATTCAATTGAGTTTCACCTGTCTGAGTAATATCAAGTAAATTTTCATTACCAACTAGAATTTTCTCATGCCCAGTATAAGGTTTGGAAGAGGAAAGAATACCAGAATTCGCGGTCATGTGATTGGAAGCTCCAGTGTCTGGATACCATACTTCCTCAGCAGGTTCATAGAGATTCATAGCAGCAAAAGTTTGAGGGACATCATCGGCCACGAATGAGTGATTGAAGCGTTGTCTGCATTGAAGAGCAGAATGGTTGTACTTTCCACAGATCTGACACTGTGTGTCAGATTTCGAAAAATAAGATTGTTGATTTGGAGTATAAGGTTGAGGAAGATTATTGGGTGAAGAATATGGATAGATTCCAGGAGATCCACGACCATGATATGAGTTGTGTCTACCGCGATGTCCTCGACCACCGCGATATCTGCCTCCACGACCTCCACGATTTCCGCGTCCACGATTTGCATAGAGAGCTTCGCTGTCGATAGTGGGAATGGCAGGTGATGTTGTTGAACTAGTACGACGTTGTACTTCTGTTTCTTCTTGCATCAGAAGTGGACGAAGTTGATCAAAAGTAGGCTTGTTTCGGTGTGTATTAAGGGCACTGACGAAACCTCTATATTCTTCTGGTAACCCGAGAAGAACAGTCATGACCAAGTTATGGTCTGACTCAGTTTCACCAATCGCTTGCAGGGCATCGCCAATAGATTTAATCTTTTGCATATAATCGGTCATATTCATTGAACCTTTCTTGATGCTTCGTAATTCAGACTTTAGAAAGAAAGCGGTGGAAGCAGTTTTATCAAGAAAATATGTTTCGATAATTTTCCAAGCATCATACGCAGTTTTAGGAGAGCCAGAAACAACCATCTGTAATATGCTAAGCGAAAGGGTGGCATTAATCCACGAGAGTATAGTGGTGTCTTCTTTTTTCCAATTTAGATATTCCGGGTTCATAATTGTTTTCTTTTCAGAAGTGTCAATAGTCTGAGGCGGTATAATACCAGTTCCGTCCACATGTGGAGTAACACCAAAACTCTCCAAAACATTAAGAAATATTTGTTTCCACACAAGATATGTGGAATCTGTTAGTTCAAGTGGTATGAGAGTTTTGATATTAACCACTGGTAAATTT
The DNA here is from genome assembly GCA_029168755.2 of Tillandsia fasciculata. Taxonomy (NCBI): domain Eukaryota; kingdom Viridiplantae; phylum Streptophyta; class Magnoliopsida; order Poales; family Bromeliaceae; genus Tillandsia; species Tillandsia fasciculata. The sequence goes on from CM054938.1 coordinate 16,641,159, forward strand.
GAGAAAGAAGACATGTTACCACAAAAAGAAAATATCACCACGAGAGAGTAACCGAGGCAAATCCGACGAGTAGAAAATAATACCAAGCAGTCACAAACCAGAATAAAAACAAGTAAGTCAGATTAAAACCCGATGGAAAAAGCTGAATGAATCAAAGTGGACCTTGATTGCACCAGAGAAGAACCAAACTACACCAGGGAGCAAGTACGCATCTGAACGACACCAGAATAATGAAGAAAGGCCGAAATTACTGTAGCGCCGGTACTGTAGCGCCGGTACTGTAGCAGCGGCACTGTAGCAGCAGTTGTGACGGAGAGAGTAATCCAAAGAAAAAAAAAAATGGAAGAAGGTGAGACTCGTGGTAGATGGTGGCTAAGGATCGATATTCCCAATATTAGGGTTCCCGCTCTGATACCATGAAAGATGGGCAAAAGAGCCTATCCTATGGTTTGTATTAACATCAATTATATAGTACATGAGAAGGTATTTCTATGGTAACAATGACAACCATAGTAATAATATAACTAGGATTACATACTATATAATCCTACGCTATAGATGGTAAGTAATATATAGTATAGAAACAATAAAGATAATACTAAATATATCGTAACAGTACTATTTTGGAGCTTGGTGATATTGTGTACTTGAGCTGAGAACTTGGAGACTCAGCCTGTTGTCCTTTGGAGGTTGATTGAGCTTCTCGAGGTTGTCCTAGCAAAAGGCGACGAGTGGTTGCATGCGCGAGTGCCGAAGCTTTTTCCCGACAACACCTTGATAGTGGGTTGTAACGCACCACTTCGACTTCTTGCGGTGATTGGATAGCGATCCAGGTAGGTTAGATTTCTTCCAAAATCTACGAGTTTCCTATTATGTCTATTGTTTAGATATCCAGCATGCTAGATTTAGCTGTTTGTAAATCTGGAAAAATTTCATAGTTGGCTGAAAAATTGTGGAAACTTAGTTTGGAACCCTTGATATTTTTGGCATATTCTTGAGATTAGTGGACACTAGAAAATATTTATTATCAGCTGTTTCATCTATATCTGGACCCTTAGAAAAATCGTTGTACTGTTTCTTCTATTACCAGCTTTTGCATTTTTCTTCTCGCCCGGATGGAGGGTTTGAGTAGTCTGGGTAGTATAGTTTGCATTTACGCTCGTGCTTGGGGGCCGAATGGATTTTTGTAGCTTTTGTTGATAGGGATTCTAGTGTCGGGAGTTGTTCGGGGATACAGTGGTCTGCGAACTGACTGCCACATAGGGTCCAGTCAAGCCTGCGCCTACTTACTGCCATTACATCCACGAAGGATTGGACTTACGTAGGGCGTCCGTGGCCGCCAAAACTGGCCCAGCCAGAAGGACTGCGTCAACAAGTCGCGATAGCAAAGTAACAGGTCTAGCTCCGGAGCGTCACTCGAGGGGCGCGACCCCACCGAGGAAAGTATCCGCGCATCTCTGTCGAGATCAAAGTGGCTCCTGCAGGCTATAATCAAAATCCACGCTCACTCTCAAAACGGAAGAACTCAAGATCCTCAAACATCTCGCACAACGGTCGGAGTACTCTCAACGACTCAAACAAACAAAGCTCTCACGAATCTCAAGACACTAGCGAACTCAACCAATTCGCGACACCAACCCACTGGCTGGAGGTGCTCAACAGCCGGGACCACCGTCAACCCAAACGGCTCCCAAAACGAGACACCCAACTCGCCGCACTAAACACATTGGCTGGAGATACTCCACAGCTAGGATTGACCCACAACTCGAGGGCTAACAAAACTGGTCGGACGACACTCAACATCCCGGGACCACCATCAACCCCAAACGGTTCCCGACAACAATGACTGGAAGATACTCGACAGCCCGGGACCACCGTCTACCCAAACGACTCCCAACAACACTAGCACTGGTCTAATCTCAGCTACCAGACTCCACTCAGCCCCCAGGCACGAGTGCAACATACGTCCCACAATAACCCGACCACTCGGCCCACTACCCGAGCGAGGAAACTCTATGTCCAGAAAAAAATGCAAAGTGCGGGATGTCTAAAGCATAAAAAAATCTAGCCCAAGTGAAGGTTCTCTACTAGTCTGGTTAAACATGCAACATATGACGGGGTGCTAGATCAAGTTCCAATAATAGCATAGAGTTAAACTGAAACATAAAGGGGGAACATTAACAGACAAGATCTTAATATCAATTAAAATAAACATCATCTCTCTCAACAGACCTTCAACTATCATAAGGTGAACACAATCTATTTTGCAACCTGCGAGATCTCAAATCCACCAAAACATGTATAATAAATCAAGTAAGCATCAATCCACATGATCTAGACCATTTCTCAAGCTTACATCTCAATCCTATAGGTTGTACATAAAATCATGCATGCTCTCAATCGCATAGGGGAACACTACACCTATGTAAGCTTTTATTCAACATAACAAGAATATTTTATCTAGCAAATTCTCATACAAATACCATTTACCAAGCTTACATCTCATCATATATTTGGTACACTAAACAAGCATGCTTTCTATCATATAGAATTAGATCGAACCGTCCGCCGGTTTTGGAGACGAAAGCAACCCACCTGAGAGCGCGCGTCGATCCTAGGTCCAAACAGAACGTGAATAATCCTCAGGTTCCCACGATTCCAACGAGCCCAAAAACACCTGAAAATTTCTCCCGGCACAAAGATAGTCCAAACACCGCAGTAAGCAAAAATTCCCAAGGTTACAATTCTGCGGAGAAATCAGTCCGAAAGAAGCCGAAATATCACCTGCGAGATGATCTTGAAAAATTCAATAAAAATACGTCTGCGATCCTCGCGAAGCGTAGATGTCGATCGAGTCCTCACGGGCCGAAATCTGATAACAGAGCGCTGAGATAAAAATCGGAAAAGGTCCGCTGTCCAGAAAAACAAGCAGCAAGAAAGGGGTTCAAAAAAGCTCCGCAAACCCCAAGAAAAACCCCAAACCGAGAGTGATGGTAAACACGAAAATCGAAGATCTACCTCTCGTGGAAACGATGCCGCAGAAATCGGCCAACAACTCCCTCGGATCAGCCCAGGGGAGCGCGCGGACGAAGCGTCGACGAAGAAGATCGGTATCGAAGGCACGTCGAAGCTCACGATGTCGAGGAGGAAGCTGAGGAAACGACTTCCAAAAAAATCTCCGTGATCCCAAATATCGAAGAAAACTCGAAGGCGAAGCTCACAGTCGAAGAAGGGCTCAAAATGGCTCAAAAAAAGTCCTCAAATGGAGGCAGGAGTGGGCTATTTATAGCCAAAATCCAAAAAAACACTATTTCAGATTCGGGCCCAACATTCGGGCGCCCGAATGCTATAGGGCGCACTCGGATCCACGTGGCGCGCATCCGGGCCGTCTCCGCGCAGCGCCCGAATTGGCAGGATTGCGCCACGTGTCCCGCGCCCGCACACCGCGCGCACGTACGCTCGCCCATCGCATCGCGCCACGTGGCAGCGAGGAGCACTGCGGGGAGCATGCCCCGCGCGACACACCGAGTCCGCCGCCCAACCAATGGGGCGCTACCATATGGCATGCCCGCCAATCACGGCGGAACGCAAGCGGCTCAGCCAATCCCGAAGCGCCACGTGGCACTCGCGCACGCCCGCTGGTCCCGGTGCATGCGCTAAGGGCCGTGGACCGGCCTGCCCGCGCCTGCCCCACGGCCTTGCGCCTGCCCCGCCTCCGCCGGCGCTGCCCGGGCCTGCCCGAGCTACAGTAAACCTACCCGATGTCCGTTTTAGGGCGTCCGGGTCCCGAAAAATACATGTAAATAGTCGATTTCCATCGTTTTCGCGCGTTAAATCCAAATCCGATGTCCGTTTTGCCCAATTCCACTTCTAAAATTGTCGAAGGCATCCAGATAAGTAATCTTAATCCATATTTCGCGCTGGGTCCAAACCTGAGGTCCGATTTTCGCACAAGTACCTCCATCACACCGAATAAGCCTCCAGAAGTCGCTGATCACACTGCAAAAGCTCTGCGGAGATTCGGGCAAGGTTTTAAGTATCCATCGGCACGGGCCGTATCTACCGTGCCGTACCGTGCCAACAAAATACCGGCACAATACAGCTCCCGTGCCGATGACACAGTTCAAAATCCTTTTTTTCTTAAAATTACTAAGTAATTTTCTTAATAAAGTTCAAAATATTTGATAAAGATACATAATAAGCAATTACAAAATTTTGTTGCTAAAGAAATTAAATATTTCATGTCATTATGTGTCGGCACGCATGAATTTTTTGTGACCGGCACTCATCGGTATGGCTCGGCACGCACCGTGCCGGCAAGTTTTCGGCACTACCCCGTGCTACGACACTTAAATTCTTGGATCTAGGTCATCACAAACTGCTTGCCCCAGCCTCTAGGCAATGAGCGGCAAGGGGAACCTTGTCGCGCTCCTTAGTATATAGGTTGCAGAAGAGTTTTTCCTGGTGCACGACCTACTTTTCCACGACGTTCAGCTCAACCAGACCGTTCAAGTAGCGGTTTTGTTTCGTCGGATTCGGATCCCGTTTCGTTAAGTTAACTGTTTCTTCACAAGTACCCCTCACAAGTACCCCTCCGAAATTCAATTATTTTTTAATTTAAAAACTCCAGAAATTATTTAGAATTCCAATAATTCAATTTGAATTACATAGTTATTATACCCTTCGGAGTCCGGACTTTGAGGTAGGGTCCGAACCCTGGCAATCTGGGCAGTTTGTTGAGAGTGATAATTTCTCTTCTTTGAGGGACTTATGGAGATATTGTTACAATACATGATAAATCCTTTCCTCCTCCATTCTCGCTCTCATTTGGAGAGCAAGAGAAGTATAGAGAGGTGAGTTCCTCTCATATTTTTCTTGGATTTTCTCCTCCAAATCTTCTCTAATCTTGATTCTTTTTCCTCCCAACTCTCTCCCCCATTGTTGCATATGCAAAGAACTTGGAGAGGAGCTAGAACTTCAAGAGAATAGGGGGTTTGGAGCCCTAGCCTTCATCCTTAGCATTCCTAATGTGGGATTTGAGCTTAAGCAAGGTTAGAAACTTTTTTTTTTCTCTTTTTGTGAGATTTCTAAATGAAAAGTGAAAACCTAATTTATCAAAAACTAGGGTTTATTTTGAGCAAGGAATAAAGTGCCGTGGCACGGGGGCGTGCCGTTGTCCTCCTGGCACGGTACGGTACGAGCATGCTTGCGTGCCGACACGTGGCACGCTTGCGCGCCGATGGCTACGCATGGCTTTCCACTGGCACGCTCTGGCACGTTTTTTTTTTAATTTTTTTGTTTCCAATAAGCTTTTATAATGCTATTTTGAAAGATTTAGTTAAATAATTATAAATATTGACTATATATAGCTATTTTAAATTAAAGAAATATGTATTTTTTACAATTTTTAGAAAAATTATGAGAATTTCTTAACTTTTAAAATTAGTTTGATTTTATCTTTTTTTCTTTTTGAAATTTTAAGAAAATATAATATAAAAAATTAGAAAAATACTTTTTCTCAAAATTTTAATGTATATTTACAGGATTGATGCATATTGATTTGACGACAGACCGCTAGATATTTAGATTAACGATAATAGGACCGTAATTGCTTTGATAACTTTTTTTTATTCAATTTTTTTAAATATTTGAATGAAAATATTTTTTATTAAAATATTTTAAAAAAAATATTAGATCTATTCATAAAAACTTAGCAATAAATTATATGACAAATAAATTAAACAAATTTAAGTATTAATTAATTTAATTTATCTTTTAATTTTATCAGTATTTTTAATCTTTTAAAAAGTTAAAAATATTTTTATCGCAAATCTCATCTAAAATACTAGATCTATCTAAAATAATTAAAATTTTGACTATATAATAATTAAATCAATTATATTTATTTTCAACTTTTTATAAAATACAAATAAAAAAATTACCTAATTTTATATTTTTTTAAAAAAAAAACTTTTAGAAATTAAAAATATTTAAACGAAAAAAAAAAATCAGAAATATAAAGGCGAATCCCAAAAAAAAAAAAAATAGATGGAAGACATAAGAACCTACCAAAAAAAAATTCATTAAAAAAAAATAATAATAACGACGAATGAGAGGTACAAAAGCTCACCAAAAAAAAAAATAATAACAATCACAACAAAAAATCAAAACTAACTATAAGAAAGAGAAAAAAAAAAACAACCGTAACCAAAAATCTAAACTGTGTGTATGAGAGAGAGAGAGAGAGAGAGAGATAGAAGGATTTGCACAAAAAAAAAAGAAAAAGAAAAAAAAAGGAGTGATACCCTCACAGTGTATCGCGCGTCTTGCGCGATCAAGGGTATCGCGCTGTCTCACGCGATACCCACGAGGGTATCGCGGCACGGGGGTGCCTTGGCACCCCCCTTGTACCGTGCCCCGTAGTACCGTTGGGGGCACGGTACACTCGGCACGGGGCGGCACTTTATTCGTAGATTTTGAGGCCTTTTGATTTAGAGCTTTTGAGTTGAAATTGATTTAGAGCTTTTGAGTTGAAATTGATGGATGTAGAACACTCTTATAGTTTGGATTTGAAGCCCCATTACTTTGATTTCAAGCTTTGACAAGTTTTTCTTGGTCTAAGATAATTTTCACCTATTTCTCTTGTAATTTTTGAGGAATTTCGTGGTGAGTTTTTTGTAGTGTTTTGACCCTTAGGGCATAAGAAGACAAGTGGGCAACTTGATTTGGATTTCTTTAAGGATTTGGCAACTATCCGGTGGGTTCGATCTCACCAAAATTGGTGAACTCACCCTTTATCTTCTTTAGACTTTTAGGGTTTGCTTGTTATATTAAACATATATCGTTGGATTTATCATGATTTTTCAGCATGTATTTGGACCCCTTTATGTGTAAGAAATTTCATACTCTATATAGTAGAGGTATATGTTGTAAGCTCATGCATGGTTTAAGAAGTGATTGAACAATCATTTTCATATTTTTACGAGTTATTGTATGAGTAAACACCACCGATGCTTGTTTTGGTAGCTTTGGGACATGATATGCATATGGTCATTCACACTTGGACATTATGACATCTAGTGCCATCTAGTATATATGAGATACAAGTAAAAACTTCTAAACTTGAATAGTAAGAGTGAAATTTGTGGGATTCTATATTTGAGACATGATGACATCTAATGTATGATAACCTCTTTTCAACAAGTAAAGACATTGACATTATTGTATGCATGACATTATACCCCGACCTAAAGGTCGAAGTTGAGATTTCGTGTTTTAGACACGATGATTGGAACCTTGCTTGCCGTTTGTGCTCATTCGCCCATGAGAACCTTGCTTGCTTGCCGTTTGTGCTCATTCGCACATGCTCGCGACATCATGCTCGCCGTGCGGGATCGACTGCCGATTGGGACGCCATGGGGGAGGCTCATCTCAAGAGTAGGGATGTTGACTACCACGGGACCATAAGGCGTGGCGCATGTTGAGACTTTACCTTATGAAAGTTCTTAAAAGAATTGGACTTCCAAAGTTAACTAAACTTGATATTGAACATCACAACCTAGATGATGCATTCATGGCAGTTGGGCATTCCCGTTAGTAGTATAGCTGCATACATGGTTATTTCTCGTACATGAGCATAGAGGAATAATAGTATTAGAGCTACTTTATTTCAGTTATTTATATTCCTACTTTTCATTTCAACAGTTATATTATCTATGCCTTAGTTGATCTAGTGATGTATTTCACTTCTTTTAGTGGCTTACCCACTGAAAACTATTATTTAATAGTTCTCACCCCCATTGATTTGTTGTTTTTATTTCAGAGCCATCCACAGCGGGAGAGGCTCGGGACCGCGAAAAGGGAATGGGGCATAGCTAGTGTAGAGAACCGGGGCTTCGTGTAGTGCACCGACTTCGCATGTTGGCGTGGTGCGGGGGAAATCTCCTGTGGCGTGTTCATTTTATTTGTACAGATGAGTTCGGGACATTTCGGATCGACGCGGAAGCCTCTGGAATGAAAAGTGAGTTGACGGCGTCGAGATTGAGAGCCTCAGCATGATTCTGCATTTTTGGGGCATTGCGTACCGGTACGCGAGGATAGGTACCGAAACGAATTTCCATGGGGAAACCGACAGTGGACTTCGATTGGGGAAAACAGTGGAAATTTTTCTTAGTCCCCGGGTACCGGTACTGGGCTCTGAGTACCGGAACCCTAAACCCCTTTTGGCTTGAGTACCGGTACGCGTGGAAGGGTACCGGTACCCAGTGTTGGACTGATCAGAGTTGGCACTCGGGATTGGAAATTGGTGGTTGGGTACCGGTACGGGAGCTCGAGTACCGGTACTCAGCCTCCAGAACTTGGGGGCAGTGAGGTAAATTCCTGTTTTCCGAGGGGACGATTCAGTATTTTCACCCAGCCATCCAAACTACCCCCTCCTGTACGTTATATAGACCTCGTCTCCTCTCATTTTAGGTCACCTTCATTTCCACCCTTCTCATCTAGAACCAGGGAAAGGAAGAGAGGAGTGAGAGTGAGGAAGAGTGGGAGCTAGCTGTGAGGGTCTTGGTGGAGTTCCTCTTCGCGCCGCAGCTTCGATTTCCGTTTGTGAGCACGGCAGGGAGCTCGTCCAGTTGAGGAAGGCTCGTTTGGATCTCGCACGCGCGGACGCGGCATTAGAGGTGAGTACGGCGCATTTCCGAGTTTTCGTGGTTTTCTTGGATTTTTGAGCTGAGAATAGATTTTTCCATCTTTACTCCTTCCCTGTGTTGAGTGGAGTAGCCGAGTGTTGCGCTGCCGTGGAGAAACAGAGGGCTGTGTGCGTGTGTGTGCTGGAGCTTGAGGCGTTGCCTAGCGTACTATGCGGAGCCGAGGGAGAGCGCGAACTGCGCGCGCAGCGAGTTGTCGAGGTGGACTGCTGTGTTGACCTGAGCTTGTGGGAGCTATGTTAGAGGCCTAGAGAGTGTATTGTGAGCTCTTGGAGGTCTCCCTTGGGCATTGGCAGAGTTGCGCGCGACCGGGGTGCCGAGGGGCTGTTTCGGCAGATTTTGACAATGAGCGAGCTTGCACTTCACCGACTTCGGTTTTGCCTACGGAAAGCGAAACAGGTGGGTTGGAAATTCTTCCAAGCTTTATGGAATGCCCTCTAATGCTTTTGTATGCATGTGTAGCATGTCTAGAGTATATGTTATTATAGCTGGTAAATCTGATAGTTACCTAAAAAATTGCAGAATAAAAACTTGAACCCCAAATTATTTTTAGTAGACTCCTGACATCATATGACACTAGACTGCATGGATAGTTGGCATTAAAATTGCATCTGAACCGTTTTAAAAATCATCGAACTGGTTTTAATGAAAATTGACATTTAAAATGGTTTTTTAAATTTTGTGATCACCCAGAGGGGTTGGATAGGTTCAGAGTGCACGTATCCTTATGCCTGGGGGCCGAGTGGATTTTTATTTGACTCTGTGGTGAGTTTCTAGTGTCTTGGGGGTTTCATGGGCTTTATCAGATTGAGTCGTGGAGTGTTCTCCGACCTAGACATGATCGAGGGATTTTGGCATTTCGAGTTCCGATCTGTTTGATCGAGGATTTTAGCCTGAAGATGCCGCTTATTATGCCAGATGAGACACGCTTATTTCCTCGGTGGGGTCGCTCCCCTCGAGTTGCCGTTCCGAATGCGATGATGATGATGCGCCTAATGAGGCTACTTTGCGTGATATTGTGATATTTCGATTGGACCGAGTTGGTGTACCGGGCGATCAGATTGAGCTTTGGACCGGGTTGGATTACCGGTAGAACCCTAGTTGATACACTAGGGGGCGCAGGCTTGACTGGACTAGATTTGGCAGTCAGTGAGATTGGGTTGATGTGAGCACCTCGTGAGTGAATGGATGCATAGCATGTTCTTAGTTGAGTTTTTTCTTTAAGCATGATACATGAGGCATAGTTGTGATGGTCCAGGTTTCCATGCACTGTTTTTCCGTGAATCCAATGTGTAAAACACCTGTTGATGGTGTGTTTGGTCCACAGTGTATCACAGGGATGGCACAGATGGATCCATGGTGGTATTTATTGTTAGTTTGGCCTTCGGCGGCGTTTGCCGAATTTTAGAAAAGTTTTTAGGCCAAACGGAGGGCGTATTTGGATTCAGCGCGGAAAAACGCTTGAAAACGGCTATTTACTTGTTAAATTCTGAGTCCGGATGCCCAAAAACGGACTCCCGAAAGTTTCAGTGGTTTCTGGTGCATGGGGGAAGCCGTGGACCGCCGGATTGCCACGTGGCGGCCTATCATTGGCCGGTCCGCAGCGCTCGGTGCATGGAACGGCGCGGCGGGGTGCACGAGCCCGGCGCAGGGACACGTGGCAGGCACCGATTGGCGGGTCTTCGGTGCGCGGTCCACGGAATGGGAGCGGCCGGTGCAGGGTTCGCGCGGCGGTGCAGGAATTCGGGCGGGAGCCACGTGTCGGCTTGGAATTGGACGGTGCTGGGTGCACGGTCCACGGAGCTCCTCGCGCGGGTGCATGGACCCGGCGCAGTGACACGTGGCGGCAGGCCATTAGTGGGCTCACAGGTCGCGGCGCACGGGGACAGGATCTGGCGCCTCGGGGCGCGTGCCTGGCGACCGGTCAGGCTGCGCCTGCCCGCGCGCCTGACCGCACAGTGGTCGGACGCGTGTCGCCCGGCCATTCGCGGGCGACTGCCGGTCGGGGGCACGTGTCGGCAGGGGGCGCGCCCCGCACAGCTGTTCGCTGTGCGGGACACGCGTCCCCCTCCCGACGCGGCCGCGCGGCGCTTCCTGGCACGCCCCGCACAGCTGTTCGCTGTGCAGGGACACCTGTCGGCATGGCGCGGTTTCGGGCGGTCGGACGGGGCTCCGTCCGACCCGCTTTGCGGATTCGGGCGCCCGAATGTTGGGCCCGAATCCGCAAAGGGCCCAAAGTGGAATTGGCCTATAAATAGGGGTCTTGTGGGCCGTTTTCTCTTCTTTCGAGGCAGAATTTCACAGAGCTTCCTTCTAAGCAATTTTTCCTCCTTCAGTGCTACACCTCTTGGAGACTTCTCAGGATTTTTGGAGGCTCGGATCCCGAGGTTCTCGATTTTACGGCGCGGCGCGACGATCGTTTACCGACAACCCGCTTCGTCGCATTTCAGTGCACAGACTCCCCCGGCTTACCCCGACATCGGAATCAGACGATTTTTGCGGCGTTGGATTCACGACTGGTAGGACTCCAATTTCTCTGTTTTGAGTTTTCCCTCATTCCGAGGTTATCTTGGAGTTCTCGGAGCTTTCTTTTGACCCTTTTTCTTTCGCGGAGTTTTGGACAGCGCTGCGTTGTTTTGGCGATATCTTCGCGCACAGACATCGGATTGGGGTGATTCACAAGGCAGTTTGCATCTACACATCACGAGGAATCTCCCCAAATTTTCTTAGAATTTTCTGAATTTTCCCCGAAGGTGAGAAGCCTCTGTTTACAGTACTTTAAGATTCAGTTTTTGCGATCGACTTACTTCGGGATGGTTCTCTTGTCGAATTTGGATCTCAGCATGGAAAACTCGTGTGTGAACGTGCAGATACTCGTTTCGACCGGTTCGTCGCGAGGATCGCGATAGTATTTTTCCTGGAATTTTTCGGGCACATTTCACAGGTGAAAATGGCAAAACTGTTAACTAGATATTTTGGGACAGATTTTGGACTAGAACTTGGAATAATACTTGCATGTGTTCTTTGGGATTTGTGGTGCAGTGTTGTGGGGATTTTCGGATCGGGCGTGGACTTTGCTTTCGGGAACCGGATTTAGCGCTCGAGGTGGGTACCGTTGTTAACCTCCTACTTGTGATGTCCCCACTAGACCTATTTGAGTTGCTACTATGTTACATTGCTAAATGAACCGGTGAAATGAATATGGCATGCTAATTGAAGAATTGGACTTATAGCTAGAGTTTGCATCTTCAAGAGGACTAAGTATAATTAAATGCTAATTCTTGCAAATGTTAAGTCGCCCAAATCCCACTGAAAGAGTTTTGCTAGATATGTTATGTTGCATGTGCTTATTGGGACCCCTTATGCATGTACATACACCGACTTGTGGCAACTTAGTAAAATGGAAATTTATTTGAAATGGCATACTTCTATTTTGTAAATTAGAATACTTGAAACCATGTTTTTAACTAAAGGACTTTGCATGCTGGAATGGTCACATAGTTAAGCCACCTTTTTCTGCTACACTATTATGCTGGAACTGACTTAGGAGAAACCATGCTTTTATTTCTCTCTCCAGTTATCTAAATTTAGGGGATAGTGCGCTCGGGTTCGAGCAGGGGGCTGGGATAGTGTAGTCAGACATCTGGGGGGATTTGGGGACAGGCAGGCTGTGAGGGCAGGGCATCGCGGCAACCGCGAATTTCGGGCGGTTGACCGGATAGTGGTTATTGCATCAGATCGGGGGAGAGGACTTGGGTTTTCGGTGGATGGGTTCTTCCACTTAGAGCAGTGTCGTGATCCAGTCCTACTATATTAGGCTAATCATGGCGACTCATTTCACTCGTGAGGGTCGCTCCCCTCGAGTGCCACTCCGGAGTGCGTATTTTGTGACCGTGCCGGTCAGGAGCCGGTCTGTTGCCTTGGGGCGGAACCGTGCCGGTCAGGAGCCGGTCTGTTGCCCTCGGGATTGGACCGTGCCGGTCAGGAGCCGGTCTGCATCCCATAGCTGAGTTGGGAGTCAGTAGGCACAGTGAGCAGTACCGGTGTTCGCCGGTGACTACGTTGGGCTACCCAGGCAGGCATTCATATTCTGATGCATACAGTTGGCTATACTTTTAGCTGGGCACCTTAGAGGCATATAGTGGTAGCTTCATACATCATCAGTAGACATATTTACAGCTTACCACCTTTGTTTTATTTATCGCCTCTGATAGTCCTAGTGGGCATGTCCACTAGGGGGAGGCTACTATTGTATAGTAGTTCTCACCCCCCACTGTTTGCTTTTTCTCTTCCCCTTTGTTTTGCAGAGTCGTCTGCGGGAGTTGCGGGACCCTCCTCAGCGGACCGAGGTAAGAGGATCGCGGACTAGATAGCGGTCTACCCAGGCACCAGTTTAGTTACTTGATGTACCCCGATACTCTCAGATACTCTACTTTTCATTTCTTTTGGGTCTCAGTTGGTTGTATTTGATTAGTGAGCTGGGAGAGATATTTGTATTATTGAGAGTTTACTTCTGCACTTTTACTTTCCTACTTTATCTGAGATGTATTAGTATAGTTTAGCTCTGTTTTATGCTCTTTTATTATATCATCTATATCTGAGCAGGTTACCAGCGCTTCGTGTACACGGGCAATTCCGTGTATACGGCGGATCTGTAGACGAGCCCGGGTTCTGGTTTACACCCGGGGCGTGACAATAGTAGCTGTAGTTTTATTTCAGCTTTTCCATTACCTGCATACCTATTGTTTTGCCTCCAGTAGACTTAGTGGGTATACCGTGGATATTGGTGACGGTACCCACTGAGAACTACGTGTTGGTGTAGTTCTCACACCCGCTACGGTGACAGATTTTCCGGACGTTGTTGTGCCGGCTTCAGCTCGAGCGGTGGCAGCGGATGGAGGTAAGGGCGTGGCCGAGTAGCTCCTTGCCCCTTTTATTTTGAGAGTCAGAGGTAGAGGTACCCTGTATTTTGAGATTCCACTTTTGTACTGGACAGTCTGGGAGATTTGTATGTTTATTTGCATAGCTGGTGTGACTATGTACTGTGGATTTATATATATTCAGATGTTCAGTATTTGATTTCTGTAGCTAGTTATTTCATTTCAGCTCTGATACATGTTTAGCTATAGATCTGACTCGCAGGGTAGACGCTTCGTCTGTGCGGAGTTTCCGTACAGATTGTTTATTGTTCCTTTTATGTTAGATCTTGTATGGCTAGTAGTTGTTTCTACTTTTATTATGTTTAATTTAGTTATTCATATGCTCTGATTACTAGTAGGATGTGTGCATTGTTTTCCTTTCCGCTTCGTTATTATAGACGCCTTGTATGTACCGGGGGGTGCCTTGTGTACACGCCGTGTCTGGGCACGTGCCGGGTAGGCTTCCGCTAAGCCCCGAGGCATGACAGATTATGTTGGTATCAGAGCCTAGGGTTAATTCTCAATGGACCTAGCAAACCTTAGACCGGTTGGATCATAAGAATTAAGAACGTGAGAGACGGGGTATTTTATGACTATTAGCGAAAGTAACATGATTAGGTCATATCTATAACTTTATAGAGTTGGAATTGATCGAAGCGGTTGCGTCTTCTATTTCCTTGGATGGTCAGGTTGGCAGCAGACAACATGACATCGGAAAATAACTGAGACACACTTCACTCACTTTCGCATGATTGGGAATTGCCTTTGAGCGGGGATATATTTAGCATGGACTGTACTAACCTGCGCCTTTTATGCTTGTTGCAGTTGTGATGCCTACGACGCGCTCCATGACGACCGAGGCAACCGATGCAGAGGCTTCGGCGACTTCCGAATCTAGTGAGATCTGAGACTTAAGAGAGCAGCTGGCCATGCAAGCTGATATCGTTGAGCGGCAATCGACGGCAGCACGAGAGCAAGTTGAGGCTTCGCATCAGCAGGAGGCGAGGATGAAGAAGCTGGAGGACCTTCTAACCCAGCAGTTAACGGCAAGGGCAAGTCAAGACCCTTTACCCCACCGATGCAACAACAGGAGCATGTGGGAGGAGTGACTGCGACACTTCAGCCCGAGGTGCCCGAGATCTCGCATCACACTTCGAGCGCGGGGCGCCGAGAGGAGACAGTGATGACACCGCCGGTTTGGGCTTCACCGGCGATGACAGTTTTGCCTACTATGGTAGTTGGAGCGGAGCGGGACCGACTCATGGCCTATTTGAGAGAGTTCCAGGAATCCAAGCCCCGAACTTTTGATGGAGAGGAACCTGATCATTGGGTTTTTGAGAAATGGATCCTTCACATGGCAAAGCTTTCCACGACACCTTCGTGGAGGGTGGTGGTCGGGTGTGGTTGGCCACACACCACTTGGAGAGTGACGCTTACCAATGGTGGGCGAACATTCAGAATAACCCCACTATAGATTTGGCGGCGATCACTTGGCCGAGGTTGAAGGAAATGCTCGCAATGGCATACTTCCTGGCAAGCGTGAAGAGACAAGTAGAAAGGGACCTCTGCAATTTACGGCAAGAGGACAAGACCATGGTGGAATACGAGAGAGAATTCACTCGGTTATAGAACTGTATTCCGCACGTGGTAAGAAATGATGAGGACAAGGCCCGCCTGTTTGAGAACGGCCTTCGACCATCGATCTTCCGATTAGTTCAGCCCCTAAACCTCCAAACCTACCGAGAGGTTGTGGATCGCACCCTGATTGTAGAGAATGGGCGTAGAGATTGCAAAGGAAGAAAGGAAAGCCCTTGATAGGACAAGAGGCAGGAAACCGGCAACAGAGGGCGCAAGTTACAAGCCCAATTTGAATAAGTCGCCGAAGAATCCTAGGAGCCAGTTTGGAGGGCGTGGCTCCTCTTTGCATCGAAGAGCACCCGACCGTCGACGGCCGCTACGTTGTGTAATTTGCGGTAGTCCCCATGTGCCGCCACAATGCCCACAGCGTGGAGGTAAGTGCCATCAGTGTGGCCAGAAGGACAACTTTCGATAGGAGTACCCGCGAGGTTCTTCACCAGCGCCTTCATCACCATCGGCATCCGTTACCCTGGGGCAGACAACCCCCGACATCGCGGCAGTACGAGAGGCCGCGTTAGGCACTGAGTGGGCGTATGTATACGGCCAAGGCAGAGGAGGCATCAACGGCAGAGAATGTCGTCGCAGGTATCATTTTGATTAATAGCATCGTGTGCAGCTTCACCCGTGGAGGTTCCTCCAGCGGCAATACTAGTACTGTCAGCAGCACTAACGAATAGTGGTGAGGTACTGAGGCCGGGTGGACAGTTAACAAAGGCGGAGCAGGAGCAAATTACAGAGACTGAATCATTTCTACAGGTTTGATCTGCCCAGATTTAGCAGCAGGACTACTGAGCCTTGGGAGGCGGAGACTTTGGGTGGCTGCAATGGAGAAGCTATTCGAGGATCTATTTGTGCTAGAGAGGAACCAGGTGCATTTGGCTGTTCACTGCCTCGAGGGCGATGTGGATACTTAGTGGCGGAGAGTCCGACCAACGGGACTGCCGGGCATAATTGATGACATGGACCGAGTTTCGAGTAATGCTGTTTGGGGTATTTCTACCGGACAGTGTCAAGCAGAAACTCGAGGAGAATCTGAGGAGCCTGCAGCAGGGCAACATGACTGTACAAGAGTATATCCGAGAGTTCACATGATTGATGAACTGCGTGCCATTTATCACGAGGGATGAAGCTCACGGGGTTTATCTATTCGAGAAAGAATTGCGACCGTAGATCTTCTCTTTGGTACAGTCTCAGCGGTTGCAGACCCTGGACACATTGATTGAGCAGGCCTTGTGGGTAGAGCGAGACGCTACCGTCTTGAGTGAGAGGGCTGTAGTGTCGGGGCAGAGTTCTGATAGGAAACGCCCGTCACAGGATGACGAGGGAAAAACTAGTGGAAAGAGATCACCAAGACCTCCACGATTTCGTCATCAAGGTCGTGGGGTCTCAAGAAGACAGCGGTCTGGTAGACCCCGGCAGCAATGACAACAACAGTATCATAGGCAGCAGGACAGATGCATCATTTGTGGAGGACCACATTCGCCGTATCAGTGTGAGCAAAGACGGGCGGTGTTTCCGATATAGACAGGCAAGGCACATTCAGTCTTCTTATCCCCGAGCGGAATCCCCGACACCATCAACAGCATCGGCTCCACTAGAGATGGAGAGTGAGGGAAAAAAGAAAAATTATTTTTCCCCTTTGTGCATAGGTAGAGGAGAACGGGGCTAGGGTTACACTATATATAGGGTTGCAACAATTGCAACCTACTCCCCCAAACTCCACTATTTACTCCAACCTATAAACTATCCCTTCAAAAACTTTTATCTCGCAATATTGAGTACCGGTACTCCCAATCAACATTAGTACCAATACTTTCAACCTAGTTTTACAAAACCCGAAAGATTGTTTTTCTAATTTTCTACTGCGTACCGGAACTCAACCCAAATCAGTACCAGTACTCTATGAATCAGTATCGGTACTCAAGAAGAGTTCCACAAAACTCTAACATGGGTTTCTTCTCCACACAACAAAGTTTCGATACTCCAATTTAGTACCAACACTCACTACAAAATCAATAATTTCAACAGATTAGATTTTTCAAAGTCCATTTTTGCACTTAGTTGGTGCCGAAAACACTCGAATGCTCCCCAAAACTCGCTGGGACTATTCGAATAGCTACATTTCACTAGAACTCCGCTACTTGCATTAGTTAAGTGCACTACTATAGAGGTATATGGCATCATTCAGGGAAGTTTGTGGGTTGCAGAAGTATTTCATGTGAATTTCTACAATCGTCGACGGTATCGTAAACCGGTAGATGGAACTGATCGCTCAATCGCTCCATTTAGTGGTTTTGGACTTTGTGTCACTTTGGTATTGTTTTCTAGTCACTTTCGTATTATTTTCTAGTCGAAGGGGCGGGTGGGTGCTGATTGTGACTCTGTGGGATCTTTGTTAGTTCAGGGTGACATTTAGGAGTATCGGTCGAGTCGCAGACTCGGGTTATGGTTTTGAGGTGAGTGCTTCGATCTGAAGTTGTAAAGTGGTGTCTACTCGGTTATCTTTCCTCATATTTCTATTCGTCTTTATGGTTGAGTATATCTCTTGCACCACTTTTACTTATCATTTTTAGTTGCTCTACTTTAGTTGATACATTATATAGATTATTCTTGAGTTGTAGATCGATAGTTATTCATTGCATGATTATATGACAGTTATTTGACCCAATCGGTCAGTGTTATACTTATTATTCTTGTGACATTATTTTGACTTTATTGGTCAGTAAATTACATGTTTATCTCTCTCAACTATTTTCTGTTGGTTTGGCTTTGAGCATACAACATCGATCGTCACCGCTCATGGAGCATTTCACGAACACCAACGGTTTGGCCTCTACAACGATGTTCTTTTCCGAAAAAGTGATCGTGTTCTAACCCGTGAGCTCTATGCAGTATCTTTGTAGTGGGGTTATGTAGTGTTCCAAAAATTTAACTGTCGGAATGACTACAGTTTAAGTAACTGGTCGACACTTCTATAGAGTATCGGGACGAGTGGAAATCATTTTGATGCGAAATTGACATCACAAACGATTTTGAAACTCAAATCATTTTCAGCTAGATTAGATTAATTGTTCGGTGCCAAAAGCACAACATACCTCCCAACCATCCTTAATTGTGTTTTTGTCCTCATGTGTTTCGACTGGGGAATTAATTCTTCTTCTCCTTCTCCTTCCCCTCACTCTCTTCGTGCTACTCTCTTCCTGCGCATAGCAGCACCAGCACTAACACCAGCAACAAGGATCAGTGGCAACAGCAGCAAGCAGTGGACTTCCCCTCCTTCCTCTCCTTCTTTCTCTTTCTTTTTTCTCTTCTCTTTTTGAGAGAGAGAGAGAGAGAGAGAGTGGTAATAGATAGATGCCAGAACTAGTTGTGTAGACTCGTAGAGTCACAAAGGAAAGGAAAAAATAGTACTCTCTTCCTAATGCTCTACAATTGAGATCTTTTTAACTATTACCACAGTTTGACAAAAATTTAAAAGATCATTACCACAAAAGGTGTCCCAAAAACTCTCTCTCTCTCTTTCTCTCTCTCTCACGTGGGATTTCAAATTAATTTGAACTTGAAAGAACCCTTATCTGTACAAAGTTAACCATGCATATGTAGGACTTCAATTTATCCAACAAAGTTCTATGATATTAGAGTCGAGATATAGTACTGAATTTCTAGAGATTTTGATCAAATTGGAATAAGAACACTTTTTGAAGAAAATATGTCAAATAAATAGAAGTTTAAACACCCAACATACCTTGAGAGATCGCACGTGCTTTTCCATTATCAGCAGTAAATGAAAAGGCATGAGGAGCCTTTCTAACACAAGAATATGGACATCCTGCAATTAAGAAAACATCTGTTAGGAAAATATCAAACATAATAAAGTTGATAGTCCTTTTCTGTAGAAAAGAGGATATTTAGAAAACAAAAATCTACTACTAGTTAGAAAACATGAAAAAGGTAGCAGGTCGTCAGTATTTATTATACAAAGAGAACTTAAAGACCAGTTTAATTCTTTCCCTAAATCGTCCTTACACACACAGATGATGTTTAGTACTAGTCTGCATTTACAAAGCAATTTCTTAGACATTCGCGCATCTTATCATGAACTCTTAAAAAGCTCTAATTGATATCATGATCAATTGTTTCCTTCTAACAATAGACAGTTGCAAGTCAACTTTGAAAAACATAAGAATATTTTCTATTCCTGCAATTGACTGCTTCATCTGTTGAAAAGCTTATGATAGAAGTATGGTTAAACAAAACCAAATGAATACTTTCTAAGAAATTCATGGGCCAATGCTTGGTAAAATGGTAAACAGCCTACATTATCAATAACATGTTCCATATTATAGCCATTGTAAAAAGAATTTTCAAAATCTTTACGGATTTTATGATTTTATGAAGATAGAAGTAATTAAAGGGGATGACATTTATATCAAGGAATTAAGTGTCGTGGCACGGGGGCGTGGCGCTCGCTGCCTGGCACGGTACGGTACGGGTACGCTTCCATGCGGACCGATGGATACGCATGGCCTCCCAGTGGTACACTCTGGCATGATTTTTTTTTTTTTTTTTTTTTTTTGTTTCCAATAAGCTCTTATAATATTGTTTCGAAATGTTTAGTCAAAAAATTATGAATATTGGCTATATATAACTTACTATACTCACCAAATAACATATTGATACTTTTTTTTATATATAAAGTATAATGGAGTTTTTTTCAAAATAACCTTCTAAAATTTTATAATTTGCGAAATAATCTTATCAAAACTTTATTCGTAAAACTAACCCTATTTTTGCCATATTAGCGCCACATACAGAAGGCTCACCGCCTTCTAAAGACGGAGCTATAATTTTCATGATTAAGTTAATTTCAAACAAAATTACAAAGAAATACGTAAATAAAATGAGAATGTGGGTACGAGTCAAATTTTTAAGAGATTTAGGTTGTTATTGTAGAAAGATAAGATACAGAATGTGGGTACCGATTAGATTTTTAAAATATTTAGATTGTTATTATTTATTAACTAATATAAGAAGGAAAAAAGATAAAAAATATTTTTAATCATAAAACCTAAATCTTTAAAAGATTTAGATTGCTATTAGTTAGTGAATAATAACAACTTAAATCTTTTAAAGATCTAATTTATAACCACATTCTAATTTTATCTTATCTCTTTACCTTTTTATATTATTTAGTAAATAATAATAATCTAAATCTCTTAAAGATATTCACATTTACTAACAACCTAAATTAGTTAGTGAACAAAATAACCTAAATCTCTTAAAGATTAAAACAAAAAAATAAAAAATATGTACCGTACAACATGTGATTTTAAAAAAAATAACAAAAAAATACTCTACGCGTGATTAAAAAAAAAAAAAAAAAAAAAAAAAAAAAAAAAAAAAAAAAAAACCTAATGGCTGCCGTGCCGCTCGGCACGGCACGGCGATACCCCTTTGGGTATCGCCATGTCTCGAGCGATAGCGGGGGGGGGCGATACCCCCCCCCCCCCCCCCCCCGCGTACCATGCCCGCATTTGAGGGGGGGCACGGTACGTGCCGCCCGTGCCGCAGCAGCACGGGCGGCACTTTAAACCTTGATTTATATAAAATCCATTGTACATCATTTTGAGTTAATGGTAGGATGTAGGTCCCTAAGTTGTATGTACAGACTTATTTGGACAATGGGCTTTCTAAGCCTCCTTTCCTCAGTATTAGTCAACGAGTAAATGGTCAACATAATCTGAAATGATGTGATTGTTGGAATATATTGAGTTGGTGGTAGCCACTTGACTGCCATAGATGCTGATACTTTGAATTAAAAGACGCTTGTAACCACATAGTAGCTACAATCTTGTGATCTCTATTCCATTCAAAGATTCTTCATCGAAAGGTGTTTGCCTCTGAAAGTTATGGTAAAACTGCAAGGAGCCATCTAGGGCTCATATTGAATATATATAGAGTACAATAGCTATATGTACAACTAAGATTAACAAAATAAAAAATATAGAAATAAGATATATGATATAAGTATCAACGCTCATTATGCTAAAATAGCATCTCTGCAATCTGAGCATCTTGCAGCCAGATGTGAAGATTGGAACCAAGGTTCGAAGTGCCGTGGCACGGGGGTGTGCCGCTCGCCGCCTGGCACGGTACGGCACCGGCACTTTTGCGTGCCGACACGTGGCACGCTTGCGTGCCGATGGATACGCATGATCTCCCAGTGGCACGCTCTGGCACGTTTTTTTTTTTATTTTTTTGTTCCCAATAAGCTCTTATAATATTGTTTTGAAATGTTTAGTCAAAAAATTATGAATATTGGCTATATATAGCTTACTATACTCACCAATTAATATATTGATATTTTTTTTTATATATAAAGTACAATGGAGTTATTTTTCAAAATAACCTTCTAAAATTTTATAATTTGCGAAATAATCTTATCAAAATTTTATTTGTAAAACTAATCCTATTTTTGCCATATCAGCTTGCCATATCAGCGCCACATACAGAAGGCTCACCGCCTTCTAAAGACGGTGGAATAATTTTCAAGATTAAGTTAATTTCAAACAAAATTATAGAGAGATACGTAAATAAAATGAAAATGTGGGTACGAGTCAGATTTTTAAGAGATTTAGGTTGTTATTGTAGAAAGATAAGATAAAATAAGAATGTGGGTACCGATTAGATTTTTAAAATATTTAGATTGTTATTATTTATTAACTAATATAAGAAGGAAAAGAGATAAAAAATATTTTTAATCATAAAACCTAAATCTTGCTATTAGTTACTAAATAATAACAACTTAAATCTTTTAAAAATCTGATTTATAACCACATTCTCATTTTATCTTTATCTCTTTATTTTTTATATTAGTTAGTAAATAATAATAATCTAAATCTCTTAAAGATACTCACATTTATTAACAACCTAAATTAGTTAGGGAACAAAATAACCTAAATCTCTTAAAGATTAAAACAAAAAATATGTACCGTACAATATGTGATTTTTTTAAAAAATAATAATAATAAATACTCTACGCATGTGATTAAAAAAAAAAAAAGAGGGAAAAAAGGCTCGGCACGGCACGGCGATACCCTATGGGTATCGCCATGTCTCGAGCGATACCCAAGGGTATCGCTCGAGACGGAGGGGGGGTGCGATACCCCCCCTGTACCGTGTCCCCATTTGAGGGGCACGGTATGTGCCGCCCGTGCCGCCGCGGCACAGGCGGCACTTTAAACCTTGATTGGAACGAAGTGCAGAAAAACATAAGACAATCAACAGCTAGATGAAAATATCTACAAGTTGTTTCTTAGATGAGATATGAAATTTCAGTGCTATAGTAATATCAGCGCTACACTAAGTTCAGCACTACAGTACCAGCACTACAGTAATTTCATACTATTTGTGATCTCTCTTTTGCCTCTCTGTGATCTACCCGCTTATTTTTCTAGTGTTTTTGGTGCTGCTCGGCTTATCTTGGGTGCTCGACTTCTTTGCTGCTTCCTTGGTGCCCTTTGGTTCCTCTTGTGCCGTTGGATTCATCTTGATCCTGCTTGACCTTGATGATATCACATTCATCTATTAGTAACTTCTGACCTTTTCCTTCCTCTTGTGATGGTATTCTCTTCTAATGGCAAACATGTCTTCATCAACCTCTACTCTCCCAATCATTAACATCAAAACTCTTGCCGTTAGAACTCACCGAGTCCACACATTTAATGTGGAAACAAATTATTGAATGTGCTGATAAGAAAATAATTATTACTACTAAATATTTAATCAGGAAGAAGACGAACACCATTGTACTGTTCTGGATTAATATTCTACAAATGGTCATATGCAGCTAACATAAAACAGCTCGTGATACGTGAAAAGTCATTGAGGCATAATTTCTTAACAAGACAACCTCTACGGTCTTTTCTCTAAAATTTGAGTTACAAAGTATCAAAAATGAATTAATGGGGATGACGGACTATATGCAAAAAGTCAAGTCAATAGGTGATACCCTTCAAGCAATTGGTGAACCTAAGTCTGATTATAATTTGGTCATAGCTGCTCTTCTAGGGCTACCAGAGGACTACAGAGGCTTTGTAAGCACTCTTAATACATACAGGACAAAACCTACCTTCAAACAACTTCACCCGCTCCTTATGCAAGAAGAAATTCAAGTTCAACATCGTGCTATCTTGACGCCATATTGCTTCTACCACTGATGGTGAAGCCTTCTATGCAAATCGTAGTCGAGGCAACCATGAAGGTCGTCGGGGTAGATATCGCAGAGGTCGAGGACAGCGTGGTAGACATAACTCTAATCCTGGCCGTGGATCTTATGGAGCATATACACATCCTCAACCTAGTCATAACCAATTTAACCAACAATCAACTGTCTCCCGATCTAGCACACAGTGTCAGATCTATGAAAAATTTAATCACTCTTCTCTTCATTGCAGGCATTGTTTCAATCATTCCTTCATTGCATATCCCACAAACTTTGGCTGCTATGAGCCTCTATGAGCCTAGTAAGGAGGTTTGGTACCCAAATACTGGAGCATTCAATCGTATGACTACTAATCCTGATATTCTCTCATCTTCTAAACCTTATACTAGGCAAGATAAGATTTTAGTTGGTAACGTAAATTTGTTGAATATTACTCAGACAAGTGAAACCAAGGAATTAAGTGTCGTGGCACGGGGCGTGCCGCTCTCCGCCTGGCACGGTACAGTACGGGCACGCTTGCGTGCCGACACGTGGATGAATACGCATGACCTCCCAGTGGCATGCTCTAATACGATTTTTTTTTTTATTTTTTTTGTTCCCAATAAGCTCTTATAATATTGTTTTGAAATGTTTAGTCAAAAAATTATGAATATTGGCTATATATAGCTTATTATACTCACCAATTAACATATTGATAACTTTTTTTATATATAAAGTACAACTATACCTCATAAGATTATAAAAATAATAATATAATAATAAAATTCAAAAGTATAATAAGTATTTAACCATGTGTTTACTGTAAAACCATGTGTTAAAATAAAAAAAATAAAAAATAAAAAAAGCTCGGCACGCTCGGAACGGCACGGGCAATACCCATTAGGTATCGCTCTGCTCTGTCTCGAGCGATACCCATTGGGTATCGCCGAGACGGGGGGGTAGATACCCCCCCCCCCCCCGGTACCATGCCTCTATTGTAGGGGCACGGTACGTGCTGCCCCGTGCCGCTCGGCACGGGGCAATACTTAATTCCCAGGGTGAAACACATTTGAAAACTTCTTCCACTTCCTTTGTTCTCTAGAATGTTCTTGTTGTTCCTTCAATTAAACAAAATTAACTCTGTTCGTCAATTTTGCCGTGATAATAACTCTCTTTTTGAATTTGACTCATCTGGTTTTACTGTGAAGGACAAGGAAACGGGGAAGGTGTCACGCCCCGGGGTCGGACTGCGACCCGGGCTCGCCAACAGATCCGCCACACATACGGGAAGCCCCGCATACGCGAAGCATCTAACTTGCAAAGATAGCATCTACGAAGCTAAACAAATATATCAGAGCTGAAAAGAAACTAACATAATCCATTATACGTCTGAAACACATCCAAAATACAGAGTCATCTCCTAGAAAGCATAAAATAAAGTACAATAAGATACTCAGACCGTACAGTAAAACAACTCCAAAGTAATCACCGTAAGGGACGACTCTAAGCCCAAGTGCACTCGGGTAGGGATCTAACTCGCGACTCCCTTACCTCGATCAAGAGTGGCTGCCAGCGAAGTAACAGGTGCAGAAGTCACTATAAAAAAAGTCGTCAACAGCGGGGGTGAGAACTACATAATGAAAGTAGTCCTCAGTGGGTACCGTCACCAAGACCGACGATCTACCCACTAGCTCTACTAGAGGCATAAGTAAACTACTGCTAAACAACAGAAAAGTGGCTGAAATGAAACTACAGCTATTTTGTCTCTAACTACTATGCTAAAAAAAAAAAGGAGAAATAACTGCATCTATCTCACAAAACTCTCATAGTCAACCCAATCTCACTGACTGCCACTACGGGTCCAGTCAAACCTGCACCCACCTACTACCATTATATCTACCAAGGACTGGAATTACGTAGGGCACCCAATCGGGCTACATCAACGTCACGCAGAAAAACGGGCCTAGCTCTGGAGCGGTACTCGAAGGGCGCGACCCGACCCAAGAAAGCTGCGCATCTCAGTCGAGCTCAATATGGCTCATGCAGGCTATAGTCCAAATCCAATGATCAACCAGATCAACTCATATCTCTGAACATGCCCAAGGCATAGGCCGAAACACTCAACAACCCGGGACCACCGTCAACCCGAACGGCTCCCAACACTAGAACTCAGTCTAAACACTGCTGTAAAAATCCACTCGGCCCCCAGGCACGAGTGTAAATGCAACCTACACTAACCCGACCACTCACAACCCTCTACCCAGGGTGATAAAAAAATATAGAAGCGATGATAATGTACAGGCACGGTACAGATATTTAATCGGGTGCCCAAATGCAGGTAAAAATATTATTTTAACAGTTTTTCTAGCTACTTTCTATTTTGCATCAAAAATATTCTGGGGTCCAAATATAATTTTCTGCTATTTTTCAGACTACCAGAATTAATAGAAAAATTCTAATTATATTCTAGCATGCTGGATCTCAAAATAAAATAGACATAATAGAGAGTTCGTCTATTTTGGTAAAATCAAACCCACCTCGAACGCTAATCCAGCCCACGGCAAGAAATCGGGGCGGCCTAAACTACTGCCTGGAGTAACTAGAGCTCCACAGGCACAACAACAAGGCCTCTGCAACCAATCAGCCAAGTCCAAGAACACCCAAGCTTCTACTAGCCTCAAGCCACCAAAACCCACTCCACGGAAGAAGAAAAAAAAGTCCTCAAACCCAGCTTCACAGGGGAGGAAACAACAGAAGAAAGAAAATAGGTGAAACCTCTGGATCCATGGCTGAAGGGCTCAAAACCTCCAAAAACCACATAAAAATCATCCAAAACCCAAAACACATCCGAGCCTACCTTGATTGTCCGGTAGATCAACCTCTAGAAGCTCTGTTCACCCATTCGTACAGCCTGTGTGCGATCCGCTCCCAAAAATGGACTCCCAAGGTGCTCAGACGGCTCACTGGTTAAGCTCCTGCTACTGCTGCCTCTCCTCCAATGGCTCCAAGGAAGCTTTGAGGGGATTATGAGAGGGAAGAGAGCTCCAAACAAAGGGAAAAAAGCCCTCAAAAAATCCCCCTCTGAGTCTACATAGAGGGAAAAAAGTTTCGAGTAAAACGGATCTGCGGATCAACGGCAAAACTAATCTGGATCCAGCACTATCCAGATATTTTCGGGCGCCCTAATCGGGATTCGGGCGCCCTGAAGACCAGGGCCCGAATTGACCCAAGCTGGGCTAGAAATCACCCAAAATAGGGGATTCGGGCGCCCGAATCCATGGATTTGAGCTCCCGAATTCACAAAAAACTGAGATTTCTTCAATTTCCGAGAATTCGCCCTTCCAATGCCCGTTTTCGCGTCGATATCGCGCGAAACGGTTCCCGCTCGACCCGACCATCTCCAGATGCGTCGGCCAGCTAACAGTGCTCGTCCGCAAGGCCCCAAATACCAGAACACTACAGAAGGAGGTTCTCAGATGCCTTAGTTCGAGCACTTCACTCTATCCAATTTCTTCTCGAGTTGCAAGTATAGGGAATAAGCAACAGTTAGCTCCTGTTGCATCTAGGTTTAGTGGAGATATTTCGCATAGACGTTTAGGTCACCCTAGTTTACTTGTTCTTTCAAAGTTTGTTAAAGCAAATAACATTTCTGATAGTAGCTCAGGAATAAATTTGTCTATTTGCAAATGCAAGTCACATAGGAAAACATGTCAAACTATCTTTTACTAATTCTAACTTAAAATCTGCTTTTCCTTTTCAACTTGTTCATTCTGATGTATGGCAATCTCCTATTCCTTCGATTTTTGGCAATAAATATTATGTAATCTTTGTGGATGATTATTCTCGATATTCTTGGATTTACCTTTTAAAATTTAAACATGAGGTTTTTGAAAAAAATTTAGTGTTCAATGCGATAGTTGAAAACAAGGAATCAAGTGCCGCCCGTGCCGGGCCGGCACGGGCGGCACGTACCGTGCCCCTCTTTACAGGGGGGGGTCTCGCACCCCCCCCTGTCTCGAGCGATACCCCAGGGTATCGCTCGAGACGGAGCGATACCCTGAGGGGTATCGCGAGCCGTGCCGGCCCGTGCCGGCCGGCACGGCCCATTTTCCATTTTTTTTTTTTTTTTTTTTTTTTTTTTTTTTTTCTTTAGATTTTTTTCTGTATTTTTTAAAACATGCATAGTTAGGTGTTTTTTCTTTTTTTTTTTTTCTTTTTTTTTTTTTTAGTCACATGTGTACAGTTATGCATAGTAATTTTTTTTTTTTTTTTTAAAAGGTATCACATGTGCACAGTTTCTAGGGCAAATAAAAGAGAAATTAGGGTTTTTCCTTAGCGGATCGGATCCGTACCGCGGGGGGCTCCGCCGGCCCGAGCCCTTCGCTTCCACCACTGACATCCACAAAATTTTGAAGTCGCACCGCGAAGCCGTCGGCGAACCTGAATCATAATATCGAAGCGATTCTGATTTTGAGTCACAACTAACAAGTATGTTAATTGGTGAGTGTAGTAAGCTATATATAGTCAATATTTATAATTTTTATTCTCTATGAGATATAGTTATTTCTATTCTCTATGAGATATAGTTATTTCTATTTAGAATTTATTTATTATATTGTTATTTCTATTCTCTATGAGATATAGTTGTACTTTATATATTAAAAACAATTATCAGTATGTCAATTGGTAAGTGTAGTAAGCTATATATAGTCAATATTCATAATTTTTTGACTAAACAGTTCAAAACAATATTATAAGAGCTTATTGGGAACAAAAAAAATAAAAAAAAGCCGTGCCAGAGCGTGCCACTGCGAGGTCATGCGTATCCATCGGCACGCAAGCGTGCCACGTGTCGGCACGGGAGCGTGCCGGTACCGCTCCCGTGCCGGTACCGTACCGTGCCAGGCGGCGAGCGGCACGCCCCCGTGCCACGGCACTTCGAACCTTGGTTGAAAATATTTTTCATCGAAAAATTGAAACTTCTCAATCTAACAATAATACAGAGTATGTGAATGATAAATTTTCTACTTTAATTCTCACATAATAGGATAATTCATAGGTTTTCTTGTCCTCGTACACCACAACAAAATGGTGTAGTAGAGAGGAAACATAGACATTTAACTAACATCATCTGAAATCTGCTTGTTCAAGCTTCCATGCCCCTATGTTTTTGGGCCGATACTCTTCAAACTGCTGCTACTTCTTCACTTACTATTTTAAAAGGAAAATGACCATACAATATTTTGCTTGATTGTGCTCCCTCTAACTTGCAACTTGTTAAGCTATTTAGGTGTTTGTGTTGTCCCAACCCGCAGGATGTTGCTGATCATAAGCTCTCTCCTCGATCCCTTCCTTGTGTATTCTTAGTACTGTCTGGTTGACACAAAAGGTTTTGCTGCCTATACCCAAGCGTTAGTAAAATCTTTATTTCTCGGCATCTTACCTTCATTGAAACGATTTTTCTTTTTCTTATCTTTCAAAATTTTCTAACTTTTCAGTGCCTTTGAATTAAAACTTTCAACTGTTTCAAAACTCTCTAATCCTCCTTCACTGGGTGAGAGTCCATCTCTTATTGATGCCATACCTGGCTTCAGTTTCACGCGTTCCAGCACTACCGATGGTACTAATGCTTCTTGTACTGATCACCTTCCTCAACCCATTTCACCACCATCTAAGTACTTACCTCAATTTCCTACCAACTTGAACTCTAATGATGCACAGATTATAGATGAGAATGATATCTCTGTTGCTAGTCACCAAGAGCTTGTGTCTATACTTGACAACACCTCTTCAAGACTGCAACACCCAATCCCCCTACCAAACTTGCTCCACCACCATCTGACCCTTTAGCCTCTGCTCATACAGATACTGCACACCCGCTTTGTTCCCTACCTTACCTAATTCACCTATAGTTCCACCTATCCCTTCTCGCATATACCTTATGCTCACTAGATCCATGACAAAGGATTTGACTGTGTCTATCTCTCCCTCCTGGCTTCTAAACAGTCATTACTTCCTAACAAGAATAACTCCTTTACTGAGGCTTTTCAAGATGCAGCTTGATGTGCTGCTATGACTGAGTTTCATGCCCTATTGGAAAATTCTACATGGGATCTTGTTCCCTCCACCATCTATCAATGTTATTGGCTGCAAGTGGGTATACAAGGTCAAATAGAAGGCGGATGGTTCTCTTGAGTGTCTTAAAGCTCGGCTTGTAGCTCAGGGCTACAAGCAACAATAGGGTGTTGACGAAACGTTTTCTCCGGTTGTGAAGCCGATTGCTATTCGTATGGTTCTTTCTATAGCTTTCTCTTTTGGGTGGACATTTCGACAGCTTGATGTGAAGAATGTCTTTCTTCAGGGCTCACTTTCTAAGGAAGTTTATATAAAACAACCACCTGACTTTGTACATCCTTCCTTGCCTAATCATTTCTGTCGACTGAATAAGGCTATTTATGGACTCAAGCAGGCACCTCGGACTTAGTATCAGCATTTTACCTCGTTTCTTTCGGAGATTGGTTTCATTGGCAGCACTGTAGATCCCTCGATGTTCACTTGCCACTCACTTTTTGAGACTCATTCTTCTCATATATGTTGATGATATTATTGTCACTGGGAATTCTTCTCTGGTTCCCTCTCTTATCAGTACTTTACAACGGAAGTTTGCAATGAAGGACTTACGACCTTTACATTATTTGTTAGGTATTAAAGTCACATGCTCCTCTTCTGCCCTTTTTCTAACTCAACAGCAATATGCGCATCAACTACTTGAGCGTCATAGTTTTCTTGCTAGTAAACCATTCTCTACTCCTCTTGCACCTACCGCTCGTCTCTCGTCTTATAAGGAATGACCTTTTGATGATCCCTACATCTATCGTCAAATGGTTGGTGCATTATAATACCTTACTTTCACATGGCTCCTATGCTGTCAATACAGTTGCTCATTATATTCATGCACCTCGCGAGCCTCACATGCAAGTTGTCCGACGTCTTCTTCGTTATATTCACGGGGCACTATCTATGGCATTCTTATCTCCCGCTGCGATAATCTCTCGTTTGTTGCCTTCTCTGATGTTGATTGGGCTGGTT
Source organism: Tillandsia fasciculata (assembly GCA_029168755.2). NCBI lineage: Eukaryota > Viridiplantae > Streptophyta > Magnoliopsida > Poales > Bromeliaceae > Tillandsia > Tillandsia fasciculata. Next base: position 16,671,713 of record CM054938.1, read on the forward strand.
GTCCAGATACCGGCCGATCAATTCCGGCTACGGTAGCTTTTTTGGCCTAATCTTATTTCGTGGTCGGCAAAGAAGCAACCTACTATTTCCCATTCTAGTTCTGAAGTGGAGTATTGCGCTGTGGCCTATGCACTTGCCGAGACCGTTTGGATTCGGCGTCTCCTTCGTGATCTTGGAATCTCCCTCTGGCAATCTATTTGTATATATTGCAATAATCTTAGCAACATATATCTTGCCGTCAATCCTGTCTTACATGCTCGTACGAAGCACATTGAGTTTGATCATTATTTTCTGAGGGAGAAAGTTTAGTCGAGTAACTTGGATTTGGTCCATATCTTTTCTGATAAGCAATTGGCTGACATCTTCACCAAGCCTTTGTCCACTTCTCATTTTTTAACCTTGCGAACAAATCTTCGCATCCGTGCAAAGAATGTTCATCTTGCGGGTGGATGTTAGAATACATTTAGCATGTATATATTACATTACATATATAACGAAACATATATAGTATATAGTATATTCTTTATATATTATAATGTTATAAGATAATAAAGGCTGTCAAGTATACTTCTCTTTTAATTATATATTCACATCAATGAAACCCTAAAGGGTCAAGATTTTTAGCCTTTCTTTCAGACGGGCTGCCTGCGATGATGGTATTAACAACATAGAGAAAGAGAACAAGAATTCCTTCTTTACTATGGTTGATAAACAGAAAAGTATCAACCGAACTTCAGTAAATCCTAACTCAGATAAACAAAAATGTGAAGTGTTGAAACCAAGCCGGGCAGAAACCAAGCCCGGAGTGCCTGTTTTAGTCTATAAGTAGCCTTGCAAAGTTTGAAAACACGACTAGTAAACGAAGGATGAACAAACCCAAGAGGTTGTATGTATCAAAGGATTTAAGTGCCGTGGTACGGGATCATGCCGAAAACTTCCCGGCACGGTGCGTGTCGAGCCGTGCCGATGAGTGTCGGTCACAAAAAATACATACGTACCGACACATAATGGAATGAAATATTTATTTTCTTTAGCAATAAAATTTTCTAATTGCTTATTATGTATTTTTATCAAATATTTTGAACTTTATTGAGAAAATTACTTAGTTATTTCAAGAAAAAAGGATTTTGAACAGTGCCATCGGCACGGGGGCTGTATCGTGCCAGTATCTTGTTGGAACGATACGGCACTGTGGATACGGCCCATGCCGATGGATACTTAAATCCTTGGTTGTATCAAATAAACTTCGTTTAGAACACCATGAAGAGATGTATTCTTCACGTCAAGTTGGCAAAGAGCCTAACCAGATGATAAAGTAATAGAAATAATAGTTTGAATAGTAGTGGGCTACACGAGAGGAGATAAAGTCTCGTCAAAATCAATCCCTTGTTGCCGCTTGAAACCATGGGTGACATTACTAGCTTTCCAACGCTCGAACAACCATGAAGAATAACAGAGGTTGGTGGTGGATCCAGGTCCCAGGTAGAGTTAGAAAAAAGGGCCTAAAATTCTTATTGCGTTGCCTGACGCCAACTTGCATCTTGAAATGGTTCCGACAAATTATTAGATTCAATTGGAAGAGTAGATTGTGAGGAAGCCAAGAAAGAAGTGGAAGTATTCCACTGCTTAGTCATGGACCATGTGAGCATGCCATGAGTTCTATAGAGTAAAGGTGGGTTGGTGGGGTGGAGGGGTGCGATAGGCGGTTCGTGTTGAAGTGTTGGTAGCAAAAGTAAAGTGGAAGTAGATGATACAATATTCCTTGTTCTCCTAGAAATTTTTTTTTATGGCGGTTAATTTTTCTTCTTTACCTGTGGTGAACATCAAGACGCTTATTCTTGTAGAGTTATCTAACACAGCATACTTTACACAGGTAACTTTTCTTCTTTACCTATGGCTAACTTTTCTTCTTTACCTGTGTTCCTCAACGTGTTGAAAAGCTTCAGAGTAGCCTCACACATTGATGGAACGGGTGTACTACCATCTTGAATGTTAAAGTTCGAAAATATCCTAGCACCCAATCCTGAGTATTTACAGTGGGAAAGATAGGTTACTACAATCCTCTCATCGATCAATGTAACATTATTCCTTTCCATTGTTCAGATGGTTTGCCAAAGTGAGCTCGCGACAGTTGCATCTTCATTGAAAATTACTCTTCCAACAAGACTACCTCTATCGCCTTCTCTTAAGGCAAAATTATGTAGCTTTAAGAAAGGGTCAATAACTATGTCAGAGTTTATGCAAAAGGTCAAATCTATCATAGATACAGTTCTAGCTATTGGGGAAGGTGACTCTGATCACAATCTAATGATGACTGTTCTGGTAGGGCTACCGGAAGATTATCACGGTTTGTGAGGGCATTGACTACATAGGACCAAACCAACTTTTGATCAATTTCGCTCTCTTCTGCTGCAAGAAGAAATAGAAGTGTAACGTCATTCTTAAGCCATACTACATTCTCTTCCGAAAACTCTGGCGCCCTATATGCGAACCGTGGATAAGAAAATAGGGTAGGCTAGAATGGTAGATCTAGAGGAGGACGAGGACATCGAGGTGGCCGTCATCCATAGCCTAGGCGCGGACATCATGGACCAATAAAGCAGAATGGCAATAAAGAGAAAGAAAAGGACTAGCGACGGTAAGGAAGAAAGAAATATGACGGCTCTGTTAATTTTCCCTAGAGGGCTTGTGGCTCTGGTACTGTGAAATATTAGATAGAGTTGTAAAGACCTCCTCTAGGGTTTCCATTGAATATATAGTGAACACATTTACGAAAAACACCTTATTGTACAAGCACAACTGGCAATAGCGCTAATCACATAAGTACATAAATGATTAGACATTGTTAAAGGAAAACTCAAAGATCTTTTTGAGCTACACTCTTAAGGGAAAACTCAAAGGTCTAGGTGAACTATTTTTGATCTTTGTTCTTGTGGAAGATTCTTGTTGTTTCTTAGGTATTTCCGCAATTCGAGCTCTTAGTAAGATTCGAAGGTGTTTAAGACTTGATTTCAAAGAACATACTTGAAACTCTTAAGTTTTTAAGCTATTTTTGTGTAAACTTATAAATAACCGAGAATTCATGCTTGCCTTGTGGATATCCTCTCCTTCTTGAGCCTTCTAATCAATCGATTGAAGTTTCTTGGCTGATTTCAGGAAAATTCATTGATTTCGATTTCAACCTACTAATCTGGGGGATTGATCTATAGGACTGTTCCTTCCTAGTACTTTTTCTACTTCACTTTGGAGCTTTATTATCGTGTCGAGTGTTTTGGCATTGATTCTAGTTGAATGAACATTGCTACTCCGTGAATTTCACGAAGTTTGCTACTATTGAATAATCAGCTTGGGATTTGCTTCCAAAACTTGGAAGTTGGTTCTAGAACCAGCCCAATGAAACAATACGTGGGGATGGTCCTGTAATTGCGGAAGCTGGCAACAAGTTCCGGAACCTAGAGCTAGTTCTGGAACCTCAACACCAGGTTCCGTAATCTCAACCTCTAGAAACTTCAAACTTGAGTTTCGTTGGATTCTTTGGTCGTGAATGATGTTCTAGTGTAGTGTATGACCTAAATGCACTCTCCTTAGTTTTAGACAACAATAAAGGAGCCGTGAACGGTTTGTAGTCGCCAAGTTAGCATTTCAAGGTAGGTGCTCAATCTAAAGCGAGTATAGTGAGACCCCGATGAATTGGTTCAATCCTGTCAAACCCTCTCATGGTTTAACGAAAGTTCATGGTATTCATGCAATAGACTAATATTAGTATCCCAGTTGATGATGACACATGTACTTGTTTATTGTATTCTTACTAATCTCCTGTAAATATATTGTATATGACTTGCTTACTCGCTTATTATATATGTTGGTGATAGCAAGCTTAGTTTCATTCACTTATCGTAGCCTTAGTTGCCTTAGGAAGCATGCTAGTTGAACCTAACTTATTTATAATGACTTCATAGAATAGTAGTTGTAGTAGTACTTGTATTAGCCAGAGCGGCTTTCATTGTTGATTTTGGATATGGTACTTGGCTCTCTTTGCTGCTGCAATCGTTGATCATACAGCATGATGACTTTCCACTTCATGCGATGCATCCTATCACCGCCACGATGACTTGATTAACCTCGTGGTAGGGTGAGTTCTCTCGGAAGAGTGGTCACAATTCGAACTGCTCGGCCGCAATCCGGCCGTCATGCCGTGATTTGGCATTGAGCAATAGTTTCCTCGATTGGGCTAATGGCACCAGTCCGCAAGACCTCCCAGTGATTGGGTCTTATAAAGTTGATACTCGATATTAGTTGATGCATAACTGTTTATAGTTTGCAGTTTATTTGATTTAAATATTGTAACACTCATTGTACAACTCTTACCTACCCTTGTACATGCACATTACACTCCTTTCAACTTATCCTATCGTTAATGTTATCTTGTGAGTTGTGACCAATCGATGCAACTTGCCCTCATCGGCTTGTTGCACCTACTGGGAAACTTCATATTTCTCACCCCTTGTGTGATGATCCGGACTCCCGCAGGAACTGTGCAACATTAAACAGTGACTGTAGGGAGCTTATTCGGTGAAACGGAGCTTGTAGAATCGAAATTGGATATTAATAATAGACTCGGCGCGAAAATCGGAGCAAACGGGCTTTTCCGGGAGCTTTTAGCAAAATTTCGGATGAGAATTTGGCGAAACGGACGTCGTATTTGGACTCAGCGCGCGAAAACGATCAAAATGGTATATTCACTTTATTTTTTCGGCACATTGGTACTGTTCACCGGAACAGTAACCCGGCCGGCCGGAATTACTGTTCCGGCGGCCGGCGGCGGCCGGCGGCAACCGGCGGGCGGCGGCGCGGCGGCGGAGCGCGGCGGAGCAAGGCAGAATGCGGCGGCGCGCGGTGCGGGGAGCGCGGGCAGGCGCGGGCAGCGCGGGCAGGCGCGGGCAGGCACGCGGGAGCGCGGTCCACGGCATGGCGTGCACCGGGAGCACCGAAGATTCACCTTGCCACGTGGCGTCCTCTGATTGGCTGGCCGGCTTCTAGAAGGCGAGTAGGAGGGTGACACGTGGCGCTCTACTATTGGCCGACAATTTCCGGAAAACCCGGAGCGCGGACCGAACACGTGCACCACGTGGGACACGTGGCAGTTTTTGAGTGGTCCTTGCACGGCTGTTTCCTGTTTTGTGACACGTGGCGCGTTCCGGTTGGTCCATTTCGGTGTTTCCTGTTCTGTCCGATCCCGTGTGGAAGATTCCTTGGCCCATTATAAATAGGATTTCCCCCACCCCTCTCATTCTCACCTCGGGTTCCGAGCTTTAGAGAGAGAACCAGAGTTTGGGCCCTATAGGAAAATTCTTCCTCTCTCTCTCCTCTCTCTCTCCTAAAAATTTCAGAATTTCTGGAGTTACAGATAGTGAGTTATCTGCGACGCGGCGCACTGCGACGGTTTTCTTTTTCGGCTTATTTCCCGTCGCAGTTCAGTCGAAAATTCCCTGTGTGCTAACCAGGAGGAATTTTTGGACGATTTTCGCGACAGCGCGTTCCTAAGAGGTAAGGCTTCGATTTCCGTGTTGATCACTTTGCTCCATTTCGCACTTTTGGCACGATTCCCGAGTCCTCGTTGACCCCCCTTTTTACTGTGGTAGTTTCTGGACAGCTTCGACTTCTCCGATTTTTATCTTGGCGTAGGAGCATCAGATCGAGGCGTTTAAAGAGTCGATTTTGATCTACTCTTCGCGAGGAACGCAACCGTAATTTTTCTGGATTTTCCTGAGCACTGTATAGAGGTGAAAAACTCCTCTTTTCCCGTGCTATTTGAAAAACAGCAAATATTGTACTTTTTGGGATTTGTATTTATACCGGGAGCGTTGTTATGTACAGCTGTGCACTGATTTGCAGGATTTGAGAACTGTGGACAGCCAGGAGACTACCTGGGTGCAGTGAGCTTTTCGAGGTGGGCGGTTGTTGCTTACCTCATTTTTGACAAGCTCACTGGGATTACTGGAACTCCCCTAAAATTTAATTGACGAGAACCATTGGGACGAACTAATATGACATTGATGACCACCATTGGGACAAACTAATATGACAATTGATGAGAACCATTGGGACATACTAATATGACAATTGATGAGAACCATTGGGACAAACTAATATGACAATTGATGAGAACCATTGGGACATACTAATATGACAATTGATGAGAACCATTGGGACAAACTAATATGACAATTGATGAGAACTATTGGGACGAACTAATGTGACAATTGATGAGAACCGCTGGGACAAACTCTCCTAAAATTTAATATGACCCCACAGATTATAACTTATCTTGGGACACTGTGATTGGGACAAAGGCTATAATCTCGCATGCAAATAATTTTTCCAGTAAATCAATCTTCTTTTAAAATAAATATTTAACACCTTTCTACAGCTTTTGAAAGGTACAATTGCATGCTGGCTTGGACATCTAGTTAGCCCTATTTATTGCTACACTATCATATTGGGATTTGAACATGTTTCATTGCTCTCCTTTGCATCCAGATGCTTATTGCTCAAGTATGAGCAGGGGTTGGGATAGTGTAGTCGAGATTGCATTAGATTGTGGATTTGTGGGGTATTGCGGTGACCGCGGACAGTAGGCGGTCGATCAGATGTTTATCCTTGCATCAGATTGGGGTTGAGTCTGGTTTATTGTTTGCATCTGTTGGGATTTGGGTTTTCTATAGTGGATGGAGTTTCCCACTTTGATCATAGTCATGATCCAGTCCTGCTATTGTGAGACATTGGTTACAGAGATACTTGTGATACTGATGACAGAGATACTTTACTCGTGTGGGTCGCCCCCCTCGAGTGCCACTCCGGAGGTGAGCTTTTTCGGACCCAGCCGTGTGTGCCGGTCTGATACTTATGTTGGGATGCGAGCCGTGCGGGCCGATCCCGCGGTTTCGAGCCGTGTGTGCAGATTCCGCTGAGCAGGCAATACCAGTTGTTACTGGTGTCAAGATTGGGTTATTTGATCAGATACTGTTTCCTGATGCATTTATACAGTCATTTCTTTTAGTATTGCATTTAGAGGCATAGTAGTGGTAGTTTCCCTATTTCAGTACCTTATTTACCTTACCACTTCATCTTTTCCCATTGCCTCTAGTAGTCCTAGTGGGTGCGTCAGAGTTGAGGTTTTTACCCACTAGGGGAGGCTACTGGTTTATCTGGTAGTTCTCACCCCCCATTGTTGTTCCTCTCTTTCTTCTCCTTTATTTTGCAGCGTCATCTGTGGGAGCTGCGGGGCCATCAACGGCAGATCGAGGTAAGAAGATAGCGGACTAGCTAGATCGTCTGCCCCGACCATGAGAGTAGCTGGACTTATATTGTACCCCTTTTTATCTCAGACTGTAGCACTTTTATTTTGGGTCTGACTCTGGCCAGCTGGGTGTATGATTTTGGTGAGCTGGGAGATTATTGTATTATTACAGCTTGTACCTTATCAGTCTGAGATTATTATGTTTAGTTCAGCTCTGCCTTATGCTCTTTTATTGTTACATTATATCTGAGCAGGTTACCAGCGCTTCGTGTATGCGGAAAATTCCGTGTACACGGCGGATCTGTAGACGGGCCCGGGTTCTGGTTTACACCCGGGGCGTGACACCTTGTGGTAATGTTTTTCAAGTACCTTGGACTGGGTGGAGCACTTTAGATAGCTACCTAGTGCTCCTACACTTTTGTCATTGGGACCCCCTTGTAGCTGGACTGTTACTATTTGACTTATGTCATTGTTTTATTTTGTCAAGAAAACTGTAACTAAGCTTTACAATATTTGTTCTCGTTGTATTTGAAAATCTTGTCACATTTTGTAAACAATTAAAAGTCCATTTAAACATTCGAATTTCTAGATTTATGGTTTCCTGATATAGTGCCCGCAGGTGCTTTGTACTAATGTCGTGCAGGCATAGGCGTCGCAGTCGTGTCAGTGGCGGATCTTGGCTTCCACATCGGCGCATGACGGGTTTGGCCAACGTGCTTATGTCCGCACAAATACTCCTCTTAAGTCACCGAATTTCACTATCTCTAATGGTCATTCATAGAATCTGTGGCACCCCAATAGTCCCACATTGGATAGGAATGGAGTTGTGATTGGGTATATAAGAGATATGGACACTAATAATAATAACTGGGCTTAAGCATTTTGGGTTGTGGTTTGGGCTCAACGAGTTATTATTGCTAGTGGGTCGAGTTGTTACATTTGGTATCAGAGCCAATCATCGGCCAAAAGTGTGTAATGAGTCTCGGCTGAGTCTGGGTCTAGATAACAGGGCTAGCGAGACAAGTTTCACATCGCCTGGTGATCTTGGGCTCTATATGTGTTTGGACTGACGAGGATGTCAGGCCTAAACGAGGGGAGTCTGTGACACCCCAATAGTCCCACATCGGATGGAAATTGAGTTGTGATTGGGTATATAAAAGACATGGACACTAATAATAATAACTGGCTTAAGATTTTGAGTTGTGGTTTGAGCCCAACGAGTTAGTATTGCTAGTGGGTCGGTTCATTACAGAATCATAGGCAAGGCCAAGCCTTTACACATCCTTTTTGCAGGATTGAAGGAGACTTTTACAACAAAAGGCTTTCCACTTAGACTAAGATTTAACACTCACTGCAAAAATAAGATCACTCTTGGATCACTTAGAAAGTTAAGTAATTATATAATAAAGCACTAGTAAATCTCTAGCTAAAGTCTTATAGAATAGGGAGATTCTGAGGCCAAATCCATATTTGTCCGTTTAAGCATAATCTATAACGAATTAGGCCTGACGGCTAGTTTGCAGTTGACCTTGCTCACCCTGCAGTCAACCGTTGCCTATATAATGGCTAATATTTATGTCCTGAGGCTTTGAGGCACTTTACAACCGATCGGGAAACTCAAATGGTCGGCCGGATTGCTCCTCTCTCGACCTTGGATCAATAGCGGTCGACTATTCTTCACAATTTGACCAAATCAGCACAACTCGACTATTTTAACCAACTTTGACCAATTCCAACCTAGTTTGACTTTCAGCCAAGGAATCAAGTGCCGCCCGTGCCGGGCCGGCACGGGCGGCACGTACCGTGCCCCTCAAAGTGGGGCACGGTACAGGGGGGGGTCTCGCACCCCCCCGTCTCGAGCGATACCCCAGGGTATCGCTCGAGACGGAGCGATACCCTGAGGGGTATCGCGAGCCGTGCCGGCCCGTGCGGGCCGGCACGGCCCGTTTTCCATTTTTTTTTTTTTTTTTTTTTTTTTTTTTTGTTTTTTTTTTCTTTAGATTTTTTTCTGTATTTTTTAAAACAGGCATAGTTAGGTGTTTTTTCTTTTTTTTTTTTTTTTTTTTTTTTTTAGTCACATGTGTACAGTTATGCATAGTAATTTTTTTGTTTTTTTTTTTAAAAGGTATCACATGTGCACAGTTTCTAGGGCAAATAAAAGAGAAATTAGGGTTTTTCCTTAGCGGATCGGATCCGTACCGCGGGGGGCTCCGCCGGCCCGAGCCCTTCGCTTCCACCATTGACATCCACAAAATTTTGAAGTCGCACCGCGAAGCCGTCGGCGAACCTGAATCATAATATCGAAGCGATTCTGATTTTGAGTCACAACTAACAAGTATGTTAATTGGTGAGTGTAGTAAGCTATATATAGTCAATATTCATAATTTTTATTCTCTATGAGATATAGTTATTTCTATTCTCTATGAGATATAGTTATTTCTATTTAGAATTTATTTATTATATTGTTATTTCTATTCTCTATGAGATATAGTTGTACTTTATATATTAAAAACAATTATCAGTATGTCAATTGGTAAGTGTAGTAAGCTATATATAGTCAATATTCATAATTTTTTGACTAAACAGTTCAAAACAATATTATAAGAGCTTATTGGGAACAAAAAAAAATAAAAAAAAGCCGTGCCAGAGCGTGCCACTGCGAGGTCATGCGTATCCATCGGCACGCAAGCGTGCCACGTGTCGGCACGGGAGCGTGCCGGTACCGTACCGTGCCAGGCGGCGAGCGGCACGCCCCCGTGCCACGGCACTTCGAACCTTGCTTTCAGCCTTCATTAACCATTCAGAATGTTGACATCCAACGATAAATGAAATTCCAACAAAAATTTATCGTTCTTTTCAATTACGAAAATTATTAAACACTTAAAAAGTAACGTTAGAGCTGAGTTCCACATTTGTTATCATCAAAACAATTGATTGAAACTTTGGGGTTAACACTTACCTTGTAGACGATGTTAAGGAATTTGTGTTGGCGTATTTCGTGAAAGTGTTTAAGTCTTGAAGATTGAAGATGAAGATGTTTGTATCATATACCTCAATCTCAAGAAAGAAGAATTCAAAAGAATCAGGTACGTATAACTAAATAATCTTGGTGATCCAAATACTTCTTATAGTGTAGAAACACTTGGATGGATTTTTAATTTCATAAAAATCAAAAAACTGGACTGTTACATGTTCAGGATCCGGATCAGGGCATTCCAGTCCGGACCACGAACGTAGGTAAGTTCATGCGGAATTTCAGTCCGGACCTCCTCTGTTTCAGTCCGGACCCCGAACAAGGATTCTGCAGAAATCGCATGAACAATCCGGACCGTTCATATTTCAGTCCGGACCCCGAACATGATTTTTCAGGAAATTCTCTGAAAAATGACGACAGTCCGGATCAAGCCAAATCCAGTTCGGACCGTCGTGCGGGAAAAAGTCAGTTAAGTCAGTTTGTGATTCTTATCTTATTCCAAAGGTTTCTAACCTATAAATAATTTCATCTCTTAGGGTAAATCCGAACGGTGGAAGATTTTAGAATCCAAAATATCGGATACGACCGAAAATTAGAAAAATCCACATATAGAGAAGAAAGGGAAAAACTAGATTTATTCTATGTTTTTTCATCTATATTGATTAATTTGATTCTAGGGTTTCAAAATTTAGATTTTGTGTAGAATCAAATTAATAACTCGGCGATACACGGCTGTTAGTGTGACCGATTGTGATGTGAGTGCAGGCGGGACCGGGTTTTGTGCTCGTCGGTTAGATTGGGTTATATCTCGGCCGTCTTCTTTCACTGATGCATACATACACCAGTTATCGTATATTACAACATTAGAAGCATGGTAGTGGTAGTTTTCATCTCAGCAGTTTTACCTTCCTGCTTTACCGTTTTTCCTTATTCTTGCCTCTAGTAAGTTTAGTGGGCAAACCGTTGGTCTTGGAGACGATACCCACTAAGAACTACTGTTTGATGTAGTTCTCACACACTCCGTGGTGACTATTTTTCAGAGCTCCCCTTTTCTATTCCTGCACCAGCTGTTCCTTCTGATCGAGGATAGGGAATCACGAGCTCGATCCCTACCCATGCTTGAGGAGAGTAGACAGACCCTATTTTAGTTTTGGAGCTGATAGTACTGTACAGTCTGTATATTATTTTACCTTACTCTGTTGAGAGTTGGTTATGTATTTGGGACATGATTATGTACATGAGATGACAGTTATACAGTGATGTGAGTTGTTATTATTAGTTTCTTTTTCAGCTCTGATATTTGTATAGATGTGGTATATCTATCTTTTGCAGATTAGACGTTTCGCCTATACGGGGTTCCCGTATGGGTTGCGGATCTGTTGGCGAGCCCGGGTCGCAGTTTCGACCCCGGGGCGTGACACCTTTCTTTTAACCTCCTAACAAAAAACCATTTAGAAGTGTTCATGCCAATATTTGTGTACGAAAACTTTTCACTACCAAATTGACAGTTCTCAATAGGCTCGCTAAAGCAAGATGTGATTCAGATATCCATTTCCCTCATTCTGTTCTATAACTCGATAAATGTATAGATTTCATGTTACAGTAAACAAAACATTGTCCAACTTGAATGATGCTAAACCAATTATTGTAGTTAATTTGTAAGTTATCTTTTCTACAGAGGTATAAATAGTTTAACAAACAATGGATTTTGTGAATAAATAAAAAGCAAAGTCATTATTACCTTTGCCGACACAATGAATTTCATTGACGAAGAGGTCAGAGGCCTCACATTCTGGATTCTCAAAGGGGTCTCCATATATCCTACAATAAATTAGGTAGTTATTAAAAAAATTAAGAATAAGTGCTTAAACAACAGTTATTGCACCAATGGAAGAATAATATATACCAAGCAGAATTAGTTGGAAAAAATGCTCTCTCAAGCTAGGCATCTTTCCTCTTTAGATGCTAGTCAATCAACATAACATAAGTATTATCACAAATTTGGAAAACTTAGAAAACATCAATAGATGAGTAGTATATTGAGAAAATGTTTCCTCGAACTAGATGCTTTTCCTCTTCAAAATGCCAGTCAGATTAGAGTTTAGTGCACCATTTACTAGCTTTAATATGAACCAAGATAGGATCCGATTTTGATATATTAGTTATAGTTAACTCTATTTAAAAAATGCCAAAGCCATATGGAAATAAAGAAGTTCAACATTTAAAAAATATGAATACAATTAAGTCGTGGAGAATTACTATGGTGGGTTTTATAGAAGTTGTTAAGAATAGCTTTTACTTGAAGTTACTAAATTCAAGTTTGAAAGAGGTTTTTGAATTGAATTAGATCACATTCTAAGCTTTCAAAATTTAATTTGTGGTGCCCTAATAGAGTAAGCAACCACTAGGCTAGCCTAGTGGTTGTGTTGTTACCTGGAATGATGTTTAAGAGGTCGGGGGTTTAATCTCCGCATGTGCATTTAATGAATAGGGCTCAAGCTCCCAACTTCCTAGGTAATATTAGCATAGGTACCTGGGGGTTTTACGGAAGTGGGGGCCTACACAGAAGATAGTAATCGCACCCAAAAAATAAAAGAACAGTAAGAGAGTTGAATTAGGAAACATGTGAATGGTACTACACTATGGTGCCACAATGAGGGAAGATCAAAACTATACTTCCACGAATGTAGTGAGAAAAAACATGACAGTAGTTGATTTCAAGAAGATTAATTCAAATAAGTAGTCATTTTTAGATCATGTATTGCAAGTCCAATTTTCACCATAAGATGATTGTGATTTCTTTTAATTATGTAGTTTCAAGATTATAATAATGATTGGCAAATTCTTTAATTGAAGAAGCACAAATTCATGACTAACTATAAGAGCAATTCGTACTTACAATCGAGATCACTTTTGCAAATTCCAAATTAATTTTCTTCATACTACATACAGAAAAAAGCTACAAGAGAAATTTTGTAATACAAAGTTCTAAACTAGACATTTTGTATCATCATGGCCGTAATTAGATTTCCGTACGATAAATTCAAAGTTCTAAACTAGACATTTTGTATCATCGTGGCCGTAATTAGATTTCAGTACGATAATACAAAGTTCTAAATGCTGTTTGACCTAGATCCAATCTACGATGGTTTTCATGTCGTCAAACAGCGCAGCGACCTTAGCGGCAAGGTCAAACAGCGTTGCTGTCTACTCATCTGCCGTCATGGTAGGCATGCTCTTCGTTTTCCTTGTCTGAGGCCTACGGAAGATGTCGAGGACGGAGAGCTATTCGCCGGTAGCTTTGTAAATGCTTCTGGTTCTGTCACGCCCCAAGGCCAAGCAGAAGCTTACCCGGCACTAGGGGTGTCAACGAGCCGAACACGAGCGAGCTGGGATCGGCTCGTGTTCGGCTCGTTTATTAACGTAAACGAGCCGAACACGAGCTGGCTCGCGACAACAAATTTGATTTTCATTTATACTATTAGGTGTAAAGTTGAAAGAAAATTAAAAAATTAAAATTTTAATCTAATAATTAAAATTCACAAAAAATTGATGGCCTAAAATCTAAATAGTAATATATATATATATATATATATATATATATATATATATATATATATATATTCGAGCTGTTATCGAGCCGAACACAAGCGAGCTGACCCCAGCTCGTGGTCGGCTTGTTTATTAAACGAGCTGAAAAATTCGGCTCGTTTACTAAACGAGCGATTCGATCTCGAGCTCATTTCGAGCCGAACACGAGCTGACTCGCGAACAGCGAGCTGGATTGCCACCCCTACCCGGCACGTGCACAGACCCACCGTGTGTACAAGGTAACCTCCCGGTACACACAAGGCGCCTATAACATACAACCAAAGAGAGAAAATATACACATCCTACATAAGGTGATCAGAGCATATAAATATAAGCTAAACTAAACATGAATAATAATAACTACAATTATCTAGGGCCGCAAGTCTAGCTCGCCGTCGCAAGCCAGCTTGTATTCGATTCGAAATAGGCTCAAAAATGGCTCGTTCAAAATTAATTTCAAATATAAAACAAGCTGAATTTTTTTGTTTGAAAATAATTTCAAATCGACCACGATCAGGCCTGTAGCGATCTGAACTACTGCAATAGCGGAGTTATAGTAAAAACTAGCTTGGAGGACTACCCCGGTAGTTCAAGCGAAGTTTTAAGCTAATTGGAGTTTTTTCTATGCAGATCTGGCGCGAAAACGTAATTGAAAGATATTGAACCTTGACCAAGTTGAGAAAGAACAGTCAAGAGGCGACTGTGAATATGTCCGAAAGAAGTTCCAAGGGTTTTGAAACAATTAGAAAAGAGTTGGAGCTCTATGGAGCGAAAACAAAAATTTTCAAACAAAGCAATTTTGAGCCATAAAGGGTTTAGGAACCGGACCTTGAGGGAAATGACCGGTCCCTAACAGGAACGACAAGACGCTGAGGGAAAGACCGGTCCTTTGCCGTGTGAACCCTGAACATGAGGTTTGGGGACCGGTCCGTGGAAGGGTGGACCGGTCCGTCAACGCGTGGTGGCCTGGCTGAAATTCAGGGACCGATCCGTGGATAGGAGACCAGTCCGTCAGCGAGTGAAGGGCCTAATAAAAGGGCAAATGGTAATTTGTGGTGTGGGGCTTCTTTATAAAGGGAACCCTCTTCTCTTTCTCTGTACGCCCACACATACACGCACACGAGAGAGAGAGAGGAGCACTCTCTCTCCCTCATTCTCTCCCGCTATCTCTAGAAGCTCCCGAAGGTGGAGAAAATCTTGTAGGAAGGAAGTTTGAGCATTTGCGCGCGTTGGCACTTGGAGAGCTTCACGGTCCAAGGTGAGTTTTTCAATTTCAGGTTTAGGGTTTTTATTAAATCCTTTGAAATTGAAGTTTTCATGGTCACTAGAGGTTTCTATGCATATTTAATCAAAAATTCTCCGTAAACTTCGGAGGTGTAATACTCGTGAATTTCGAGTTTGAAATTTTAATATAAAGTTGGCTAAATTACAGAAAACCTCCCTGTAATATCCCGCTTTTTCACTTTGCCCCCCTGTCTTTTAAAAGCCTACATTTTACCCCCTCGTAATTACTGAAATATGCATTTACCCCCCGCCGTCACCATTCCGTGAGTGAACCGTCAATTTTTTAAAAAATATTATTGGATATACCCAAAATACCCTTCAAGAATGGCGGGAAATAAGCTAAAACTCATTCTCTCTCCAATATAAGGTAAGGGCATTTTCGTCAATTTACCTCCTCCGTTAACGCCGTTGCCCCCTAAAGACAATTCGGTAATTACGAGGGGGCAAAATGTAGGCTTTTAAAAGACAGGGGGGCAAAGTGAAAAAGCGGGATATTACAGAGGGGTTTTCTGTAATTTAGCCTATAAAGTTTGAAATCCTATATATAAATATAAAGTTAGAAATTCTATATATATATAGAGAGAGAGAGAGAGAGAGAGAGAGAGTTGAGTTATGACTTAAGTTATGAATTGTAACTTGTGAAAATTTCGGGCTTTTCCTGGGAAGTTGGCTAACTTGACCTATCTGGATCCAAACTCGACGATGTAAATACATGATTTGAACGGTCTCGTTGATCTGAACGCAATGGCGCAGTCCAAATTTATGTCTGATGAGCCTAGGTCATCGCAAAGCGTGCAAAAGAGCGGAATTCATCGTATTAATGATTTGATTGACCAAACGGAGCCCTAATGCGACGAACCAAAATCACTACTCGATAGGTCTCGTCGAGCCGAACGCCGTGGTGTCATCTGTTTTTCTATTTGACGACTTGAAAGCCTCAAAAAGCGTGAAATACAGTAGATTTAAGAGTAAATTCTTAAAAGAGTCAATGTTTTATGTATGGATTTATGCAAAACTTCTTGAGAAGGGGCTTCCTAGTATTATTGTTCTACAGTTAAGGACCTGGGTCTAAATTCCTAGGCTACAAGGACCTATAACCATTTTGTTTAGATGCCTATATATAGCAAGCTTAGGGTTCCACTTGGGGAAAACCCTAGCCGCAATCCTCCTGTAACCGCAGCCTCCTCAACTCATCTCCCTCTGCCTCCTTCCCC